>PVKZ01000553.1:395880-740478 GCA_004027375.1 Macroglossus sobrinus
CCTGGGCCCCTTGAGCCATTTGCTTAAACTAATCTGACCTTGCAGCCCCCTCCTCTCCCGGGACCCTTCTGCATTTTTGGGTCATATAAGGAAATGGAATGTTCTGCGGTTCGATATCCAAGGCAACCGTGATTATGCAAATCCTCCCCTTTATATACTCTACCCCTACCTACAATAAACGAGGCTTGATCAGAACTTTTTCTTGCCTCCGCTCCGTTTTCTCGCCCATTTTCTTTTCAGGTTGGATCCTCCTCGCCCCCCCACGAATAACTAGGTCCCGCGGGTCGGGACACCTTACAATATTAATTCTACTGTATAGGTGCATTAAATAAATTTAACAAGTTTTCTTGTTGCAAGAATTCTGCCTTTAACATATCCCTCTGTGTTATTAATCTTCAAGAAGGTTATATAATGTGCAGCATTTCCAAAACTTTTTTATCCTCTAGAATTTTTTTTCCTTCATAGTAAACACTGGATTTTAGATAACAGTGCTACAAACAAATATCATTCAATATTCATATTCAAGGTAGAAATTACTACAAAGTGGGGTTATTCAAGAAGATTCATAGAAGAAAGGGGTTAGCCAGGACTTGATGGAATTTCAAGGTGTTCCAGATTTATATACACTGCATTAATATATATCTTTTATAAATGAGAAAAGAAAAGCTGGTGGTTATTTGAATTCTCATTCTTTCCTCTTTTATTCTTCCCTTCTCCACTGCTAACAGGTCCTAGTGCTATTATTCACAGGATCCAACTCCAGGAAAGCAACTGCCAAGGAATTAATCAAAAAATAAAAAAAAAAGCAATTTGTACAAAAATATTTATAACAGCACTATTTTAAGCAGTGAAAAAATAGAAAACAATTTAAGACCATAAATTTGGAGACAGTTAAGAAATCCACTATGGCACTGCAAAAGACAAATATGTGGACAAATTTGCTATAAGGTATTATATGTTAAATAATATCAATTGATAAATCTGAATCCAAAATTATATATGCATGCTAATTATATGTATAATTCGTAACTAAATTGAGAGAGCCCAAAAAATACGTTGTGAATAGAGTTGTACATTTATTCATTTTTTTGCTTAAGTTTTTCTTTTCTTGCTTTTCAAAATAATAATTGTAAAAAGAAAAATGTCATAGTTAACCCCTCTGTCTCAGGTTGGGTTTTCTGGAAGCAAATGTGGAGATAGGTTTCAGAGTGAAAAGAAAGGGGAGGAAGCAGGACTGGGCGGGCAAAGAGTAAAACTGAACTGATGCAGGCCAACAAATCTTTGACCAGCAGGAGCTATGAAGGGACTAATGCCCTTCAGAATTTTATGCCCTAGAACTAAATGCTCAGGGCTTTTCAACTGTTGCCCTGCTCATTTGGCAAATACGAGCTGCCTTGAGAAGAGCCTGATCTCAGGAGAGGGCTCTTTACAGCTGAGGCTAATCCTAAAGGAGATGATTCCTGGGCACCTGCTGATTCTTTTCCCCAGAGCTGGGCAGCAACTACTTTCTGGAAAGGATCCTGGCAGAGCATTTCTATTGCCAAATTCCACAGAATTGTATTAAATAACCTGAAAGAGAGGTCATTTCCAACAGATTTTTTTTTTCATATTTTTTGGAGATTTTCCTCAGTGGCACACTAGTTAATTATTCCCTTTGGAACAATTTTGGTTCAAATTGTCAAGTTGTTATACGATTCCAACTAGAGTTACTTCAGACTAGACCAAGCACCAAATGCCACACAAAGAGATAAAGATAAAACTGGTACTTAACCTTAATGGTCAGGAAATGTTCAGCGCTGCTGAAATGATAAATAACATTCAAGTTCACGTTTTTGACGCTCTCCAGAGGAATAACTGTGATTAGTTTAGATGGGGCAGAGATAATCCCCACTCTTTTTTTTTTTTTTTACTTTACTTATCTAGGTTGTTCCCTGGGCAACTGTCTCCTTCACAGAACCCAGTGAATTACCTTTATTCAAATTCCTGGTTACTAAATTTATGCAAAAACCAAAATGAGAAAAATATCAAAACTTTAAGGATAGGCTCAGTAACAGTCCCATGCTGAGCCAGATTAGAAGCAAAAGTAAATTTTAAAAAATTAGTAATATTGATCTGATTTTTATTTAAAATTCTGATATTATGTTCATCATGGAATTTTTACACTAATTTTGATTTTTAAAATTATTTCATTAGAATGAGATTTCTCTTGATTACTGAGTTTTTGGCATCCCTTAAATTCTGCACTTGAGCTGAGTGACTAACCCATCTCACCCTAGTCCCAACCCTGGTCATTTAAAAAACTCCTTGTCCAAAGTTTCTCATTGTTATCTGTGGGATGGTTGGTCTGATATGTAACTCTTCCTCTGTTACTGGAAGTGGAACCCACAATACTCAGAGGCAGTAGTTTTGTATAATAAAAGAAAAAGGCTTTCAAAGGGCCTGTACAGTTTCTCATATGCACAAAACAGAAAGACATCATTCTCTAAGATATCAGACACTCTTTTTGTATTTATGAGAGCTCCTCAGTTCTTCCCTGCCACATTTATATCATTCTCACCCAGTGGACTGATGCTGAGTTGTGTGCTGTTCATCTCGGTCTCTCCTCCCAGCTAGTCCCCTAGCTTCCAAGCAGGTATTAAATGTTTGTTCCAAATATTAAGGTGGGGAGGGTGGAGTGGTACTATGAAGCAAGAAATATATTAACTAAGGTGTATTTGGTATATTTTCTTTTAATTTTAGCCTTTGTTGTTGTGTTAAAGAGTATAATAATCTTGACCATGTAAATAATGTTACCAAACACTATAATTTTTATGACGGAATACTTTATAGTATACTCTATAACCTAAACAAATCTAGCTATTATATGTAGACTATTTTGACTTCTTTAACTGGACAATAGAAGATACATTTGAATTATGATATCTGGAATAGGAAGAAGGGAACACAAAAAGCTAGAGATATTTACTATTTTTTAGAGTTGCATAATTGTTTTTTAAATAGAAAACTGATATGTAATGAAAATATGTAATAGAAAGTCTGGAAATGCTTTCTCTCCTTTTCAACTGGGTCCTGAATATAACTGGGCCATCTTGAGGCTTAATTCTTCTCTTGTCATATCCAAAAGAAACACATATGCCACACCAATTAAAACAGAAAAACTTTTGAAAAGCAATGAAAAACTTTATTAAATTTTGTTGAGGGCACTATGGGGAGTACTAAACAGGCATCACACAGGAAAGCATATTAAATTTTGTCTTTAAACATCTTTCCCCCAAATTCCTATTTTTAAAATAATCATATTTTGTTTCTCCCATCTCCCATATAAACTCTCTCTCTCCTGTGTCAGATCCTTCCTGGATCTTCTATGTCAATCCCCTCTTCTCCCCTTCCCCCATTTTTTTTTTTTGTGCCTTCTGTTAACACCTACAAGGCCTTTAATTTGCTTCCTTCTTTGTTCTCCAAGCTTCATTCTGTTGCAGGATAAAGTCCCTCTAGCTATTTGGCTTCTTTAATTCTACCTCTCTATTTGTAACTTCCAGCACTACCACCATACTAAATCAGCATAACAAAGAAGTGTACTTGAGCAACTGAAAGTCTTTCTTTCACAGTCAGGAGAAGAGGGGAGATGGTCAACATTTAACTTTTAATGTTTTGATCTCTTCTATCGCATAATTTGTTTCTGGTGATTATTATCTTGTTTCTTATAATTTGGGTCAGTTATAGGTACCACTACCCCAGAACTAATCATGAAATCAGGAGAAAAACAATAATATTCTTACCTGTTGTATGAGAGTTTTAGATGAAACCAATAATAAGAGGCTTTGAATTGGTTTTTGTTATTTGTTTTTTGTTGTTAAGTTTTCTATCAGTCATGGTTTAATCAGGGGATAAGAACCACAATAGTAATTTGAAAACTTAAATATAAGAAATTATCAATTAGGTATAGGACGGTTAACGACATAAAGAGGTCAAAGAACCCTAAGGTATTCGGAGGTAGCAAATGTAGAAAGAAACTACTCCTAGAACTTAGGGGAAAGTGAAAAAGGAAGGATCTTTGAGAAGAAAGGTTTTCTCAGCAGGCTGAGATTCAGATCCCTGGTAGGCGGCCGTGGCTACCTCAGGAACATGCTATCTGATGCTGAGTTGATGGCAAAAGCAGATGAAGGTTATCTGCTGTTGCGGAACTTTGAGAACTGCCAGTACTCTGGAGAAGGCTTCTAGATTTTCTCACCACAGGTAAAAAACAAAACTGGAAGAGGGAAACCTCCCTCCTTCCTCTTCCAGCCTTACAGCCTTTCTCCGCCTTCCTCTATTGGCAGAACCTAACACTGAGCCATCTGGCAAAGAAGTGTGGGCTGCAGAGCCTAATTGTGGTATCACAAAGCCAGGCAAAAAAGATCTGCATGGAAGTAAAGGGTAATAAATTAGGAACTAGAATGACCCAATTCATCATTCTCATTAAAGAAAGTTAACTCACTAAGCAGTATTATTTCCCTTCTAACACTTTTATTTTGGTGCACCGTAGCTTGGATGATTATAACAATATCAACAAAAGCATAAATCGAGTTTACTAAATTTAAACAAAGTTTTATGGGACATGAATAATTCAGAAGAAATAGGGTCTTAGATTAACTGTTGCTCATTCATATACCACATAAAATCAAGAAATGTGAATATGAGAAAATTCTTCAGAGGTCAAACCTAGACAATCAGCTTACATTACATATGGGAATTCTGATACAGTTCACCATCTAAATTCTTTTTGAGTACTTCTAACAACCAGGGTTAGTTCACAAGCTAATAAGTCACTTTCTTATCTGGAAAGTTTTAATTTTCAGAAAGTTTCTTCTTATGCTGTGCCAAAATCTCCTTCTTTTTAACTGCTTGCCACCGGGCCTCATTCTGTCATATGGAATGTACTACAAAAAACTTCTGTGATAATCATTGTGACAACCCTCCAAATATTGATGGTTCTGTCTTATCTTGTCTCTAACTATGGTAGTTAACCATTCTTCATACGGCAGTTTCTGTACCCCCACATCATTGAGGTCACAATCCTATAAGCACACTATTCCTTAACATCTCTTGTAAAATGTGATGCTCAGAACTAGACTTTATAAGTTAAATATGATAAGACTGATGCAAAATAAAGTGGCTGTATTACTTTTCTGGATATTATATGTCCAAGAATGTTGCCTTAAGATTTGATTGGCTCTTTCAACAATTGTATCACACCCTTCTCCCACCACCTTCAATATTTAAAAAATTTGAGATCTCTTTTGAAGCATTAGTGGTTCATTAAATTGTTTTATATTGAAAAGATATATAACATATCTTGTTCCAAGAATAATATCACTTTACATTCTAAATCATTCTTCTTTTCCTCTAAGACAACTCTCCCAAATGGGGTAACAGGAAGGGCCAGTGTAGAAGCTTTCCTTGCCCCCTGCAATCCTCCTCATAAGCTTTTAAAGCTTGCCTTAGAACCATGGAAAGCAGGATTTACCTGTGACTTCAAAGTCAGAGGTGAAAGTTGGATATTAAGCTAAATTACTGTTTAATTACCCCTCAGGGAAGGTTCATGACGTATTTATTTCCTCTCTATTACCTAATGTGAACCCTGCTGAGACAGAAATTATCCTTTACACAGCAGCATTTTGTACTGGGTGCTGCTTTCTTTGTTTTGCCTACTCTGGGATTCAGAGTCTTGATTGTGGTTGTTAGTTTAAGGTCCAAGAAGCCATGATCTTTAAAGATAGCTGGAAGAGTTCTTTAACTGTTTTTGAAGGTAGGAAAAGAATTTGCCTGAAAATAATACATACTTAAAATACATATATAAATATCACATACGTGAATGACATCTTCATTTTACTACACAAAAGTTTAAGTACTGACAACAATCCGCAAGCTGTATGCTCTTAACCTAGAGTTCTATTCCCTCAGACATGTGCTGATTCCTTCACCTCCTTCAAGTCTTTGCTCAGATTTCACCTTATGAGGCCTGGCTTGACCTACTCTTCAATATTACAAATGGTCCCTTCTCTCTTCTCCCGCCCCATGTTTCCTTTCCTATTCTACCTTTTCTTTTTCCACAATATTTCACATTCTCTAACAGACTATTCATTTACTAACTTATTGTGTTAATTAGTTAAATACTTGAAGTCAAATTTTCACCCTGAGCCTCTCAATCTCTTCACTGTAAGCTCCTTGAGGACATTAAATTTCAGTTTCATCTTCCAAGCTGGTGATAATTATCACAGACAAGAGTATTTATTCACTTTTCTGGTTAGGTTAAATTTTCTTTTCTTCCCAATTGTCTGAGATTTGCAGCTTCTCTTGTGTGCACTCCACAATATTTTACTTTTACAGACTGCCTGGATTGATGTTTTGTTGTTTTAGCCTGTTCTCAAGCTCTATAAACTTAAATAAAGTACAGACTTTAACTAATTGAACCTGAGGCTTTGCTTGCCTTGACATGCTTTGTGAAATGCAGTGGCTGGCTCTGTTTGCCCTGCAGTTCCTTCTAACAAAATCAGCTCCATCCTCAGCCTTCTCTGCTGGTCTCTGGGGAAGGTTACACTTTATAATTGTCCTCTTCTGTGAGAAAAGTCACTTTCTTACCCAAGCTGCAATGACACTCATGTCTTAGTGTGCAGTACTGTGATACTTCCTGTGAAACACCATTAAATATCCTCTTTTGCAAACAGAAACTCGGAAGCATTGCTGTTTAACCATTTCTTGCCTGGCTTCTAACCAATGTCCTGAACCACTTTGCATAAAGCTATGCATTAGATAGTTCAGCAGCTATAACAAAGTACCACAGACTTGGTGGCTTATAAACAACACATTTATTCCTCACAGTTCTGGAGGCTCTAAGTCTGGGATCAGGGTGGCAGCATGGTTGAGTTCTGGTGAGGACCCTCCCCCAGGTTATAAACTGTCAACTTCTCATTGTATCCTCACATGGCAGAGAGCAGACAGGTGGATCAAGCTCTCTTGTGGGTACTAATCCCATTCACTAGGGCCTCTAATGACCTCATCCAATTCTAATCATCTCCCAAAGGCCTCATAATACCACACAGTGAGGGGTAAGATTTTCACATGTGAATTTTTGGGGAGATACAAATATTCTGTCTATAATGCTGTCTTTCCCTATTAGTCACATTACTGACACCCCCATCTTCAGATTGTGGCTTAAATATTAATTCATTAGAGAACCTTTCTTTTATTTGTATAAAAGCCATTACCCTTTATACAAATTCACTGTGCCCTGATTATTTTTTTTAATAGTACATATTACAAGTCAATATATATATAATTATCTGTCTTTCCCACTGGACACTGGACTATAACCTTCAATATATCTGTTTTATGTATCCCTTCTGACCATAGTACCAGAGCAGACACCCAATAAATAAATGAATCTGAGGTCATAATGGTATGTTGTCAACTTATAATACCTATTCAATATATATAATGAGTTGGGTTAAATTGCTTATTTAGATGTGGGCCTGTATTTTCTAAAGACTGTGGTGCTACGTACTCAAGTTATTCTTATATTTAATAACTTGTTAATTGACACTTTCTTGATTAGAATCCCAGAACAAAGCTGGGCCCATTTAGCTGTCAGCATTCATAACTCTTCTTGCTTATAATCATGTCTTCTTTTAAATGTGGCCACAGAAATTTGATGAGGGAGCATCATCACCTATCTGTGGGATATCTGTTTTGAGTAATTTGCCACATATGTAGAAAATAGATTCTATAGTTACATAGGTAAGTGACTAAATATAAACATACTTAATGCAAAAACCTCCTAGCACATAAAAGTATTGGAAGTATTCATAAGTTCAACAAAATCGTTAAAAAAACTAAATAATGCATCCCACAACTTATACTAGAAGGTACACATTTCATAATTTATATTTGTACGAAAATAATAATAATGAACTGTGCTGTCTCCATATGCCTTATTTCACTTAACTTCAAGTCTATGAATTCAGTATTATCATGTTTTCTTTTTACAGATGATTGAGGGTTTGTAGTTAAATAACTTACCCAAGGTCATACAATTTGTGAAGCAGCAAATTGACTGTTTACATAATTTGAGAATAGTACCCATGTGTCCCTCTAGACATCGAGTGGGGGTTGGGATGGGTGGAAGGAGACAGAATCATCTTTATGGGTTTATGACCACTGCTTTCTCCAACGTTGTATGTCTACCACCTTACACTCCTGTCAAGTCAAGGTTATAGAATGCCTATTCTATAGTCCAAGTACCATGCAGAAAATACCCATAAGTAGTCTGTTTTCATGGGACTAATTCATTTTTATAGCTGTTCCCTGAGGCCCTAAACAGAGAACTAGCACTGAAGATGGGATTTCCAAAGTAATTATATCTGACAGACAGCCAAAAATGTGATACAGACATTGAAAAATTATAATAACTTGAAATCTAGAGCTAATACTTCATCAATTCCTACTGTGATTAGTTTAGTTTGACACTTTTCAAAGTGCAAATCTAAGCTATTGAAGTGATTTGTGTTTCATTTCAGTTTGCAAATGCTTATTTTTCCTTAGAAAGTTTCTAAGCTTTGACTTGATTAGTAGCCAGTTGATTTTTATAGAAGAGAAGAGAAGACACAATGAGACAAATTATAGGTTTGTGTTTTACTGCTTTAAGGAACAAACGTTGGGAATTGAATTATTCTGATTGAAGTGATTTTTGACCAAATGGTCAAATTTTGGTTAAATGGATTCTGTATAGTCAACATGACTATAGTGTCTATGAGTTCTTAAAAGGACAAAGAAAATTAATTACTTGGACTGACCTCATAGTCTAAATAATTTTGAAACCATTCTGCTTCTGCATAGGTAGCCATTGGGAAAGAGGTCACCAAATGGTTAAACAGTCAGCCCCAGGCACCAGAGCTGGGATGGTGGTGGGGAGAGAATGTGTAAGTCTAAACAGGAGGATCCCAAAGGGAGACTTTTATGTTACATCAAGCCTGGAAGCTGTTCTATTCTCATCTTGCCAAAAGCTAGAGTGAGATATAAAACTCCTCCAGCTGCTACATTAAACCTTAGAGAAAAAACTGTATAAAACTATAAACAGAGAGGGGTCATTCCCAGGAAGTTGGCAACTACAGTAGCCATTTTACTCAGTTACCATCTCTGTAGGTCGAGGTTTAAAATGAAATAAATGAGGTGAGTATACTTTCTTTTTTTTTTTTTTAATTCAAAGAAGGGCATAACTTTGCTTCTGAAAACAACTACTGACAAATTACTATTACTACAGTTCTGGTCGTCTTAGACCATTGATAAAGAATCTGAGCTGAAATAGTGGACTTGGAGCAGATACAGACAGAGAATTAGTCAATTTCTTCATTTAACGTTGTAAGCCCTGATGACAAAGAGTTGACCTTGTTGAAGGAAACAGGATTCAGTAAGGATGACAAGCAGGCAACGAAAAGAGTAAGTCCATGTGAGCCTGTCATAAACTTAGGCATTTCCCAGGTCACTGAGAGTTTCAATATATCTTAATGAGGAGAATCCTGATGACTGATTAATCAGTCAATACCAGAACAATACTATTTAGTTTTTGAAGCTTATTGCATTATGGTTACCCCTCAAGTAAACAGTTTATAGTTTGTAATACACAGTTTTTGGCCAATTCATTCTCAGTGAACATTTTGAGTGGCTTAAACAAGAGTTCAAAGTTCCATGTCAGAGAATTCCAAGTTATCTCTCACCATTCCTAAAGAAGTTAAAGTATTCTGGCATTAACAATATTCAGAAAAGCTAAAGCATTCTGAGTATAGAATAGCTAGTATTGTTAAAGATAAATACTTGAATTAGATGGACCTCTAAATGGCATTCGGTGTGAACAAACTAGATAACCTGCTCCAATACTGCAGAATATTGTGGAAATACGGTTAATTCCTGTCAGTGATGCAATATTAGTTAAAATAGGAGGAGGCAGCTGCTCTATAGAATGTAAGTTGCCAGTTGTTCAAGGGGTTTGCTTGACCACCTGCCTCTTACTAGATAACAAAACACAAGCTTCCTCTTGATAAAACTGAGTACAGCATCTAACTGATGCCAATGTTGGCATGTATTTTCCTACTTGACATGAGCATGATTTTATAAACAATTACACACAATTACACATGTATTTTTTGGCCTTTTTTTTAGAGGAAGATGTGTTTTGTAGCATAGCATTTGCAGAAGTATTCAAATAGTACATAAAATACATAAAACAAATGAAAACCATTGTGTACTGTTTCTATGTTGCTATACCAAAGTATGAGACACATGTAACTGCTATCATGTTAAGAGCAGTTTCTTATAATTTGGGCTTCTGTAAAGGCATTGCTGACTGGATTTGGACAATTAGGTCAAATGTGAATTCTTCCAAACAGAATTCAGCAATTTCTCTATAGCACATAGTGTTTTATATACTAGAGCTGTCAGAATTCAAAAACTGAACTTTGGAAATGGTTGATGTGGCACTTTATAAACAGTATAAATTAAATAAAAAATGAATTACTCGAGATTTGTGACTGAAATGAAATAACAGTGATACACTCATTACAAAGCTATCTAAGAATGGGAGAAAATGTGGCAAGGGCAAAATATTGGTAACAGATTATGCAAACAGACAAAACTATGACTTTTGAAAAAGGAAATTTGACTTTACTATAAAATAATGTTAATGCTAGAGCTTCTCTGAATTAAAGCATGTTGAATATTTTGGACCATTCAACATACACATATTAAACATGTTTACATTTACTATCTAATTGAAATAATATACTCAGGACAAGGTGATATAGTTTATTAGATATTTTTAAATGCCCTTTGATGCTAAGATGGTTCAAAAGCATGTTTTACTTTTTATTTAAAACACTTCATAAAATGGCATTTTGCTAAAATTTGACTCCACTATGAACTCATATTGCTTGAAAGAGTTCTAAAGGTTAGAGAATGAATTTTATAATTTAATATTCATGATAAGTCCTTGCTATTTTGAATGATAGTGCACATATATAGTTTTCTTATTGTTCAGTTTTGTCTATAAACATACAGTGTTGGGAAGGAAAAAGAAAGAAATTGAGACCTAAAGGGACATGCCAATTCACAAATTTAACTGATTTTACTTTTGTGCAAAGCAAATACCCTGAATGGCTGCAAAGCTGTAGTGGATTTTCAGCTCTGTTTATATAGAACTAAAGCTACAGTTGTTACACATCATCTTATTTTCAGTAAGCAGTCAGCAGACATTCAAAGACTTAGTCATATCCTTCAACATTCCTCAGGAAGGTTAGATTAAGTTCAGTTTTCTCACAACAGGTAATCTCCAATATTTCAATTGCTGACTCACATATCTGGATCTTGTAGATTTATCATTTCATCCTTCCTGGGGTCCTACATGATGTTAGGCATATATTAGACATTCAGTAAATACATGCTAAAATAAGAGTCTCTCACAAACAAATTCAGCTGGGTAGAATTCCTTCTCTTTCTGCTGACTATAGAGCTTCTCACTTTTGTTCTCTTCTATGTAAATGTTACAGAACACACACTGTAAGCTGCTTTGATGAAACTCAAGTGATGGCAGTTAGTGGAAGGTCTTGCAGTGGCTTCTAGGGAAGAGAGGGAAAGTTAGAAGGAGAGGGGAAAACCCCTGTACTTGTGATGCCTGGAGTCCCTCTTCTCCTCTTCTATACTCCCTACCTTCCCACATTCTTACTCATAGGCCTCTGCAGCAGTAGCTCCAGGAAGATATCCATCAGGTGAAGCAGAGTCCCCACATCTGCCACAGTAGCTATTATGCAAGAGATATGCCCCTGCATTCAAAGGGGGGAACTCTGAAAGCATTCTCTGAGATAAATTTTATTCCCTTTTATGACTAATTTAGAAAACTACTGTATCTAGTATGCTTAGTAGCATTATGGAAAAAATAAAACAATTGTGGTCCTCCAAAAATTATCTACCATCTCAAGAAGTGTTTTTAATTTTGGTGTTTTTAAAAAGATATGAGAAAGCTTTTAAATTCTACCAAACTGACATATAAAACTCCATAATTTGATCTGTTAATAATAGAAGGATTTTAGCAGATGCTCTGGTGTACCACTCAAATCTCCCCCCTCATTAATGATGCACTCATTTTTAGCTGCTGGCAGTGTTTCTCATAGCTCAGAGCTGAATCCCTCTCCAAGAATTTCCTTCTTTAGGAGGAAGCTATCTCAATGTTATGTCCCAGGTGACACCTCCTTTGTAGGACTGGTCCTCATCTAGTGACTGGTCAGTGGATTCAAAGGCCTGGCCCCTTGCTTCATTTGAGACAACTCTGACAGGCTCGCTGACCTAGCTGGCTCCCTATGAGGCATTTGTTGCAAATGCTGCTCAGTTTAACTCCTCCCTTTGTCCCGTCCTGCTTCTCTCACTCCCTTGTGAGCACTGTTCCCGTGGACGCTCCCCACAACATCTCTGCCACACAATTCTTCACTTCACAGAGAATCCAAGCTAAAGGAGAGAAAAATAATAGATTGCTTTTATCAATTTAAGGCTACGTAATCTCTCACGATTCTTAATACTTCTCCTTCATACTTATTATGATAATTATAGTAACATTTACGCAATTTTAATTTTTATTCAAACAATATGTATACATGGTTTAAAAAGTCAAATAATCCTGCAATATTTACAATAGAAAAAGTAGTGCCCTATCCTACACCTCTCTGAGGACTTATCCTGTAATTTTATGGATTTTAAAATTATAGTAATGATTTACTAACTTCCTACTATAAAGGATTAAGATTTAAATCTATTACAGTCCTCCATATTCCCCGCTATCCATTCCCATTAGTCAGTTTGGAATATACATTGTCATTGTTTAGAGTCTCCTTAGCATATACCATTCTTATAATAATCTTTACTACTGAGCCACATAGTATATTTTGATTATAATTTCTTTTTTTTCTTAAACTGTTTTTCTCTCTGAGGTTACTAACTTCCTTTTATTTTTTTAAAATTTGGTTTGGTTAGTTTTCTTGTACCTATTGCTAATTCATTCCAAAATTTTATATAAAATGCCTCTCAGTATGGTGAAGCATATTTGGTCATTTTTCATTCCTTACCCCTACCCCTTTGGGGACATCTGACATCTGTCTTGGTGCCCTCTGTACTTCTACCCCAATCTAAATTGCTTGTTTTCCATGCCTAGAGCATCAACTGTCATTTTGGTACTTATCTTCACTCTTGCCCTGGGATTTCCCTGTCTCTAGTGTTGAATTCTGTGTATCTTGATTTACATGTTATTTTCTAAGCTATAAGCCTTTGTTTTGCTGGAGCATATTCTCAAGGACTCTACTAAGAATGGGTATATTTCTGGAATCAACTGTTGAAGCTGTAAATGTCTGAATTTATTTTTATTCTACTTTCATACTTTCTTGATAGTTTTGTTGAGTATGGATTTACAGGTTGAATACAGTATTTTCTTCCTCAGAATTCTAAAGGCATGTCTCCATCATTGAGAATTATAATGCCATTCAGATTTTTTTTTATTATTTAGAAATGGCTTGGTTTTCATTTGTTTGTTTGCTTTTTCTCCTCTCACATGCTTCCTTCTGAAGATCCTTACTTTATTCCTGGTGTTCTAAAATTTTATAATGAAGTACCTTGCTGTGGATAGGATTTTACTCACTAAACTGTTCCCTGAGCTCTTTCGATCTTAAAAATGCATGCACTTCAATTCTGGAAAAAATTCTGGTATCATTTTATGGATAATTTCCTTTCCTCTTATTTCTCAGTTCTTTCGATCTAGATTTCCTATTAGGTATCTCATGCCCCTTGAAATCATCCCCTTATTAAAATTTTTTTCTTCTGCTTTTTGCTTGTCATTGTGACTGTCATTCGTTTTATTTTATTTTACAGGTAATTTACTCAACTTTATCTCCCCAACTTGATAAATTATGTTATCATATTTTTAGTTTTAAGGGCTCTTTATTGTTTTCTGAAGACTATCTCCTTTTAAGAAGCATTTTGTTCTTGTTTTATGAAAGTTACATCTCTTATCTTTAGGAAGAGATACATTATAGCTGCTTGAAATTTTCTTCTGTTCCCTGCATGGGCTTTATTTTAGTAGTTTTCTTTCATTTTCTTATTTATTTATTTATTTTTATTTTAGTCTGGTCTTGTAAGGTAACTTGCTTATGCTACACGACCTTTGGCTACCAATCTGTATTTAAAAGTGAGACACTAAAAGATGATGAATTGGAATTCCTGTGTGCACTGGTAGAGTTTGCCAACTGGTGAGACTCATTGTGATTGGGCATGGCAATCCATTCCTCTGGCAACCCTAATTGTCAGTATTAATAAGCATTTTTTCATGGGCTTGTCAGATTTATCAGAGAGCCATCTTCCAATCTCCTATCTTGGGATGGGGGAGTAGTATATAAGTTAGGCAACAAATATTCTGGGAGCTGAAGGAAAAGGGGCTGAGTATCTTCTGTTAAATATACAAGATTTTATTTACTCTTTTTATTATTCCTGTTGTCTTGCAGTAGACCCTCTTGGGTTTAACATCTACAGAGTGTAACCCACCTGGCTGGGGCAGAAACTCAAGGGGCCTAATTATCCTTTGTTCAAACTTTTAAATAATCCAATTGTCTTCAGCCTCATCTTACACACCTGATGTCAGAGATAGCTGGTACCTTTTCCAGGATTTTTGTGGAATTCTGAGTGCTGATGAGTTTATCTCTAAGTGACCCTCTCCCACTGTGTCCAGAATCCATCTTTTTTCCCTAACCAGGAATTCAGCAAAGAGGTAAAAGTTGGAACCTAAGCCCATTACCAAGTAATCCATCTACTTTGCATTTTTTCTCAATTTTGTTGACTTACACTATTATCCCTTCTCGCCTATTCTCTTTATCTTCATGAGTTTGTGCATTTTTACTGTCATTTTAGTGGCATTTCAGGACAGAGCAGAGATACACTGTTGTATTCAATCTGTCTTTGCTAACTGAAATTTTATAATTATTTGTTTATTTCTGATTTATCCGGTCCATATCTATCTGGTTGATTATTGAATTTCTAGAAATAGAGCAACGACTATCACATACAAGGCATGCTCAATAAATCTTTGTTAAGTAAAGGGATCGTATTTGTTTTGGTATCTGTACAGACTAAAATTAACTAAAACTCTTCTCATATTATAAATTATTTGGTAATTCCAAGAAATAAATTTCTAGGAGTTTGACAAGGCTGAGTTATTGGAGAACAGTAGAACTCTAGGGGTAAGATGGTGTGATTAGCAAAGACTAGCTCTGTGATGGTCAGCTCTAAAATGAATATTGAATTTGTATTATGTTGGAGTGAAACACACGTTTCATTTACGTTCTTTAACAGAGGCAATTCACATCTTGAAGGGAATTCACTGAGATACTATTAATGCCTTGGTAGGTGATTAAGCAGTTACTAGAACTGTATATAATATACTTGAGAAAATTATTAATTAAAGAAAGCATTATATTTGGGAGTTTTGTTTTCATAATAATTTTTTTCCTTCAATTTTATCTATTTTTTTTGCGAAGCATTTCCATATCACATTATTCTCATAGTTAGAAAATTACAATTATAATATTATTTCTTTAGTAATTAGCAATTAAAAACTGCACAGGAAAATCTAAATATGGCCTTGCATAATAAATAAGAAATGACATTTCAAAGCTGTAAATTGTACTTCTTTTTTTTTTTTTTAAAAAAAAATAAAGTCTATTTTGAAGGGAATGGATTTTAAAGTGACATTATACAGATAATTCATCAGGGTAAAAATTTAGTTACTTGATAGTTTTCATATATGTGTGTATCTTCAAAAATCTAAAATTGCATTGCTACAAAGTTAGCCCACCACATGCCGTACTATGCTGTGCAACATATGGCCTGGCATACAGCAATAATCATCAAAATTTGTGTCAATGTCTTCAGAAAAAGTGAGAAACTGTCCCTGTAGTGATGTTAGTAAATAAAAATGAAGTCTTAACTTTTGCTTACATTTAAGCCCATTTCTTAGGATTTCAAATATGTCATGGATAAGCTGTTTGGCCCATAAATATAGGTCTAAATCTTTAAGAATTTTTCCAAGTATACACAATAAAAATAATTATCAAGTAGCTTTTTTGGAAACATTTTAATAAGTTAATTTCTCCTTAATAATTGTTTTGCGCAGATTCAGTTAAACCTTTCTCTGTTACTTTAGGACATTAATTTGTTCTGTTTCTGAACTTTGAATAAATTATATTTATTTATTCTTAAGAGACACTTAATAAAAATAGTAAATTTTTGTTTGTTTTTAGTTGTTTTCACTCTTAAAAAACCTTACAGGTTTTGAACATTGCAATAGAACCTGGTGCAAAGGATCATATTTTACAAAGTAACTATAAGAACATGTTAGAATCAAATAGGTCACTGCACAAAATAAATTTTATTATGTTCATGATTATTTACATTTAATATATATTCATTTGGTTCAAAAATGACATCTTAGCAACAAAAATTCTTTTACTGTGATTAACATTTTCCTAAAAATGGCATGAGAATCAAGTGTTGTGGAAAATTACTTATTACACAAAATTCCCAAGATACTATTGACAATGGAGGAAGGTTGCATCATTAGAACCTAACCTGCAACACAGCCCTGAATCTCAGAAAGATAATGAGATACGTCAAAAATATTGGCTTTGAGTATCAATGACTTCTTCCTAAGATGAAGAGTTGTTACCTTCTTTGGCAAGTGTCCTTCAAGGGCCACTTCTACATCATTCTACTTTACTTTGCTTTGTTCCTAAATACCTTTTGCTTAGCACTTCCCATTGTACCCTAATATTAAAATTAGCTATGTCTGTTATAAAACATTTCCACATACTCTGATTCAAAAGGTCCATTTACCCAACAAATACTTATTTGGCACACACTGTGTATTGAATACTATATTAGGTACTGAAAATATAACAGCAAACAAAAGAGACAAAAATCCATGCCCTTATATTCTCATTACATATTAGTTTACGTTCTAGTGGAGAAAGTTTATTAAGCAGGATAAAATATATATATATATATATATATATATATATATATATATATATATATATATTATGTTAACCCAAAGTAAATACGAAAGACAAAAAAAATTGGGAAGGAAGACAGATGGTTTAGTGGTGGGACTAGCTGTTGAAATTTAGACAGAGTGACCAGGAATAGTTGTGAGAGGGAGCTGTGTGACTATTTAGAGAAAGAGCATTTCAGAGAGAAGGGACAAGAAGTGAAAAAGTCCTGAGGTAGGAGGATGCCTGATGTTCACAGAAGGAGCAGAGTGGGTACCCTGGGTAGGAGTTGGAGATGAGGTCCGAGAGATAAAGAATGTGTATGTGGGGCCAGATCATGTGTGTTTAAGTCTAAGGAAGGCTGATGGGAAGACATTTCAATGTTTTCAACAAAGGAGGGATGTATGCTGGTAGGATTGAACAGGATTGCATTAACTGCTAGCCTGTCTGTAGTGTTAAAAGAAACAAGGGCAGAGACACCAGCTAGGAGGCTAATATAATAATCCAGATGGAAATCAATGACTTGGACCTGGGTAGTAGCAGTAGAAATTATGAGCAAAGGTTAGATTTTGAAGGTCTAGCTTAGAGAATTTGCTAATAAATAAGGTGTTGGATGTGACAGAAATGAAGTGAAGATGAATTCTTAGTTTTAGCAACTGAAATCATTATAGTTTCCATTATCTGAGGCAGGGGGACCCCTAGCGGGGCAGGCTTGGTCGATGTATGAGGATAAACTGATATCAAGAGTTTAGTTCTGGTCTTCTGGTTTTAGATGCCTACTAAACATTCAAATAAAAAGGCTTAGAGGGCAGTCGGATATGAAATCTGGAATTCAGAAGAGAGATATGAACATATAATTTGGGAGTTATCAGCATATAGATAGTGTTAAAAGCCATAAGAGTGATGATCCGTTTCATGCAAATTGTGATTGTTTTCTGCCATTACTAGGAAGATTCATTATATTAGATTTTAAAAGTAATGCTATTTTTAAGGTAATGCTATTTTAGAATAAAGCTAAAATGTCCGTGCTTTCTAGGACTCAGTAAATTTCTGCAGCGCTGTAAGTCTTAGTTCATTACACAAAACAGAGAATAATACTTATCTTAATGTGTTAAATAAAAAGGAATATGTAAAATTATATACATTATATAATTAAAATAATGTAAAATATGCTTAGATAAAGATGTAAAGAAAAATATAATTTTTAATATTGATTTCCTTGGGTGTTTGAGAGTATGAATGGACTTTTCCAATTTTTCCAACTTCTTTTTTTTTCCAAACTTCTCAAACAAGTAGGAATATTTTTTAAATGGGAAAAGATAAATTGATTGTTCAGGCTATGCAAGTAAAAGTTTCTTCCTATGTGCTTATTAGTTAATACTTGGATATGTAACAGAACCATGACTAATTGCACTACATTTCATCATTTTATCATTTATTATTATATTTGGTATAATATAAAGACAGAAAATGAAGATGAAGGGCATTCATCAATCTCATTTAGATATCACATAAAAATATTTGGTTTATCAACAATTTATCAATAACCAGGACCAGTTTTCTAGAGAAACCAAGAAGAAAACTGGACCCATAATTAGCTTACTCCATGAATCTCACTATTTTCAGGCTGCCCATTATTTCTAAATCAAATTGATACAATTTCCAGCTCCTGCTTTGGTCTCTGATCTTCCCCAGCATACAAGCTCCCTTTGGGATTTCGTATTTAACACAAACTTTCACCACAGGTTTTTTTTTCCTCACCTTTTTCTTCCAGGCACACTAAAGGGTTTTGATTCTTCAAGGTTTATTTCAAAGTACTTCAAAGAGGGACCTCCTGAAGTGGGGAAAAATAGATTTAACAATACCAACCTACCTCATAAGATTGCTGTGAGGAATAATAATACAAAGGACTACAAAGCACTTTGTAAATATAAAGTTCTATACAAATGCTTAATAATAATTACTGGGTACTGCACAATGCAGTCTTTTGTGCATTTATAGAAGTGCCCATGAGTAGGGTAAATTTCCCTCCTTCAGCCCTTTTTTTCCCCCATTTTTATAATAAAAGTGTTTTATTTAAAATCCTGTACAGAACATCCTTGTGCTCCAGTCCTTGGATGCATTCCCAAGTAAGAACTGAAACAATGTCAGGCTGTGGGAAAAGAAGCAGGGTGTCCTGGGTGCAGCTGTCTTCATGTTTGGAGACACTTTGGCACAGTAGGGAAACCAGAGATGTATAACCCCATGCTATTTCTTTCTCTGAATGGACAAATATATATATATATATATATATATATATATATATATATATATATATATATATATATATACCTGCAGTGTTCTCTGCTCAGGTTAACACGAAGACCTGTTTAAATTGTACGATCTCATATCCATTTTTGATGATAATAAGGAAATCAACCTTACGCTTTAAATTTCCATCAATTGGAACTGACATTAAACAGCTTCAAATTTCTTGTGCTGTTACAAGTTTCTTTTACCAACCCCTTTAATTCACTAGACATTTATAGCTTTGGTCTAGTGGTTTGCTCTCTCATTACTACAAAAGCTTCCAAATGTATCATTCCTTCAGTGTCTGAAGAGTACCCATGACCACTTTTGGATATTAGAACCCTCGTGAAATATTTATTTTTTATCAAAATAGTTTTATCTACAAATCTTATAATTTTTTTCTAAGATAAAATTTGTCCTAAGTTATCTCCATAGTAGTCCCCTGTTACAGAATAAGGATAAGCTGGATGGGTTTTCTAATGCACAAAACTCTGTATTTGTCACATCAAATCCCTAGAAACTGACAGGGGAAAGAGGTCCCATGGGATAGAAGCTCTGTTTACTCTCTGGTCCAAAAAAAAAAAAAAAAAAAGGAAATATTTTGTGTATAAAGGCTATCCAATTTAATGTGGTTTTCCTTGATTTTACTCATCTTGTAGTTGACTGAGCTTCTTTGACTTAAAAGTAAATTTTTTCCCAGAAAATTCAGGAAAATTTATTTTTTCAAAACATTTTCTGCCTCATTCTCTCTTCTTTGTTTATCAATTTTATATTGTCCCATAGGTTTTCAATACTGTTTCATTTTTTTTTTATCTTCTGACATCTGCAATAACACCTTTCTTTTGATATTTACAGTCTGAGGTTAAACTCATTTAGTGAGATTTCCATTACAGTTATTATACTTGTTCATTGTATAATTCTATTTGCTTCCTTTTAAAAATAGTTTCCATTGTCTGCCTAGGTTATCTATCTGTTTATTCATTAAGACCATATATATTTTTTTAGTTTTAACACATTTCCTTTAATTCTTTTAACATTATGACAGTTGTCTGCTATACCTAACATCTAGGCCATCTCAGGTTCTAGTTCTATTGACTGCTTTTTTATTTTTTGATGTTAAGTTACATTTTCCCATTTCTTTGCACACCTCATAATTTTTTGTTGTATACTGGACATCATCAATGATACTTTGTAGAGACTCTGAATTCTATAATCTTGCTTTGAAGAATATTGATTTTTCCTTCCATATTTGGTCCCATGACTGGCTGGTCAGTAGACTTATTTTTTAGTATGTTAGGACAGATCTGTGGAAATTCTAAGTAGTTCCTAAGTTCTTTAGCTTGTTCAGTCTCAAAAATGTTTAAATACTGTTTCTATTGGGATTTTTTTCAGAGCATAATTTTAGGCTTTAAGGTAGGTCTAAAGTAAGCCTTAGTTTAAGGCATGGTTCTTACTTCTAAAGTTTGATCTTCTTGTTTTCTCAACTGGATATCCAGGGTGTTTACAAAGTGATAAAGAAATTTCTCTGCTCTAACTGGGCTAGATCTCCAACATCTCCAATATCAGAGCCCCTGGCATGTCTGTTCTGTTCTATCTTCCTTAGCAGCCACTGTCTTGTAAGCCTTGGATAGTCTTGCACTGTCAATATGCTATCAAGCCTTCAGAAAAGACTCAGAGGAGACCCCTGCACAACTGAGGCCCTCTTCCATACATTATCTCCTCTTCTTCAGTAACCTGCTCAGATTCCAGGCATTGAATCTACCACGTAATCAAATCTTTTCTATCTTAGCTCAATAGGAATTCCATATTCTGTTTGAAATTGTAGCTTTCTTGGCTAAGAGGTGGTCCCCAGGCTGAGTCAGTTTAATTGTGAGCCTCACTTCACTTGTGAGTTTCTCTTTTCTCAGAGATCTCAGAAATCAGCACATTCATTAGAGAATATTGTATCACATGAACTCATATTTGGGCTCCTCACATTGGAGAGATGATTTAAAATCAGTCCCAGGACAATATAACCAAAAATATTTCTAACTGACAATCACTATTTTTCATGTTTAAAATCTGCTTTCTCTTTCTCTTCAAATTTCTCTGTAAGCATGATTTATTCCCATTTATCAAGACATAAATATTGCTTTTATAGATTTTAATGTGATTTGAAGCTTGATGAGTATATGATTGAGAGAAATAAAATATCATTATTATCAATTTTTTTAAAAAATTAGCTTCATTAATACAATATTTTTACTTTTTATAATACTTTCCAAAATCTTGGCATCACATAACTACTAGATATATTTAATTATTACAAAATATAGATTATATGACAAATAATGAGATTTCTGACATTTTATCAAAACCATTTCTTATCAATCTGAACTCTCATTGCTCACTACCACTTAAAAATTAGTCTTGATAAATAGAGCTCGGAATTGATTCACAATGACTTAAAAACCATACACTTAGATGAAGCTCATTTGTTAAGCCAATATAAGAGCTCTTTCATTTTGTAATTCTGATCATGAAAAATTGAAGCAACTTTGTGAAAAGAGGTAGGTACTTTACCTTTAGTGTGACTTAAATATCTTGTGATTTTCTACAACTTGTGAGGAGATAATGCTGTTAAAGTTTTTGAAATATTTTTAAATATGAAAAAAATAACAATATTTTAAAAATTGACTGCTGGCAAATAAAAAATTATCTCCACAAAATTACCACCAACAGAATTTAGTTATATATAAATAAGCTACAAATTCTATGTATCTTTAAGTCCTTTTTCTATCTTTTAAAACTATGAAAACAATAACTATTAAATTTATTCCCCATATATAATATATATAATGGGTTTTCAACAGTAACTAACAGAATGATACTGCTAAACAATGTGAGTCTTAATTTACTTGCAAGGCAAAAACCTTTTAATCTTGCATTAAAACATGTTTAATACCATTGTTTCATTCAATTTTATAATTCTTATGTTTTTGTTAAGAACAGGTACCTACTAAAAATAACATATCTGGTTCCTTTTCAAGCAGAATAAACAGTCACCTCTAGGAAATAATTTCGATGTAGTGCAAAGATGCTCATCCTAAAATATTTTTTTCCAGAAATCTACTACAATTCCTTAAATTAACATGCTTCCAGAAAATATTTGTCAACCTGAAAATTTGCTAACCAACCAAATATGTTAACACAATTCTTAGGTGTCTAAAGAAATGGAACCAAGATAGGTAAATTTTAATGCTAGGGAAACAGAAGACAAGCTCTAGATGTGGAGTACTGCTACTGATGGCTGATTCAGGAAAGGGTGCAGGGCAGTAGAGGGGCCAGGCATTAAATACCTTGGGAGAACTAAGGGGGAGAAAGGTGACAACATAAAATATTAAGAGGCACTAAAAGTGAACAAAACGCAGGTACTATGCTTAGTGTAAGCTCAGTTTTCTAGAATAAAATAAAGAATACATTTTGAGTCATCTCACAAGATTTTTAAGTAAAGTATCAGTCATGGTCTTGGCAGAAAACTTTTGAGTATTTTGAGTGTGATGAAATGGCATACTCACATTGTAATTTGACAATAGTTTAATAAAGGGGGTGTTTATTGTGGGCCAGGCGTAGGGAAATTACAAGGGATTGCAGAAACCAGAGATCGTAACAGCTTTACCACCCTAGGCAAGAAGGGACTCAGGAGGAAACAGTATCTGGAGCCCAGATTATCCACCTAGGTAAGAAGGGACATTGGGAAAAGAACAGTACCTGAAAACCAATGACATGGAAGCGGTCTGACTCCAGGAACTGTCACTTTTGATTGAGGGATCGGTCTGTCTGTGGCATAAATACCGTAATTTCATTCTCTTCCTTTCAGTCTCATGCAGTGTTCTTTATTAACCAAATCCAACAGGAAGTCAATGGGTAAGGGAGCCCATTATAGTCTACAAATGTACTTCCAGAGCAGAGAGCAGGTGGAGGAGTAGAAAGGGTATCTATAGGGGCAAATGAAAGATATCATGTACAGGAAGAAAGAAAAAATACGCTGTTCTAAATATAAAAGAAAAAATATTTGCTTTCAGAGTTGGATTTAATAAAAATATTTTCATACAGATTACTTTTTCCAATGGTATAAAACAAATTCTAGAAAATCTATTTTGAGCATTTCTATGTAAGTTAGACTACTTTTCAATTGAATCTATCCAACAGTTACATAATATATACTTGGTTAGAAGTAACATAAGCTTAAATGGGCTAAGAGTATATTCTGACTCTATTTTACTTCTATAAATGTATCTATCTCGTTAGAAAAATAATATTTTTATATTGTCTTAAAAAATAGAGATGAAATGTTCAGCATATTTTATGTTGGAGAATTTTTAACGTGTTTACACTGCATGTTATCCAAGAGTGGTATATTTAAATTTATGGGCACTAAACTAAGTCATTCCATTACTATCTAATGTAATTTTTATCATGTTATAAAAATAAACAAGATATGTGTCATGAATTCTACTTTAGTAAAGAAACCTTGTCTTCTCAAGTGTTGTTAGTATTTATTATAGTTAATTCCACTTAACAGTAATAATCTCATGTCTAATTTTTAGAAATATAGATTCCATATTTGCATATTTGAAGGGAGAGGAAAGAGGAGAATGAAGCTTTAAAAATTAATAGGAAATCTTTCTGTTTGAGAGTTTTTGTCAAGATTTTTTTTTTTCTGGCTTTACTGATCTTTTTGTGAGAAGGAGTGGTTGGAGGATAACTGGAATATATGATTTCTGGATAGTTTTATTAATCTGTTTACTGCCTTAAAAATAAAATGTATTCAAGTCAATAACTACTATATGGGTTATTGATATTTTAATCTAGAAAAAGAAATATTAGATAAGCATGGGTCCAACATAATCTTTTCTCAGATTCATATAACTTAACTCTAAATATAGCTCTTAATAACGAACTGTGAGTAAAGATAAATTTGATCTTGTTTTCTATGTTTATGTATGTATGTAGCATTGTTGTGGGAAACATAATTTTTTATGACTATAATGTGTGGATGAGAGAGAAAGAGAGCAAGCTCACAGTTACAATGTATTTGTATATGCCACACACTGTTTTGAGCATTTTATATATATTTATAATTATTTCATCCTTAACAACCTATAATAAGATACTATTATAATCAAAAGGAAACACTACAGATGAAGTAACTTTCTCAAGGTCACACAGCTAGTTAAGTGGATTGGACCCAGGCAGCCCGGCTCTGGAGTTTGGGCTCTTAACAAGTACTTGATTCTACTTCTTACTAAACTTGAACAGAGAATGCCCAAAGGTATTCTTTTTGTTCTAAATGACTATTATGTATTAAGAAAGAATAAGTACATTAGTCATGATTTTTTCCCTGAAACTCAGAGAATAATCTAAAATGGCTTTCATATGGATGGTAAAAAAAAAATGTAAACAATCTTTAGATCTTCCATTAAACCAAGTCAGTCAGTCAATTCTTTTGCCCATACAGGATGACAAAGATAATTTAAAGTGGCTTATTCGTTAATGTGACTTAGTTTAGGGACGAGCATGTTTAATTAACTTATTACTTCTGCATTATGTAGACATAAGCTACGTGAGTGATTGTTAAATCTAAACTTGCTAGTTGTAGCATTGTTTCTAAAGTAATTAGTGTGTGATATCTGGAAAAAATGCCTGGACATTTTCCCCTTATAATTAGTATTGGTATAACACTATTAAAAAAATCCACTGAAATTAGAAAAGATAAAAAAGAAGAAAAACAAATATGAGGAGTTTATTCTCTTTCAAAGAAATATGGCTAAATTATCCAATAAATATAGACTACATTCAGCCAATAGCTTAATGAAATGGGGAGATCTAGGCTCCTCAAGAAAAGATTTCTTTCAGTAGTACTACAGAACTGGTAGGGCAAAGGCAGAAAGACAATTCTTCTGTCCAATTTCTATTGAGTTTTGTAAAATATCATTCAATTATAAATGTATTCTTTCTCTAATCTGGGGCTCTCCTGTGCATTTAGCCTTATCTGAGTATTTTTATCTTTGCTCATATTAAGAGATTCTATACTGTTATCTTTTGTAAGAGCTTTTTCAAGCATATTTTATTGGTACCTTGAGATAAAGTAAAATAACCTATGCCTAAGACTCCAGTGTGAGACTCTGAATATGACATTGGATCTTTGGAATAATAATTTACACTCACAGAGTTATGAAATATCAATGATTCACAAAAACAGTCCTGAAATGGTAATGAAAGATTTAGAAGTGAAGCCTTTAAAAGCATATTTTTAAGAATAATGAGGCAAAAAATCAATATAGAAAGAACTAGAATTTTTATTTTTCACCAGAGTCCCAAGGGCATATTGCCACAGAAATGAATTAAAACAATTATTCACCACCCAAACTATCCAGAGTTATAATCACAGCTTCTCATATATTTAAGAAAATTTCAGTCTCCATGACCAGATCCTAGCCAATGCAGAGGCAGTGTCGCTTGCCACAGGTACACGGACATGTGGCTAAAAGCTAACAAATGTTTTGAATAAATAGCCAGTCATTAATCCAAGAGAGAAATCTCTGTGTGCCAGAAATAAAGTATAACTTCAAAGTTAGAATGAGCAGTAGCTGAAGTGAAATTCTAGGTGGTATCAAAACCAAACCGAACAAAACATAGGCTGCGGTGGCAGGGTGGGGTAAGAGGCTAGGTTATTGGTCTCACTCCTGAAGAGTCTCCCTTAGTCAGAGAGTTAGAGTTAATACTATCACAAAGCCAGGATTTAGGAAAGGACTGCCTTGCCTGAAAATGGTGCTCAGAGCATTTTATTCCTTGACATGGACACGTGACTAAGCAGCTAGCCTTCTCTCCATGACAGTGACACAGAGCCACTCTCAGAAACCAGAACCCTGGGTGTGGACATGCAACGTGTGGCATAGATCTAAGCACATATTTGCTGAATGAGTGAATGAACACTTTCTTCACACAGGTACCACGGGCAGGTAACTAACATAATGCTAGCTCCAATTTTCTTGAGTACTTTCCATGGTCTAGGCATAGTCACCGTTGGGGATACAGCAATGAAAACTAAACGAAACAAAACAAAACAAATACAATACTTGCTCTCATAGAACTCACATTTTAATTGTCTGTAGATCAACCACAAATAAACATAAATATAAATATATGTCACATGATGACAAGTGCTATAAAGAAAAATTAAGTTGAGAGGATAGAAGTAAAGGAGGGGGCACTATTTACTATAGAATCATCAGCGAAGGCTTTGTTCATGTGGTGAAATTTGAGCAACCTTAAAAAAATTAGGGAGTGACCATGCAGATATGTGGAGGAAAACATACCAGGCAGAGGAAACAGTGAGGGCAAATGCTTGAAGGCAAGGATGTATGTGGTTGATTTAAGACATAGCAAGGAGAGGGGTGGGCAAGGGAAAAAATGGGACAGGAGATGCATTCAGGGAGGTTGTGGGAACGGCTTATATAGAGTTTTGTGATTTCTGATAAAGACTTTGGTTTTCAGTTTCACAAACACGCTCTGATTTGGAGGAATCAATGGCAGGTGTATAGCAAATACACTAGAGGAAAGATAGGGAAAGAGTGGGTAGACCATGTAATCTAAACATTGGTATGAAAATCTTAAGTAAAATGTTACCATATCAAATCTACCAGTATTAAAAAATAATACATGATGACCCAAAGGGTTTATATTAGGAGTATAAAAACAGATTAACATCAGAAATACCATTAAAGCAGTATGCCATATTAACAGATTAAAGGGTTAAAGATAACATCTCTGTTGTTTCCAAAAAATAAATTAATAAAATTTAAGTTATTACCCATGCACTCTTGGCAAGCTAAGAACAGACGAGGACTATCTTAACTTGCTAAAAGATAACTACCAAATTCTCTCCAAATATTTAGTGAGAAAACATTTAGAAGTATTTTGACTGAAGTCAGGTCAGGCCTATTAGTCAATATTTTACTGAAGAATCTGGCTGATGTGATAAAACTAGAAAATTTAAAGAAATAGCATAATGAGAGGGAAGGAGGAGGTGAAGTGATTTTCATTTGTGACAGACTATACAGCAACCCTAAGAAAATATGCAGAAAAATGATAAAACTATAGAGTATAATATACTTCACAAATAAGAAATATCAGCATGTAGAAGTAATTCTGTGCACTAGCAATCAGCAAATATCAAATCTTAGAGAAAACAGACACTACTCAAAATATACAAACACAGAGAAATAAAACTCACAAAAGATGTATAAAAGCTGTATGAAAAAATTAAAGGACATAACTAATATGAAAATTTCCCATGGTAATGGATGAAAAGACGAAAAACTAGAAATATGTCAATTTCCTTTTTATTAGTCTGTAAATGTAATGCGATTCAAATAAAATTCTTAATGGCATTTTACATGGATATGGATAAACTAAATCTGAAATCTAAATGAGGGGATCATGGTCCAAAACAATTCTGAAGAAGTAGAACAAGGAAGAGGAGTCATCCTAGCATATCTAATGACACTACAAAGCTCTAATTGAAACAAAATGGTATAGATGTAATGCCAAGCAATTACAAGAAATCTTAGAATTCAGTTGGAAAAAGAAGGTATTAGAAAATAAATGATTAGAAAATAAATGATTTTACATAGAAAAGGATATTGGCTTTCATATGAATTCATTTATCAGTTTCATTTATATCTAGTAATAGTTCATAGATAGCTTCTACATATTTTTCTCCTAAGCATTGTCTTTCCTAAAAAAGAAATTTACCTAAACTCAAATCTTCCAATTTTGTTTCACCAAAGTGCTATTTATCAGAATTTAGGAAGATCTAAGTAGAGTACTGAGGTAACTGACTGATTTAATGAAAGAATAACTGAAGTTCTGGCAGTATGAGACTAAACTAATCAAATTCAGATTTTCCATATCATTTTATTACAAGATTTCAATTTCAATATTGACCTTTCTTTTGACGTTTTGTATATTTTCCTCAGGCTATAACATATTTTAATAGTAGAAAACAGGAGGGAAATATTTAAAAACAACATGGTTTTATTTCAAAAGCTAATTCATAAGCTGATCCATTTCTGGTAAATTAACTATAGGAGATAGAAAAATGCAAAGATGGAAAAAATGTGATTTATAATCACTTAAACACAGACTGATTCATTAGGGCTTTATAAACAAATTATGTGATATTGAAAGTACAGCTAATCATATAACTTTAATACTAGGACTTTAACACATAAGGCAGTCCTTGCAGGAAGTAGGCAGTGTTCTTTACATGTTAGTATGCAGCCTAACCATTTGAGAAGGCTTTTACAAAGGAAGATCCCCATAGGCCACCTGACAGATCCCAGGCACAGGTTCTGAAGGGGGTTCTAGGGCTCTTCATTTGGAACAAGGCTGCATGTGTCTCCCTTGCAAGAGCCCTTTGACCACATTTTGGGAAAGATGGAGAAGGGGAATAAGGGGGATCTCCTTTCTTGTTCCTCTTTTCACAAGCAGCATTGCCATCTTCCTCTTTCTCTTTTTCTATTCCAAAAGATTCAAAGAGGTAGGTAGTTAAAATAGACATTGGCCAGGGTGGGCAGAGAGAGAACTATCAACTCCCCTTATATTTTTAATCCTAAGGTCCTTTAAAACGTACTTGGAGTGAGTGAGTGAGTGTGTGTATGTGTGTGTGTTTTCTCTGTTATGTCAATGCATCGTGACTTGTCCCAAAAGACGTAAGTGTTCAGTTTACCTTTTCAAACATTATTTTTCCTCTGAGTCTTGAATACCAAAATAGCAATTTGGCCTAACTCACATGGGTGCAGTGATGCTGAAATAAAATAGCATAAGCAAAATGTAAGTGTGAAGCAAATGCAAAATCATATTCATTACTAGATTTTATTTATTAAATACAGCTAAGATATTCTAAAAACAGATGTCTATACTTTTTGACTATAGGTAGTTTTAAAACAGAATTGCAAATGGGAACCATAATATTACAAACTCTAAATAAGAATTTGAATTAGAATTCTCTACCTGAACAAATATTTTCATAAATCTTTGCTTGCTTAACTAGATGTAATCAGATAGAACCACTTTTCCAGCCAGAGCTACAAACATGATATCTTTTCTATTTCTTTAGTTAATTACTTGATCCCTCCTCTAACTCCTTTAGCGATATGAGGCAGAAGTCCATATTCCCCACTAGGACACCATTGGAAAGATTAGTGGGGTTCCAAGATTCCTGGGGTTTATTCAGGTCCAAAGCTGTTGGAGCTGCTTCCATCAGGAGGTGATGAGCAGTGGACATGTTGATCAGTTTACTGCAGGTCTCTGATTCAGGGCTGCCCTTGCCTCTGTTTCCATCACAGAATATTGCTATTGTAATTTGTTTCTTGCACACAGCAAGGACTATCCTTTTTCATTCAGTCATGACATCAGTAAGGCTACATTTTTGTACTTGGCATCCAAGTAACAACTTTTAAGTTATTTTGTACTTAAATGGTGAGGCAAACAGGCTTGAAAGGGCTTCTGGTCTCTGCCATATACTCATGAACTTCTTAGTCCTGGCCTTGAGATGCTCCTGTATATCATGACAACATCTTCTTTGTAGAGCTTGATGACCTTTTCTACCAATGACACTCCAGTCAGAACATCTCAAATCCTCAGCATGTGAAATAAGTTAGATTGAAATGCCTTTATTTCCACTAGCTTTCTCTGTTGATAGGGAAATTTTCTCCCTCCACACCTATGATGTCCTGCATTTCAAGAAGGTATTAGGAGTAGCAGCCTTCATCAAACAAAAAATAGATATTTTACACTCTTCAATAGCAGTAACTAGTGCCCAACTAGTTGCAAGGTGACTTGTTTCTGAATCTCAACTAAACAGCGATTAGAGAGAGCCTTTGTTTAGTTTGAGTAGTCAATGGTTAGCACAGAATTTTGAAATTTTGAGCCTGAATGCTTTTAAGTGGGATATGCATTCATTTTTCCTTATATGTTTCTCACACTACTTCCTGTGACCTCACATTCAACCACTCCATTCATGTATGCATATTACTTAGCTCCCGCAAACATTTTCCTTCACACACCTCCTCAAAATGGACCAAAACTTGAGTTTTTCTTTCAAAAATGAAAACTTTAGCTTACTAGGCACCCTGCTGCACAAATACAGGTATACCTCGGAGACATTGTGGGTTCAGTTCAGACAACTGCAATAAAGTGAGTCACACAAATTTTTTAGTTTCTGGTGCAAACAAACATTATGTTTTTACTATACTATAGTCTACTAAGTGTGCAATTATTTTATGTCAAAAAATGTAAAGACCTTAATTAAAAAATAATTTCTTGATAAAAAAAATGCTAACTATCTTCTGAACCTTCAGTGAGTTCAATATTTTTGCTGGTGGAAGGATTTGCCTCAGTGTTGATGGCTGCTGATTGATCAGGGTAGTGGTTGCCAAAGGTGTGGCAAATTTCTTAAAATAAGACAATAATAATATTTGCCATATCAACTGACTCTTCCTTTCAAGAATGAATTCTCTATAGCATGTGGCTGTTTGATAGCATTTTACCCACAGTAAAACTTCAAAATTGGAGTCAACCCTCTCAAACTCTGCTGCTGCTTTATGATAAAATTCATGTAATTTTCCAAATCTTTTGTTGTCATTTAAGCAACTTTCATACCAGTTATAGATCCCATCTCAAGAAACCACTTTCTTTGCTCATCCATAAGAAGCAACTCCTCATCTGTTAAAGTTTTATCATGAGATGGCACCAATTCAGTCACATCTGCAGGTTCCACTTCCAATTCTAGTTCTGTTGCTATTTCCTCCACTGAAATCTTGAACAACTTAAAGTCATTTATGAAGATTGGAATCAACTTCTTCCAAATTCTTGTTAATATTGATATTTTAACCTTTTCTCACGAATCACAAATGTTCTTAATGACATCTAGAATAGTGAATTCTTTCCAGATGTTTTTCAATTTACCTCACCCAGATTCATCAGAGGAATGACTTATCTATGACAGCTATACCTTTATGAAATATATTTCTTAAATACTACTACTTGAAAGTTGAAATTGCTCTTTGACCCATGGACTGCAGAATGGATGTTGTGTTAGCAGGCAAGAAAACAACATTAATCTTGTACATCTCCATAGAACCCTTGGGTGACCAGGTATCTTGTCAATGAGCAGTAATTGTTTTTTAAAAATTGTTCTTTCTGAGTAGTAGGTCTCAACAGTAGCCTTAACATATTCAGTAAACTATGTTTTAAACAGATGTGCTGTCATCCAGTCTATGTTGATCTATTTATAGAGCACATGCCGAGTAGATTTAGCATAATTCTTTAGGGCCTTATGATTTTTGGAGTGAATAATGAGCATTGACTTCAGCTTAAAGTCACCAGCTGCATTAGACCCTAACAAGAGCCTGTCCTTTGAAGTTCTGAAGCCAGTCATTGACTCTAGCTATGAAAGTTCTAGATGGCCTTTTCTCCCAAAATAAAGTTGTTTCCTTTACATTGAAAATCTATTGTTTAGTGTAGTCACATTCTTTAATTATTTTGGCCAGATCTTCTGGATAAATTGTTGAAGTTTCTACATCAACACTTGCTGCTTCACCGTGCACTTTTATGTTATAAAGATGGCTTCTTTCCTTAAACTTGATGAACCAACCTCTGCTAGCTTCAAATTTTTCTTCAGCAGCTTTCTCACCTCTCTCAGTCTTCACCAAATTGGAGAAAGTTAGGGCCTTGCTCTGGATTAGGTTTTGGTGTAAGGGAATGTTGTGGCTGGTTTGATCTTTCTCCATATCAGCAATAAGTCTGTTTTTATCATTGGTGTGTTCTTTGGAGTAGCACTTTTAATTTCCTTCAAGACCTTTTCTTTTGCATTCACAACTCAGCTAACTGTTTGGCACAAGAAGCCTAGCTTTCAGTCTCTCTTGACTTTTGACAGCTTCCTCTCAAAGCTTAGTTATTTCTAGCTTTTGATTTAAACTGAGAGACGTGCAACAATCCCTTTCACTTGAATACTCAGGCTATTGTAGGGTTAGTAACTGGCTTAATTTAAATATTGTTGTGTCTCAGAGAATAGGAAGACCCTAGGAGAAGGAGACAGAGGAATGGTGGGTTGGCAGTGCAGTCAGAATAAATACATTTTTCAATTAAGTTCACCATCTTATATGGGTGTGGTTTGTGGTACCCCAAAACAATTACAATAGTAACATCAGAGATCATTGATCAGAGATCACCATAACAAATGTAATAAAATTATAATAAATCTAATAAAAATGAAAAAGTTTGAAATATTGTGAGAATTACCAAAATGTGACACAAAGACATGAAACAAACAAATGCTTTTAGAAAAATGGTGTCAATATACTAACTCAATGCCAGGTTGCTACAAACCTTCAATTTGTAAAAAATGCAATATCTGTGAAGTGCAATAAAGCCATGTGCAATAAAATGAGATGTGCCTGTATAATCTTTTCTAGTTGAGTCATATAGCAAGACATTTTTATATTGCCAAATATTGCCTAGCATTCAGTTCTAAGACTTTAAATTTTATTATTAAAATAATCTACATATAGCAAAAAAGAAATCCTTTGAATAAAGCACCTAATATCTTGTTTAAAACATTTTTTCTGCAAAGGATATTTGCCAGCTTATAAAATATTCATGTACTCCTATGAAAATGATAATGAATTTTGTGACGAGGATCATCAGAAATATAAGACCAATATTAAAAGTCATTTTCATTTTAATTTAATCTATTTTCTGGACTAAGGTATTTCAGGTATAAAACTGTGAACATGAGATTATTCAAAGTGAAAGTATCAGTAAACTAGGAAACATCAACAATGAACCTGTTTTGTATCTAAATGATGAGACAAAGACATGACCTCATTAGATTTCCATTTTCTCTTATACAAAGAGGGAATAAAATGGCTCATACTGAATTTATGAGGATGATATAAATACATCTTTATGATATATTATTAAATAAATTATGTGCAAATTGATTTTGGGGGGGGGGTTGAATTAGAAACATTGCAGGACAAATGTTTTTAGGAAATTTATAGTGAATTATTTTATGGATGATGGTCTCCTGACTGTCATATCTTTAAGGTTAAGATTTAATACATTATATTTCTGACAGAAAAAAATGTACTTAACCATATAATAAACCTTTGAAAATTTTTTGAAAGAGAGCTATAATAATTTTTAGGACATTATCTTTTTTAATTACAGGAAGAGAAACTTTCTAAATAAATATCTTATGTTTTTAAACTGGGTAAAAATCTGATTAATTGGCTAATACAATAATCTTTTCTTCTTTTTTACTTTTTTCAGGTACTTAGGTAAACAAATTTTATGTTTAAAAAGACTAAGTTTGGAAGTTTTCAAGAATTTGGAATACTAATAAAGATATTATAAAAATAAAAGGGGACAATTTGAAATAAATTTTAGTGTGTAGATTAGAATTCTAACTTGCAGGTAATGATAAAAAGTTCTTATCAAGAAATTTGGTAAAATATTAGTAATTAAAAAAAATAATAAAACAATACATTTGTATGTTGTTTAACAAATACAATATTATCAAGTTTTGTTTTTAATGGAAGGTCAATTTGTGGCTGAATAACATACATTCTCATCAGTGCACAGAAGAAATTTATTGCTCATAAATATATTTCATTGTAACATATTTGTTGAATTAGGTCATTATTCGTCATTTTCACTTCATAATAACTAAATATACCTACAAACCCCTGAGGAAGACAAAGAAAAAAAATCCATGTACAACACTGGATATATAATTGTACTTAAATTACACTTAACTGATTCTTAGTTTCTGATTTTTTTTTTCCAGCCATGATGATTATACAGTTCATACTTGGTTCACTCAAGTGATATGATTTTGAACTTTTATCTATAGCTCGATAAATATACCATCTTGGCTCATTAGAATTACAAATCAATTGTAAAATAAAGAACAATGATGATTTATTATTATAGCTAAGAGAAAAAGTTTCTTAGTCATAAATGCACAATCAATCTTTCCCAGTATTCACTGGTTACGTAAGGCACATTTGTTCTCTCTTTTATATAAGGTTTCTTCTCAAAAAGTAAAGAGATAAGAAAAATACATTGAAAAAGTTTTTATATCTGTAGTCTTTTAAAATAAAATTCCATTTATTTTCCTGCTAGTCTGCCAAAATTTTTCCCATTTTTAAAATCCTTTTCAAAAATTTCAACATAATAGCATTTCAACTGTGTCCTTAAATAACTTACATGCCTCTATTTTTAACGACCTGTGGTATATTCCTAGTGATAAAGGTATTATTAGTTCAACTGCCTTTTTTCTCTAGTTGGTTTATAGTAGCAAGACAGATTTGTCTTTTATAAACATACAAATGACATGGTTTAGTTTTCTAGGTCTCTTAAGTATTTATTTTGGGGGAAAATAGTTTTTCTACTATAACTGTTATATAAAGTAACAAAGGTAGAAACAACTGCCTCTGTCCCAAAGGTAAAACTGTCCACACTCCAAGCGAATGTCATTCCAGGAATCAATTATGTGTTGAGAAAGAAACCACTCAAGGCATTAGACTGTATTCACAAAAAGGAAAACAAAGGAATCTGTAGTTTATCGGTTTCTTACTGGAGGGAAAAGCTTAGACTCATTCTCTTCTCACATTTTTTAGATGGCTTCAGTCTCACAATTTTTCCAATGGAAAACTGTTTCAACTTAATGAGGCAGCAGCCTTCATCTAGCCAAAATGATATTTATCTCCAAATGTTACATTCTAACTCAAATGTCCAAAGTGAAAACAGTTAAGAATTCTATTAGCCATAGCAAACAATATAAATTAAAGTTTTTTTAACTATCCATCAAAATAAATATTTTGCCTGTTTATTTAGTCATATCATGTATCATAAAAACCAACATTTAAATTTTCCCATTTCGTTCAATTCAGGCAATGTTTTTTATTCTCCCCTCCCCAATTTATTGGTAGAAAATTGTTCACATCTGTGAAGAATTTCCTTTTCAAAGAGGTGGACTATAAATCTAAGTCATATTGACCATAGGTTCTCAGCAAACATGAAACTGAGACTAGTAGTGCTTGGATTCTAGGTTATCAGTTCATGTTAAAGCCAGTTCCACTGCTGCCTATGGGTACGAATGCAGAAGTAAGCCCTGTAGGAGATTGGGAAGAGTGCTGCGCTTGCCAGGCCTAGGCCAGATAGAGCAAGCAAAATTTGAGGCAGACATCAAGATACATAAGTGCGGCACATAGTAGAGATCACTAGGCAAGTGTTTATATTCTAGTTGGTATTTTGGGCCAAAACTTCAGAATTATTCCTATCAGTAGAAAAAAACACACTGAGAAATCTTCCTATTATCTGCTAACTTGAATAATGGTTCTTATCTTAAGTACATCCTGTCTTTTAAATCAACAGACACTCTGAAGACCCCAAAATTCTCTTAAGGAACCATTTGCTAAGCCTTCTACTGACTTTATTAGTGGGCCAGGAACTTGCCAAAACATAAAATCATTGCACCCAGTATTCAGAATGAAAGTACTCTGGAAATTAGTGACAATTTACATGCCTTCACAAGACAAGTCTTAGGTGGCTACCATTACTCTTTCCTAACAGTATTTTCAGCACACCAGCTGCCTAATTAAAACCTAGGAACTAGATCCAAATGACTTCTCTTACAGTTGAATCTGCTCTATAGCTGTTATTTAGTACTTTGTAACATTTTACAGATTCATGCCTGGAAGACTGACCCAGGTTCTAACAGTGTTACACTAAACCATTTCAATAGCCTCTGAGTGAGGCTGCTGCTTCCTTATTCTCATTCTTTGTTTCCTCTATATAATATACTAGATAACTATTTTCTCTGAGTGATTTTAATTACTTAATGCTATTTTAATCTACCCAATTCTAATTGATTAACTACTTTTGTGGGCTATTTAGTGCTCAGGCAATTTTTTAAAATATAATTTCTTATGTTTTTTTATTTTTTGAGAGGAGCCAAGATGATGTTTAAAGCATTGGGTTTGAATCCCACTCGAGCCAGTAGCTTGATCTGTGATTAAAGGCAAGTTTCTTCTTCAGCAACATGATGATAGTGATACACCCTTTTAGGTTTGAAGAGGATTCCCTACAATTAAATGGAATAGCTAATGTCAAACCCGAGGTAGTTCTCCAGGCCCTCTTTAACTTGTTTAGTTCAGAGCCATTTCCTTTGAAGATTCTAAATATCTTAATGGCAAAAATTAATAATATTGGTAAGAATATTATTCTTTTTATGTACTGTTTTAGATATTAATGTCAAATTTTTCAAAAGTTTCTTTTATGGAATGTGTATGTTATATCTTTCAAAGGTTTCTTGTACTCCAATATTACAAATATATTTCCTCTGAATGCTTTTATAATTTTATTTTTGACATTAATGTTTCTTAATATACCTAGAATATATGTTGTTTTTGTCTTGGCACTGTTTTTTTCACCTTTGTTTATTCTTATTCTCACAGGTTTAGAATGGCCCTCATCACAAATTTTGTTCTCTATCATCTATCTATCTATCTATCTATCTATCTATCTATCTATCTATCTATCATCTATCTATCTATCTTTCTATCTACCTACCTATCTATCTAGTCTTATATAACTCTAATTGTTATCTTTTTATAGTATATTTTAAAATTGTAGCATAAATTCTCCATCTTTTTCCTTCTTTTGACATGTTTGGCTACTTTTGCATCTTTTTTTAAATCTGGACTGTCAATTTCATTTAAAAAATCATGTTAGTATGATTCATTTAGTGGAGAACAACTACCCTTACTAAATTTTCATTTAGAATAGGGTATATTTCTTTATCTAATCATATCTTCCTTTATGTCCTGCAGTAAAGTTTTTACTATAGTTATTGCACATTTACATTAATTCTATTCCTAGATATATTCTTTAATTTTCTGTCATTTTCAATTATGACTAGGATTTTTTTCATTAGATTGTCATTTTGTTATTGCTATTTAGACAGATATGCTCATCAAGTTAGAAAAGTTCTTCTCAGATATATTTACCAAATTAAAAAAAAACTATTATATACAGGTGTCACTTTTAAAAAATAATTTTTTCATTTATTGGGATATTATAAATTTTCTCTTTAATTTTTTAAAAATAAATTGTTTCTGAACCTTCCTTAACTTTCTGGTGTCAGGCAACTTTTAATACACTGCTATATTTAATCTATTAAATTCTTATTTAGGAGTTATACAGCTGTACTTAAAAATAAGTGTGGCCAATGGTTTATTTTTTTGTGCTATGCTTGTCTAGTTTAGGTATCAAGTTTATAAAATTATCTTAAAAGAATATAGTCAAGTTTCTATATGTTTTTCTCCAATTCTTTGGAAATTTATTATCTCTAAAAATTTCTATGATCTCTTAAATTTTATTCATTGTATACCTTAAATTCTAATTAAAGTGGGTATCTTATCCCTTTATATGCTAAATCTGACAACCATTGCTTAGAACAAATAATGCCTGGCACATAGTAAACACTTTGTAAGTGTAAATGTGAGTGGCTCTATGATTTTTACTGCTTTGAGATCAGGGGATTTTACCTGTTGAGATCTCTTTTGTGGACTAAAAGTAATCAATTTAATGAATGTTCTCTTGGGTACAAAGTTCCTTATATAGTTACTATTTATAAAACCAATATTGATAATTGTGGTTTTAAATTCTAAATAGTTTTAATTACTTTTAGTATACTTTATTTGCCAGTTTATAAGCAAGATATATTAAAACCTCTAACTATGATTGTATTCTTATTCACTGATAAAATGCACATAGTTTAAAATTCAAGAGTTGCAGAACTGTGTTCAGTGAAAATTAAGTGTCCCTCCTAATCTCTCACCTAGCCACTTCGTCCTCCTCCCCAGGTGAACCACCCTTACTAGTCTTTCAACAAATTTTCTGATCAAGCTAGATAAAAAATGTATTATTATATTTGTCATTCAATTATATAATAATGGCTTTTCATTAGAATGATATGCAGGCTTTTACAACTTGTTTTAAGCATATGAGCTCCAAAATCACATGAGATGTTCAGTATTGTGTAACCAACACCTGTAAATCCTGGAATACTGATTCCACAAATTATAATAGTTATAAGGTGCACTTTCCTTGTTGATTATAAAGCCAGCCAACCCCTCCCTTGCTGTTGTTTCTTTGTGTATTCTAAAAATATGGAGTGAATGTTCCATGGAGGAACACAGAAGGACAACTATTGTGATCCATTGACAGTGGGTTTCAAATGATTTTTTGATCTACAATAAGAAATACATGTCATATATTTTTTCACACATACACATTTGAAACCAAATTTTAACAAAACGAATCTTACCCCTACTATCTGTGATGTAAATTCATATTTTCTAATCTCTTATTTTTCATTTTTAAAAAATTTATGACCCACTCAAAAAGATTTCACAATCCACTAATGTATGATCCCTGAAATTAGAAAAATACTGCCTGATGACAATCAGCCCAGTGTCAAAGTCATTCCTTTTGCAGACGCACACAAAAAAGTCTACCATTTCATGTAATTTACTGCAAAACAGATTTTTAATAAAGTGACTCTTATTATCACCTATTTTAATTCAGACTTGTACTTTCCTGGAACTGTATTACTCTGGTTGACAAATCTGCTCACTGCTGCTGGTGCACTAGCAGTTATGATGTTTACTAGTTCTAATTCAGGTTGTCTTTCTTTTCATGTTTTTTTGAATAATTGTTTTTTTTTTATTTTAAGCTACTTCTAGTTCTAATTAGAGTAGATAATATAAAGTTGATTATATATCAGATACATTAATTTCACTGGGAAACTAAAATTTCTTTAATGACACACGCCAAAAATATGCATGAATAAAGTTCCTTTCCATTTGTAAGACCTATTACTGTGATTCTCTAATTATATAAAGCTGGTGACTACTTTAAATGGAAACTTTGTCTGTTATGTCAGTATGTTTCTAATAAAAATATGGTAACTAAACACTTTTGCCCAAAACTGGAATCTCTTTTGTATATTTATAGATAGGTCCCTTGGTGATTCTCTCCCCTACCTCTGTCTATGCTTAATAGAGCTGGACTGCAGTATTACATTCTCCAAGTAAGCATATTTAACACATAATTAAATCATTTGGAAAATTCCTTAAGTTTAAGACTTTGGTTTACTTTGTAAAATATTTTCTTTATAATTTCTGAAACTTAAAAAATTTTAAGTTCACTTAGAGAACTTCCGCATGTATCTGTTTAAAAAAAAACATTTAATTTTCAAGCACAAACTTTTAAAATCAGGGTTTTTCAAAGTTATTAGCACTTATAGTATATCTTGGTCCAGTGGAACAGATGTTGCCTGTATCTACAAATATTTCAAAAACAGATTGAAGGCATGCAATATGCAATTCCTGTTTGGCACAATTCATATACATTTTGCCAGGAAATGTTTGAACAGATTTTAAATCTTTGTCCTCATTATCTTTGAAAAATATACAAACTCACACATATTTTTGCAAGGTGTCAGTTATGAGTTACATGCTGTGCAGAGTATCTCTTAACCGACAACTCTCAACATGAAAAAATCTGACTATATAAAATTTGGAAAGATGAAGAAAAGGTCATGTGTACAGTAATTACTAGCAGCATCAGACAAGTTTATCCTAAAAAAAAATTTAGTCTGGTAGGTCCATAAAATTATATACTCTGAGAAAAATTAATAGTACCTACATTAATGCATTTCAAAGAGGTAGTACTTTATTCAAGAATCATAGCTATGAACAATCCTTATTTTTTATGTCTTATCTAATTACAGTTTAGAGTCCAGTTAAATTGTATCTTTTGACATTTCTCAAAGCTCTTGTCTCTTGATTTTTTTTTTTTCAAACTGTTTATTCTACCTTGAATGTTCTTTTCCCCTTATCTCCATTTAGAGTGAGTGGAGTTTAGATAAGTTTCACGTAATTCAGTGACTAGATACATTTTAGGGTCTTCTGTGAGATAAGGCTGGGAGGGTGGACAGGAGCCAGCAAACTGTAGAGACTTGTATACAATGCTAATTTTAGGAATTTGCAATTAGTACTGGAGATTTGATGAAAACAGTGAAGGACTGAAATCAGAGAGACGAATGACAGGATCAGAACTACATTTTATATAACCTAATCCAGACACACCATGGAAAATAAATTTCAAAGAACAAAGCTCTTTAGTTCAGGCATGAAATGCTTACAATTAGAATCAGTGAGTCCTACAATGCCTCATATTCCTGTCATTTGTGGTTGCTGCCCCTAATTTATTATTATTTTTTTAAATTTTATTTTATTATTAGTTTCAAGTATGCAGGTTAGACATTTACATAGTTTATAAAACAATCCCCATAATTGCTCTTTCTCACCTCTGTCTCTATACCTAGCCATTGCATTAATGCTAACCATATTCCCTATGCCATGCTGGCTTTAATTTAATAAGCCATCCACTGTATGTTGTTTTCCGTATTCTCGCTCTCACATTGAAAGGGCTTCTTCTCCTCTGTCCCATCATCCCCTTTTCCCACCACCTCCCAGACCTTCCGACACCACCCTCGATGACACTAATCTTATGTCATCTACCTCTCCTATATCTTTACCCTCTACAAAGATAGGTGATTCTACTTCCTGACCTTCACTGAAAAATGGCTTCTCCAAGCATCTATCTTAAGTGTGTGCCACGCATTTTCCCACACCAAGCAGGGTATGGGGCAGGGGAGGGAGTGGTAGGCTCAAAATTCTCATACTTCAATGCCACATCCAGACTCTTACAATTCCTCATCTCCCTCCTTTTTGGAAGTTCATGACATTTTTACAGTATCATGCTCTATACCTTTTTTTCTCTCATAAGCTTTCTAGCCATTATCTTTTATTCATTATATATTTTGGCACCTTATATATCTTTCTTTCTACCTCCATTCCTGTCATTATCAGTGGTAGCCGCAGTGATCATTGGGTCTGTCAAAGAGCAGCCTAACTTCTCGTTAGCTTGACTTTCTCTACACCAATGATCTTTGTATCCACTCCATTTCAGACTCCCATGTCTCCAACTCAGACCTTGTTTCATCAGATAGTGCTCCATTTCTGAAATATTCATAACTTGCTCTTGCATCACAAACTCTTATTCATCTAGTTTATCACACTACTATTTAATAACCTCACTAGAATCTATAATTTCTGGCTCCTTTTATTTTTATCCATAGTTCTTTCTTTTCTTTACTTCCTTCTTTGTCCAAACTCTAATTCTTGAACTCTTTTCTTGCCATTTCTCTCAGCTCTTACCATTTTTACCTTCCCATGCACATATTCACCAGCAAAACCAAAATTTAAACTTATTTCATTGACTACTTTCTCCATTCTCCTTTCTGGTTACTAAGTATTACTGGAGAAAATTAGCATAAACAACAGACTGATGGTCAGACAAGTGAATAGTTTAAACAATGACCAGGTAGGTCCCAAAAACTGCCTGGAAAACTTTCTGAGTTTCTTTAATTGGTTCCTTCTTTCAATTTCCATAGCAATTTTTTTTTCAAATTTTCTTTCTCCTCAAATCTTTGATCTCTCTCTCACCCTTCACTTGGACCAGACAATTTACAGAGAAAAGAGACAATATCAGGTGGAACCTTGCTCAAATACTGCCCCCTTGCAAACCTCCAGCTCCTGCTCCCTTTTCTCCTCTTCCTTCATGTCACTGTGTTGGAGAGGTTCCCCTCTTCCGATCGAGGACCTTCCTGCTCCTATGTATTGGATCCATCTTTTCCTACCTCATCTATAAGTTTTCACTATTGCCTATCTTTTCTCTTCCATATCTACGAGCACACTCACCACAAAATTTCTTCTTGTCAGCATTTACATGGTTAAGTCTCTAATTTTGTTAACAACCAGCCAACCTTCTCCGCCCTCTTTCTCTATCATCTTTCTCTTTTCACATCGTTCTCAATTATATTCCTCTTTTCACATTCAATAACCATAAAACATCTCTTCATTTTTCTCACCTTCCATTCATTCCTCAGCCTAATTGTAATCTGGTGTTAGTTTCTAAAACACCAGTGAGTCTATGAATATTAGACAGTTGGTGCTAAAGATATCTCTATTTTACTTGCACTACCACTGTATTTTAAAAATGTTTTTTACTTTTTCATCTTGAAATGCTCCTCCTTCTTCCTCTTCTCTCTTTGGCTTGTATGAAATTATGTTCTCTTAATTTTCTTTCAAATTTTCTGGCTATTGCTTCTCAAATTCTTTCATGAGCTGTTTTCCTCTGTTTTCCTTATAAAGATTTTGGGTCATCAGAGTTTATCTTCAAACTTAAAACAATCACAATGATGGTAATAGCCAACAATTATCAAATTCTTATTTAATTAAGTATTAAATGCTTTTTATAGATGATATTTAAATCTTCACAAAATCCTATGAGGTAGATACTGTTATTATTCTAAAGTTAGAGAGAGGTTAAGAAGCACACAGGTAGCAAAAGCAAGATACATATCTAAATCTGACTGAACTGAACAGAGTCTGCCCCTTAATCACTTAGTTTGTGTTCTTTTCCTCTGAGATCACAACCACTTGCATATTTTCACCTACTAAATGCTCATGGTTCTCAAATCACTCTTTCCATATATGGTTCCTGAAGACCAAATCCATACATCCTACTTCCTCCCACTATCTTGCACAAACATATTAAAAAACACATTTCTCAAACTAAACTCATCATCACATCACTCCTTGACCTTGCAAAATTGCTATTCTTATTGTTTGTCTTGTTTCAGGCAATGAAGCCATAATTCACTGTTTGTCAAGTCAAAATCTTGCTTTTATCTTTGACTCCCCTCAATATTTACCTCCTATATCCAACTTATTACTGTCTTCTTACTTTTACTTGTTTATGACTTCCAGACTCATAAGTTCTCTTCATTTCCACTATCTAGCTTACTAAAGCAAGTAGGGATTCCTTGTTTCTAGTAGCCCCACCATTTTAATCTGTTCTTCACACTGCAGTTTAATTCATTTTCTAAAGTAAAAATTTGATCGTATCAACCCCTACCTAGCTTTAGTGGTTTGTCACTGACCTCCAAACTCCTTAGAATGTCATTAAAGGCCTTATGATGTTCCTTCTGCTTACTGTTGTAGTCTAAACTTCTAGTTTCCTACCTCAAATTCTATAATCCAGCCATATCGAATTACTAGCATTTCCTTATATGCACTGAAATATGCTGTTCTGTCTCTTGAGTCTGACCTTTTGCAGATTATTAAATAACCTTACCTATGTCTAGAATGTTCATCATTCTGATCTTCCTCATTAAGAGTTAGGTTTTAACTTACATAACATCTGTTCTGGGAAGTCGTTTCTAATAATCCAAACCTGGATAGGTCCATAGAATCTTGTGCTTTACTTCAACACATACCATAGTGTGTTGTAAATACCCATTTATAGTTTGTGTCATTAAGGTATAAGCAATTTAATGGTAGGGCTTGTGTTTATCTTTGAACCAACAGTGTATAGCACTGTGTCTAGCATATATTGAGTGATCAACAAATATTTATCGACTCAATGAATTAATAACTGTCTAAAAGTGTCATGTTAAAAAATGAAAGCCATCTGTTGTACTTGGCAGCTGATAATCTCTGCCAGAACAGCTTCATTAGGGTTGAGCAGGTTAGAAATGAATAGAATATAAGGAATAGAGAGGTTAGATTTCTCTTTTGGGAAACTTAGCTGTTAAACAATTAATTTATAAGAGCAATGATAAAAAAAATTCCACACAGGAATAACCTCTCAAAAGTCATGCAGCGCTTATTGGAAGAAAGTTAAAAATCTTGACTGGAGGTACAAAAGAAGAGATGAACACATGGCAAGACATACCACATTTCTGGCTAGGAAACAATACTGTAAGATAGACTCATTTTCCTAAATTAATTTATAGTTTCAATGCAATATGACACAAATTTTCCATTGAATATTTATTAATAATTTTTATTATGAAAATAGTTAATGTTTGTGGGGAAAAAATCAAACCACGTTTCTCATTCTCTTATTTTCTCTTGTATGTAAGTGTACATGTGTATGTATTCATTCACACATGAATATATATTTATACACACATACACACACATATATATGATAGTCTTTTTCTTTTTTTTTTTTTTAACACATATGGACTCTTTCTTTATGTACCCTCCAACAACTATTTTATTTAACTTAGCGACATAACTTGGATATCTTTCTACATCAATACATATGGGTCTACCTTATATATTTTTAAACTTCTAAAACTGAAATTTATCATACGTACAAGAATGCAGAAATCATCCTTCCTTCATGTCCCTTTCTAATCATGATTCCCCAAAGGTAAACATAAGTGTGACTCTTCATAGCATGATTGATGTTACCCATTTTGAACTCCATATAAATGAAACCATATTCTTATATATGGTCTCTTTTACTTAGCATTACATTTCTGAATCATTTAGTAGTTTGGCTTTTCATTACCATATTACATCACATGAATATAATCCAATCTATAAATTCCTCTTTAGTGGATATTTGGGTTGCTCCCAGGCTGAGAATATTAGGAATGGAGATGCTGAGAACATTCTTGTACATCTTTTTGTGAACATATGTACATATTTCTGTTCAGTATACATCTAGATGTGAAACAGCCAAGTAATAGGGTATTCATACAATCAGTTTTAGTAGATACTACCAAAGAGTTTTCCAAAATAATGATAGAAATTTATGCTCCCATAGCATAAATTTTAAAGGCCTAGTGTATTGTATAAATATATCATACGTTTATTTAACATTTTCAGTTTTTTTCAGTAGTACAAACAATTCTTCAATAAACATTTCACGTAAGTATTTTTGTTTACTCATGTGAGTTTATCTTAAAGCATGAGATAAAAATGTAAAAACAAATGACAAGATAATTTTAACGTTCACTTGGAAAAGTTTGTTTTTCCAAAGCAAAATTAGGCAATAAGATTTTTTTTTAAAAAAAGGAGTATAATAAAAATATTTTAGGAAAGTGACAATCATTTAAATTGTAGCACTGGTATAGGAAAAAAATCCCACATACTTCGATGAATAGGAATAATAGCTATATTGGCTAGGTTTCAAACAGAAAAACTGATATTAAACTGAATATTCAAAGCAGAGGGAGCTAATGGGTTATATAGATTACTAAGGAGTAATGCAAAGATTAACAATACAGCAGTAGCTGCTATACCTCTAGTCCGGAGGAACAAAGGAAGGGAGTGAAGTTCCTGGAGGTCAGGGGATGGGTCAACTAGAGAACTTGGCAGAATCATGGAATGCCTGTCCAAGCAGGAACAGAGTGCCAGAGAAGTGCAACCCCTGCCCAAGATACCACCTGAAGCAGAAAGAAGGGAGAAATAACTTGGCTCCCCTGTTCCTCCCATTCGTGCCTCCCACCAGAAGTGCTGGTAGCCTATTAATAAGAAAGGGTGAAAAAGTCTGTGTAGGTCAGTCTGATTGAGATACAAAGCACAGCACCAGAAGAACAAGAATGGGCTAATAGGATGGCATAACAGAATATGTATAAAGATGACATTACAAAGCAGAGGGGACAGGAATGATTTAATAAATGCTACTGACATCATTGTTACCTATTATTAAAAATATCAAGTTAAATTGGGTTTTCATCTGATGCTACAGCACAAAATAAATTACAGAAGTGTGAAAGAGTAAAATGTAAACAATTAAAGTCTCTTAAAAACATTATGCAGAGTTTCAGGAAGGGAGTGATTTATAATGCATAAAAGCAACAGAATAAATGTAAAAGTAAATTTGATAATTTAAATTTAAAATAACATCATAAGTAAAATTAAAAGGCACATAACGAAGTGGAAAAATTATTGAAATACATATGAAAGAGAGTTAATACTATTAATTAAACAATCTCTTGAATAAATAAAAAAATAGGCAAAAAACACCAACAGATATCACATTAAAAAAGATAAAATGACCAGTAAACATAGATAAAATAATATCTAAACTTCCAATAATCAAAGCCATATAAATTAAAATAAACATATATTTATCTATTAAACTGACACATACAAGAAAATATTGTTAATGTCACAGTGTGAGATAAATAAATGTATGCTATAATAGTAAATTAACATGCTGCATTAAAATTACTTTTTAATAAATATTTGGCAACATAGATAATATTCTCAATATAAGGTGAAAACATTAAGATTTAAGCTATATTAAACTTAATAATTTGTTACAAAATAAAACAACCCACACATATAAATATATAGAATAAAACATCAGAAGGAATACACCAATATATCTGAGTTAATTAAAATGATCATTTCTGGACCAGGGGATTACAGCAATTTTTATTTACTTATCCTTTTCTATATTTAAAAAATACTATTTTACGTAAACCTTTATAATCAGGAAAAAGCAAAAATTGCACATATCAATGAAGTAAAGTCAAAGACAGAGAGGTGCACAGGGTTGTGGAATCATTATTTGCAAAGGAGAGATTTATACATGTTTAAAGGCTAGAAGAAACCAATGGAAAAGAACCAACTGAAGAAATCAGGGACTAAAAATTGCTGAAGGAGTTTTAGAGGAAACTATTCGCTCTAGAGCCCTTTTGGGGAAACTTAGGCTTGAATAGGAAGGTAAAAGGGAGGAGTCGAGTGTGAGAACCAGACCCTGAAGGAGTTCATGCTCTATAACCTTGATTTTCGCCTTCTGCTTTCAGGCAACTTCTGCCGAGAGTGAGGTGTAGGGGTTGAATAGTGGATTCACACAGACTATTGGAAGTTTGAATATTTGCTGAAGAGAGTAAAACAAAAGGAATTGCTTAGGAAAAATCAAAGTATTAATAGGTTGTCCTGAAGGCCTCTTTGAGGTCAGACAGGCTAACTCTGTAATGGTGACATTTTTTTCTATAATTATGCCAGGTTTTCCATCAAAAATACCTAGACTTATGAATAGAGGCACTGGACGTTTGGAATGTTCTCTAGTTGAGAAATTGCAGAGTAGAAATAGTTTAAAAATAAAAACTTGAGGAAATTGAAGGTGCAGAGGAACTGAAGTCTGTGCTGAGATCTATGCCAGGCAAGAAAGGAGCGACTCTTAGAATGATGTGGGACAGGTGGAGCAGGTCACTGGAAGCAGATTACTGCAGAGGGTGAAGGAGAAGTGAGACTAAGTTCTCTGTCCTTGCTGAACACCCAAAGCCTTTGAATCTAACTTCTGGCATTCACCACACTCTGCCTGTGGCACTTACCTGAGTGCTCTGTACTTGGTAGTTGTTCAAGTACTGTTGTTAGAAGAGTAAAGGCAACCAAATATGTTAAGTTTTGGTATTATGGCAAGTGCTTTGGTTAAATTTAGAACTACTATTTTGCAGATTTTGCAGTCAGAAGTATTAATTAAATTGGCAACAGTGCCTGCCAGTGACATCAATATGGCACTCCTTGGAGAGAAGCCAGCTAAAGATGCTACTGAGACTATAGCAAGCTCAGGGTAACAGATTTTGTTGCACTTAAGGAAATACCATCTTTTTAAGCTTCAAACTAATGATGGAAATACCTGTTTCATAAGCAGGCATGGTTAATTCTGGATTCACTGATTTGTGCTTGCAAGAATGGTAACTGTGAATGTTCTTTGCTCAAAAAGTATCTACTCAAGAAGACAGAAAGAAACCTTTTGCCTACTATTACACCATCAGAAGTATACTCTTCAAGGCTTTGTCCATCAATTTTTCATAATTTATGTAGAAACTCACCAGATTCCAAGTCTTTTTAGGAGGAATAAAGGTAAAGAATACAGTCATGAGCCACATAACAGAGGTTCTGGTTAATAAAGAACCACATATACGACTGTAGTCTCATAAGATTATAATGCAGCTAAAAAATTCCTATTGCCCAGTGATGTCATACTGTAGTGTGACATATTACTTCCGTATTTGCAGTGATGCTGGTGTGAACAAACCTACTGCACTGCCAGTTCTATAAAAGTATAACACATACAATCATGTACAGTACACAATACTTAAAAATGATAACAAACGACTATGTATTTACTATACTATACTTTTTTATCATTATTTAAGAGTGTACTCTATAAAAAAAAAATGCTGTAAATCAGTATGCCGTGTTGCGCCAGCAGCAGCTTCATACATCTCATGTTTACAATGTCTCTTGACCTCATCATTTTCTCTTGTGCTGAATTAAATCTTGTGTTGCTGTGTTCATCATGGCCTCTTAAGTGTTTGCACAATGATGAAATCCCCTAACGACGCATTTCACAGAATGTGTTCCTGTTGTTAAGTGACACATGACTATAATACCACTCTTTGATGGTGATGGGGCTGGGTCAGGGGTGGGGAGGGAGGAAGAATTACCATTCTCTTGGTAACCTTAACTGTGGTTCATACACACACACACACACACACACACACACACACACACACACACAGGCAAACACACTCCTCCATAGTCAGTTAATTGTTCACTCACTCACTCACACGAACCTTTCCCATCTCATTCTTTTCAGTAAAATGTTAAAATCCTCACCCTGATATTTAACATTTAGTGTTTTCAAGGCTCTTTCTAGTAGTCTTCATCGCAATGAACATTCTTAATTATAGTCAATTGCTGCAAATTGGCTTTCTTGAATTTAAACGCATTTACCATTTCATTTTTCAAGATGAATTTGATTGAATGTCTCATAGTGATTGATGCAAACTCATTCAGAATATGTGAATAATATATTTATTGCTCTGTAGAAAGAAGTAATACACCAAAAACTCTCTGCTTTAATATTTTACTGTTAAAGACTAAACAGTTCTTCAAAATAACTTGAGCAACCCTTTCAAACTCAAATTGTTTAGCTCTATGGTTAAGGAAACTATTGAAATTGTTTCAGCTCCCTTGAGTACAGTTGTGCAATTTGGATTTAGCTGGTCTGCCGATTGTACTCATCTATGCTAATGTTTCTGTAATGACAATGATCCAATTGTGTCATAACCTTTTGGGTCTTAACCTCTTATATTTACATAACCTTTTACATCTCATTTACACAAGAATTCCTATTTTAGAATGAATACATCAGACTCCTTCCTCTTCCTCCCATTATGTGATTTTTGCTGCTAAAAAAATCAATTGGTTTGCCTTATATATTTAATTCATAATAGAAAAACATTTAATTCATAATAGAGTTCCCAATGTTTGAAAAATACTAGGTGTTATAACAAAGAGAGGTGAGTTAAAAGGATTTTAGCACTACTAAAATGATTTTTTAAAAATTAAGTAAATTACTTTAGGTCTTAAAAATGTCAAATTTGAAAACATTTAAAATTATAAAGACAAATAAGTAATGTGTGTATTCAGTCTCTTGCTTCAAATAAAATGTTATAATTTAGAATAGTGCTACTACCTAAATATCCTAAAAATATATGTGTTAAAAGCATATATGCATTATGGTCTTTTATATTTAAAATTATGCTCATTTGTATACATTTTATATATACATATATATTCACAATATTAATTTTTAATAAAATAAGATATAATAAAAGTTAGACTTGTTCAACTAAAAATATAATTAAGAGGTGATTGTGTTTTTAAAATTAATTATATAATTTAAGTAGAAAATATGATACATATGGAAGGCTTTGTTTTTAAAATCCTATTTGTATGCAAATTAAAATATATTATTAAATACTCTATTCCATTTTTGATACTCTGAAGGAGAAAGATCAGGTGTGTAATAGGAAAACCAGATGTAACCTGGGATATAGTGTCATTTCTCAGGAAGGCTTCCCTGAGAAAATGTCATTTGAGAGTTGAGTTCCAAAGAGTAAGTAGAAACTAAAATATTTGGTGATGGAAGGAAATCTAACTTTGGATGGTGAATACACAATGCAATATATACATGACTTATTGTTCAATTGTACACTTGAACACTTAAAACATATTTGATTTTATTAATCAATGTTATCCCAATAATTAAAAAAAAAAGGCAAGGAGACCAAGGGTCTGGGAAGGAGTAATCTTTTTAAAGTAATCTTTTTATGTAAACCTGACCTATGTATGAGTCCCTCATACTGTCCTCAAACCCTACCATAGCTTTCTTAACATCTCACCATGACTTACAAACTCTGCATGATATGGCCTACTTCTTCCCCAGTAGTACTCATCGCATTTTTTGTTTGGTGGCGATATTTCTGAAGAATGAACATGAACCTTATATCCTCAGTACCTAGATCATTGTTATGTTACCACACAAATATTTGTGAATAAAAGAGTGAACATAAACCTTAAATCTTTAAAATTTAAAGATAATGTATCTTATTAGTCATTGTAAGAACTATAACTACCATTTACTGAACACAAGGGTCAAGCACAGTCTAAGATGCAAATCGTATTAGATATTGATCCCATATTAGTGATGAAAAACTGAGGTTTGGAAGTTCATTAAATTCCCAGTCAGACTGTGATCTGCTTTATGATATTTAATAAAGATAGAAATGATTATATGGTCTTAGTATCATTGGTGGAGAAGAAACACTACTTTATAATGGCAGTCTTGATGTAGTTCATCCAAAATTTTAATACTTTTACTTAAATTTTAAGTTTTCATATATTATTTTTATCCTCCTTTTAAAGCATTTAATTCATCAGCATTATCAGACACGTACTATATATAAATGAGTAACGTAGGTAATACAACACATATGGTTTTACCCATATATAGTTATGTGTGAGGTTACAATTTGAGTTAAGGGAGCTATTGTGGGGAAAAGTATATGTGTTGCAGTGGAGGTAGCCACAAAATACTAAGAGTCACAGAGTTATGCATATTTAACAAATATTTAAAAAGTAACTAATATGCCCCACATGTTGTTCTAGGCACTGAACTCTGCATACAGTGGTAAATAAAATAAAGAGTCCTTGCGCTCATGAGAGACATACTCTAGAGCTGAGACATTAAATTTGATTGGAAAAGCATACTTAGGTTGGGTTTACTAGAGAGAGTTATATTTCAACTGAGTCTTAGAGATGAGTAAATACTTTCATGCATTTACTCATGCAATACCCCAGTGTATTAGTTAGGCTTAGATTAATTTTTGAGTGGTAGAAAACCCAAAATAGCACTGGTCCAACTAGCTAGGAAACTGTCTCTTCTGCCCATAAAATAAATTTGTATATAATTAGTCTAGCACTAACACATACAGTGCTCCAGGGACAGGAATTCAAGGTACCCCCTCTATGTTGTTTTTCCACACATCTTTGGCCTGTAGCTTTCAGCTAAGGCTCTAAGGTGGCTTCTTGATTTCAAGTTATGATATCCGCATTTCAGTGAGCAGGAAGGAAGCAGCCAGGTAGGGAAGAAGAACATGCCCCCTTTATTTCTGAATGCTTACAAAAAGCTGCATACATTGATTCTGTTTATTTCCAGAATAAACCACATGAGAAGTGGAACAGTCAGAAAATGATGTGTCTTGCTAAAAACTGAGCATTTTATTACTTAAGATGTAGAAAATAAATATTGGGGATATATGGTAGTCTCTACCACAAGAAAAAAGGCAAAGCATAGAGGTTATGACAGCAAAGAATTCAGAAAAATAACTTGGAATATTCTGTTGGGTGATGTGGCTAGAATTTCATGAGTATGAAAAAATATAGAAGAAAATAAGACTATAAAGCTAGGTTAATTAAAGCATTTATTTGCCATGCTCAGAAATATTATCGTGTAGAATATATAAAAATTTAAATATCTTTTTTCTATATTATACTTACATATTTTATAAATTTCAAGTCATTTTTCATATATTATCTCATTTAATATTCAAAATAAGGCTATGAAATAGTTATTATTCTTGTTTAGGAAGTTAAGTAATCATGGTACAGATTTCTTTTCTATTATACCTGAAGCATCAAATATATGCAGAGAAATTCAGGAAGATACTATGTTCTTAATCTAAGAGCAAATGGAAATATAAAAGGAACTATTAGAGAATAAAAAAGAGCTCCTTTTGCCTAAAATATGACCACTGAAGTAAAAAAAAAAAGTGATAATCTCCCAGAAAGTTGATCAAAATTAATTAAGTAATGGAAATGTTAGTGAAAAGATGAGGTAAAGCGTTCAATTATAAGTGTTTAAAGTTTGATTAGAGTTAAAAAAAAAAAACAGGACAAAAAATTGTGCATGCATGTGTGTGTGCTGGTGAAAGAGGGTGTATCATCCAAGACAAAAATAGGAAGAAATTATCCTAAGCTAAAAAAGACACTAGGCTTTATATTAAAAGGATTCAACAATTGTTCAGAACTACAAAAAGACCCCCACAAAGATATATTGTAATGAAATTTTATGGAGTATCAAGGAAAAAAGACACTAAAAATTTCTATAAAAATGTTTTCCAAATTTCTGAGGGAAAAAATATTTTATGCTCAAACCACCAACCAAATTTAAGGGCTGTTTGGAGACATTCAGACATGCAAAGATTCAAAAGATTTATTCTACATCAACATTTTCTCTATGACCACAGGATATACTCCAGCAAAACGGGAGAGTAAAAAAGAAAGGAGATACTGGATCCAGAAAACGGTGGATCTAATTTGGCAAAGAAGACTGAAAATCCTAAATTTATGGCTTTGCACTGTATCAGATTAGAGCGAAGAGATAGTACTCTAGGAAGTATCTTTCTGGGGGTGGGGTGATGGGGGGCGGGGAAGAACTCTATAAACAATATGATTGAGAAAGCAGAAAAAATGTATGATAAAGTCATGAAGTCAAGAAAAAATGTGCAATGAAAAATTTCAGGAAAAAATATGAAACAAACTAAGATGTGACACAATTTAAAGCAATTGTAACACTTAAAAGAAAAATTCATTTGAAATTCATTTTAGAAATAATCTTTGTATCCGTTATATATACATATACACACAATTGTAGAAGCTGTTTATGCCATAAGGTACCTGGCATCTAATGTTGAGAATCTGAAGATGTCTGCAGGAAAATAATGGAGGAAAGAAGATAAAGAAAATAGTGGGGAAGTGAGCATGCTAAGAATCATTGAACAATAACTGAAATCTGCAAGAACAAACTGAAGTCTGCACCAATTTCTCACCATCTCTAGCTTTAATAATGTGTGTGGTCTGCAGGATAAATTGATGCCATTTGTCATGGAATTAAACACTCACCTGGCCCAGAAATCAAGGAAACTGATTAGATCTAGGGAAAAAATACGGCAGCTGTAAGTAGGGCTTCTGCTTCATGCTAACAAGGTGAACCAGTAAACAAGCAAAGTTCAACAGCTCCTGTTGCCTCTGTTTGTCTTCTGAGCCTAAAACAATATGACTACTTCACTTCAGACTTTGAAATCTCACACAAAATAACTCTGATGGCTCATTCTAACACAAATAATACAGGGAAAAGAATTATGGGAAATGTAGTTCAGCCTAGCTACACGCTGACACATTGCAAAGCCACTAGTCTCCTTAGTGTCCATGGGGATTGCAATCGTAGAACTATAAAAAAAAAAACTAACGCAATTTTAGTATAGTGCTTGATCCAACTTTTTTTGAGTAATAATAAAAAATAATAATTTTCAAAATTAATAAATGCGATTTCTGGGTCACCATATTTAGTCACTCTGTGGAAAAGCACAGAAAGCTGGGCTGTGGTTGCAAGAAAAGTGAATGTTAGCAGACTTGAAAATATAAACACAAAATAGTAGGTTATAGAAGGTGGGATGTGGAAGGGATCCTGACATGGAAAATAAATGGAAGCAAGGGTAGAGAGCCAAATATCTTAATATCTTAAGTGGAAAGTTATGGGATCCTGCCTAAATAGAGATTTAAGGATATTATTTAAAGTCATAAATGTAAACAAAAGGAGAATTAAAAATAATGGATCTAACTATAAATATTGGTAGAAAGAAGCAAAATGGAAAAAGAGTATAAATATGCTAAATCTCAAAGTTGATAGTGCTGAATCAATAGTAGCATCAAGTTGTATAATAAATCAATGAAATGAGGTATATGGAAGCATATTATTTAGCTATTAAAACAGAAATGTTTTAAAAGTTTGCTTCTGAGGAATAGAAGTGGGATTATCAGGAAAGTAGAGGGATACTATGCTTTTCATCGTTTTTCTGTAGCATTTTAGTAGTTCTACTAAGCATGCATTATTTTGTTTATAATAATTTATTTTAAGGAAGAGAAAATAGAAGAGTTCAGAGGATAGGACCTTGGACAATTCCTACACTAAAGGGGCGAATGTGGAAGAAGCAAAATAAAATAAAATAAAATAAAATAAAATAAAATAAAGACCTTTAGACCTTTTAGATGAACGTTAAACAATAGTATATTAATTTTTTGACAGATTTAAACAATGGAAACCTTATGTTCACTATAACTTTCAAATGGATTTGACCACTGGTCTACAATGATAATAGAAATATCTGTCAAAAACTCCTTTTTCCACTTGGGAAGAATAAACCATTCCGATAACAATTTATGACAAAATTCAACTATAATTTTATAAAACCTGAAGCCATAATATTGTTATGTTATATTATATTACTATGCTAGTATATATATGTATACTATAATATATTGTACTTTAGTATTATGTTATGTTATGGTATATTATACCAAAAAACTTCAACCAAAACCCCTCTAAATACTTAAGAGTTTTGTAGCATAGGCTAAAATGTTCAAAACATCTTATTTGTCAACATAATAAAATAACATTTTAATATATTCATAATGAAAATGAAATTATTCTTCTGAATAGAGTCCTAACCAATACTTAAAAGAAATCACATAGCTACCACATGGATGTTGTATTTCGGATTAGAGTTTTACCTGTCAGTTTATGATTTCTTTTTTAAAAAAATATATTTATTTTAATTAGTTTCAAGTATATAGTACATTGGTTAGACATCTATATAGTTCATAAAATGATCTTCCCAATTGCTCCCTCTGTCCCCTGGCCTTCCACCGAGCTAACATATTAATGCTAACTGCATTCCTTATACTGTGCTCCCCATCCCCATGACCATCTATCAACTACTAATTTGTATTTCTTTAATTCTTCACCCCTTTCTCCCAGCCCTTCAATCCTCCTCTCCTCTGTCCATCATTAAATTGTCTACTATGTTAGTATAATTTCTTATAATTATGTTGAAGAGCATTAGTCATGCTGTCATAAGTTCTAAATGTTCTAATTATTTTTTTCTAGTTATTAGTTACTATGTGTTTTCTGGACTAGTTATATCACTAAAGTACAGGGGAATCCTGTTAATGCCATTGACATCGATCTTAGCATATTTCTAAACTTTGCCTGTTCCTCATCTTTATATGTTTTCCTTTGATTTAACATCTCAGTGAATTATTCTCAAGTGCATTACTCTTAACTTCAACAAGTTATGTTAGTTTAAATCATTTATTCTGTTGAAATACTGTATTACATAACTAATTTCTGCAAATCTGTTAGTGATTTGGATTAATTTGTTCTTTAGAAATTATGCGAGAATAATTATGCTTTGATCTTATAAATTAGGCAAATGGAATATTGTTTATAATGCAATTTAAATGAAAACTGCCATTACATTAAATAGTGTTTCTTGGCTTATTGCTTAATGGACCTCACTTAATGTGTTGTTCATGGGGAAACAGTAGAACTGTATCCACTGGGGTTAACAGGATAACAGAAGCACAACTGTTCTCACCAGTATTTTCACTGCGTAGGAAATTATGAAAACCAAATCAATCTATTTTCAACACAATTTTCAAAGCATTACTTAAGAATTTATAAGCTAGAGGTTAAGCTGTGTCTGCACGATGCTTATGTTAGTAAAAAGCAAAAATGTTAAAATTGCCTTTTGGAGGATCTGCCCAGAAGCCTCATAGTTCTGAGATTTTACCAATGACAGTGATCACAATGGTCATGCATATTGGCTACCCATTAGACCCTGGATCCCCTCCTGAACCATTTATCCCCTCGAACTCTTTCATCCTTGAAATCATAAAATATAATATTCCATTTTCTGAGCAACTTTAGATTCTTTCAATCTTTCAGTTTCTCATTCCTGCTAATTATGTCTTGACTTCATCAAGGCTTTGGTCTTCTTGACCTCTTCACTTTCTTTCAACTAATTTATTCAATAAAAATTACAACTTACTGTGCACTTAATATTATCCTTTTTACACAAATACCATGACCTGCCCAGTTAGGAATTTATAATTACATCACCCTGTGAGGTTATTTTTCATAACCCCACCCTTTTTTTCATTCACAGTTCCCTTTTTTAGTCATAAACCAATCCAAAGCATACATCGATGATCAAACTTTTGGTCAAAGATGTCCTTCATTTTAAATATTATTCCTTCTGAATAATATTCCATTGTATTTAAAGACTACATTTTGTTTACCCATGCATCTGTTGATAAGGCATTTGGGTTGTTTTAATTCATAGCTATTGTAAATGGCACTGCTATGAACATGGGTATGCACATATCTCTTCAAGATCCTGCTTTCTTTAATGTCTATTTGAAGTCACTTTTCTAATATTTATGTGTGCCATATTTAAATAAACAAACAAATAAAAACCTTCTTTGTTCCTTCTTAGAACATGTTTAGTACTTAAGATCCTTTTCATAAAAAAATAAATAATTTTTTCTGTCATTTTTTCACATCTCCATCCAAGGAAATTCTTAAGAATAGAAATCATGACACATTTTTCCACTTCATGTGGCAATGAGCACTCTTTTTTACTCTTGAGGTAATTAATTTGGCAGGATTATTATGGATTAAAATGTATCTCCCCTAAATCCATATTTTGAAGTTCTAACCCCTGTACTTCAGAAAGAGAACTTATTCGAGAAAGCATTCTTGCAGAAGTAATTAGTTAAGATAAAGTCTTACTTAAGAAGGATGGGTTTCTAATCCAATATGACTTGTCATTACTAAAAGAAGAAATTTGGAGATAGACAGAACTTAAGGAAATAGACATAACTTAAGGAGAATGCCATGTAAAGAAGAGGCAGAAATTGGGGTGATGCTTCTAAATGCCAAAGAATAAAACAGATTGTTAAGAAAACACCAAAAGCTAGGGGAGAGGCATGGAAAAGATTCTGCCTCACAGTTTTCAAAGAAATCAGCCCTGCTGATTTTAGACTTCTAGCCTCCAGAACTGTGAGATAATACATTTCTGTTATTCAAGCCACCCAGTTTGTAGTGCTTTGTTAAGGGAGTTCTACCAAATTAATACAGGTGTATTGACTTTTCATGAGTCAATTGTTTATCCATAAAATTATATATGAAATTTTGTATATTTTTGTCTATTTGTACACATTTTTTCCTTGAATAATTTCACAATCTCTATAAACTACTTTTCACATTTAGTGGCAAAAACATAATCAAGAGAGATAGAAGAAATGAGAAAAAAATGAGCCTCTAATGTGACATTTACCCCTATTTTAATTTGGAAGTTCAGTTCATGAGTGTTTAGCATCTTATGGCACAAGGACATGCATCCATGATTTTCAGGATCCATCTGAGCTTTAGTCAGCATGTTGAATCCCAGGGTATCTCTTGGATCTTCCCCCAGAGTAAGCACTAAAGTAAGATTAAAAATCACTAATACATCAATCTGACATGCAACACTGAGGAAGGCGAAGGTAGAATTATTAAGTGAAACACAGAGGAAAGTGAAGAAGGTAAAACTACTCTGAGACAAAGGGAGAAGAGGTTATCTTGGCAGTTGTACAGTTTAACAGGTTTGGGGATGCAGAATAAAAGAAAGCTCAGTATCAGTGGCCCTGGGCTGCCATAATGAATTACCACAAACTGGGTAGCATATAACAACTGATACTCATCCTTTCACATTTCTGAAATACAGAAGTCTGAAATAAAGTTATGCTTCCTCTGAAAATTCTAGGGGGAGAAATCTTCCTTGCCTCTTCCAGCTTCTGGTGGCTCTAGGCTTTCTTTGATTTGTGATTGCAAACTCTAGTTTCTGTCCCTGTCTCCTCATGGCCTTCTCTGTGTCTTCTCTTCTCTCAATGTGTTTGTCCTCTGTTTGTCTCTTATAAGGATACTTGTCATTGGATTTAGGGTTCACTCTAAATCCTGGATGATCTCAACTCTAGATTCATAATTTAATTATATTGGCAATGACCCCGTTTTCCAAAGAAGGTCACATTTACAGATTTCAGGGGTTCAAATGTGTACACATCTTTTTGGAGGCCACCATTCAACTTAGTACAGGCTTTACTGAATTCTGAAAATAAAAAAGAAATAAAACAAGTCAAAATAGATTTAAGTTCTATAACTGCATTTCTTAAGTGAGAGGCCAAGAATAAACTCATATGAATAAACCATCCACCAACAAAAAGACCAGAAATCTTTAGACTGTGGAAAGGGAAACTTAAGGGTGCAGGGTGGCTTCAATTTCTTTTGAAGATAATAAATTCAATATTTCAAAAAATAACTAAAGTATTTTTTGGGAGAGGTGATAAAATAATTACTATCTTCTCACATTTATGGGATGTCATGTAAGAAAAGGATTAGATGTATTCTGTGAAGCTCTCCAGTGCACATCCAGAAGTTTCAAGAAGGCATATTTGAACTTAATAAAACCCAAACAATTCTAATAGAAGGGTAACAGAAATAGAGTGAGTTATGTTGTGAGTTGTGAGTGCTTTGTACAGAAGTCACCAGCTTTGGGTGGGAGATTGAGCTAGAATATTTGCAAGATCCCATTCAAATCCACATTCTAATATTCCGTAATTTTCTTTACTCGTGTACAAGTAAAATATACTTACAGATATTTGTCAAGAATAGGTATACTGAATAAATGTTTTGTTTAACAATATTGCTCATAATCTCTTGGTAGAAATAGCTGAAGCATTTGTAGGTTGAAAGGAAGATATAATGGAGCTTTGGCTGACAAGAATTACAAGGTCTGTTAATGTGCATAAGCTGTTCCGTATACGACTTTAACAACCAGAATCATCTGTTTTGAGTTCAGGTAACGAGCCATTTCATTTTTCATATAGAAGACATTTTAAAATCTGTTTTCTTTCAATTTTATTATTATAAAAGTATTTTTCTTTTTTTCTATAAAGTATTGATAATAATGAGTAAGGCAATCATTAGACCCATATTGTGTCTCATATAACTTTGGAATTATTACATTGGATGTGGCGATAAGAGCTCAAGGGAGGAGAAAGCATATAACAAGTACTAGTTTCATATATTTTTTTCTCTGCTTGCTAGCATTTTTTTTACAGATGGGAGTTTAAAATTACATGAGATTGAAATAATTTGGAGTAATAAATAATGCTAGGTGCAGTTCAGGTCCAATTTCTTTTTAAAAATGTTGAATCCCACATTTCAAATAACCAAAATATGTTAGAGTTAGAAACAGCAGAATAGCTGGCTAAGACAGATACTCCAAGGTAACTAATGAAGCTCCATATAACCAGAGCTTTTTGGCGTGAGGTTGGAAATATAGCATGACTCAAAAATAATTTTCATCACTAGGGCGACTTGGCAAGCAACTAAGAAGGGTCAAGTTCTAATGATTATGACAATGTTTCAATTTTGAACATGGAGGTTTTACTTAGATAATAATGCTTCTCATGATATGTAAGGTATTATTTAGGATGCTTTTTCTGGTGTTTTATTTAATCCTCACCTCAACCCAATGAGGGAGTTATTTTTCAGAAAAGAAAGTTGAGTGTCGAGTAATTTGTCTAAGGCCCCACAGCTAATACATAGTTCCGCCCTGATTCTAACCTAATCAGCCTGTTTCCTTAGCTCCTCTTGGCTACTGTGCTCTTATGAGTTCTGTTAATTATAGGACATCTCCTTAGTCTGACACTATGGCCAATTAATTTGCCTTGGTGAACTTGATGATTTGTACTTTTATCTCATCTGTTTAAAAAGAATTCATGTGAATCATGAAACAAAATACTGTTTCAAATAAAATATACCCAACCTTTATGATAGAATGAAATATTTATCTAAAACTCATTAATTTATACCATCAGTATTAATTGACTACTTGCTACATGCCAGATACTGTGAAATGTGTAGCAGGTAGAAATACCTGTTCACTACTCTCAAGATGTATATAGTCCTGGGGAGGGAGGTGTGATAGACAATAACCAAAGAATTTTATATTTTTTGCTAAATCCTGGGGGTGGGGTGACATATGCATTAAAGCTGAGATATAATGGTTGAAAAGTAACTAGCCATGAGGAAAATGATAGGAAAGGAACAAGAACATTCTAATCAAAGAAAACAGGATGTACAGAGGTCTTCAGGTGTAAAAGAGCCTGAGCTTACGGAAGCAAATTCTGAAATGTCAGTGAGCTGGGAAACAAAGAAAGGGGAAAGGGCTAGAGATGAAGTTACAAAGGCAGAACACAGAGGGTGCTAAGGGGTCAGATGTGCCATCTAAATTATATTCTAAGTGGTATAAGAAGACATTGGAGGGTTAAAGAAGGAAAATGACATGATCCAATTTGTGTTTTTTAGAAAGTTCATTTTGGTGCCTATGTAGAGAATAAATTTTGACACAGATTTTAATATTCTTGGCTGAGATTTTTAACTTGGGCATCTGAGCACTCGCTATTAGAAAAAAAAAAGTTCAAAAATTTTGTCTATGTGCAGATTTCTTTTTTTTTTTTTTGTTTAATTCCAAAGGACTCTATCTATACTATCTGTACTATCTTTTATTTGTTATAAAACAATTTGGACTCCTATGTTATTTTTATAATGTATTTGGCGTCTGCTTCTAATCTATTCATGTTTCCATCTTTTTTGTCTACAAATCATAGATTTATTTCAATGACAACATATTTCCCTAAGATAAGGTATCATACTCAAAGTCATTGTGTACCTTTCCAAATATATGGATATCATGTTAACAGAACATCTGTTAGCTTATTGCTTCTTTCACATTTTATCCAGCAGTTTAGTATCATGTCACTTATAAAATGTGTGTAAGTAGATTATATTTGAGGTTTTACTACAATTCCAGGTGATTGAATAATATTTTGAAAACTGTCTTTCATCTAATACATTCAAATGCATTGCAGTCATTTAAATTAGCCTCCAAAATGTGTCAAAAGGCTCGAAAAGATAATCAGAAGAGCTTAAAAGAGAAGGCTTTTATATCTCTTGCTCTTGTTCTCATATTTTACATCTTTTAGAAAAGAAGAGGGAACAGTAATCCATAGACATTTGTTTTTGTTTTCTTCTTTGATTCTGTTCAGCTTCTAGTATCTGTCCCCGCCCCGCCCCCCTTTTTAAGAAAGATCACACTGGGTGCAGTGTCTGTGGAATCTAGTACTCCACTTCTGTTATAAAAAGAATGAAAAAATTCCTCTCTACCCTCATCCCTTGGCAGACAGAACAAGGTATGGTAGGCCTTTGAACGAAGGTATGGTGTGTCATGGCAATGAATGTCCAGTGGTGTGTAATGTTAGTGTCTTGGCCAGAATGTCCATGCTACCCAACTTCTAGAATCCCGTTGCGTCTCACATATTTTCCAGACTAACCTCCCTCCAACTTGCAGACTTTATAGTTTTCCAATAATTTCCTTTTCACATCTGACAGCCAGTTGGTTCTATTGCTTGCACCAAGAACTCTACAATCATTAACATGCACTGTGGGGAGGCAGCTACTGTGTCATTGTGAAAATCTGACTGACCTGCTTTGTGTATGTTATATAACTGATTCTTGACTGAACAAAGAATAAAAATCTGTCCTCTTCAAACTCTTGGGTATGATTGTATATACATATACAATCATATAAATATACAATCATATGAATAAACATCTGTTACAAATATATTTTTAAAATTTCAAAACATTGAGTCAGTTTTGAAATCACTGATGAAATACACCTCTATTACTAAAGTTCAGAAGGAAATATGGTCCCTGTCACCAAACATGTATATTTTTATGCTATATTTCTGTCTTCTGAAAGAGCTGATTTCTGTGAGTGTAGTACTAAAACCATCTCCTGACAGGTAACTTTAAATTCTCAGTGTCCTTTTTGTAAGAGTCACTCGTGTTTTCTTTTAAACAACCTTCAATTTTAAACAACGACAAAACAAAACTATTCAAACTGTTGTGGTTTCTGGAAAAGCACCTCTTTCTCCCCACTCCTTTTTACTGTCTTCTGGGAAACTGAAATACGTTTTGGAACAAATGACAGCTCAGGAGTCAATTTTCTAGCTCGAAAAGAAACTCAGAGCACAAATTTTTAAGTTCAGGTTGAAGCATTTAGGTTTTGATTTCAAAGGGAGCTCTGAATTTGTCATAATATCTTCTTTTGTAATGAAAACAGGCACTGAAGTTTACAAAGGGAGATGGTACAATCTCACACCATCCTTATATATTATACTTTCTGTTCTGTGTCAGTTTTGTGTTCACAAGAACTCCTGTGTGTTTTCTTTTGTTTTGCTCTCATCATGGGGAAAATTCAGCATATTGCCTACTACTATTACTTACATTTAAGTTGGCTGATAAAAATTAAACCAGAGAGACTAGAGACTAGACTAGACTAAAGACTAGAGAGCTAATGACTGCTGTTATTCAGAAAGGATTTGAGCTTTTCTCATTTCTGTACTAAAAGACTCCATTAATGTTAATTATTGTCAGTGCTTATTTTATACATGAAGATAAAAAACTAAATCTTTCTTTACATAGAAAACTGTTTTGACTACAGGATTTGACTCGATATTTGAGTTACTCAGACAAATGGTCAATTCGTTTTAGTAAATTGTCTGATCTCATTCTAAATTAATTTATTAAATTCATTTAAAATAATTACATTGTTCATGTTGATATAATTTATTTACCTAAATAGGAGACACTCATGACCTGCTAAGCACAGTGCTAGGAATTAACTTCTTACTATATGATAACTTCTTTATCTTATAGCATTTTTGTCACTTAATTATCTTCAAACCCAAACTGAGATAATAATTTATATTAATATTATATTAATTAAAATGATGCTGAATTGATTGAATTAATGTCCTAGTTGCTAAATTCAAATAAAACATGATTTTTGACCAAATATTCTAATTCTTAAAAGAGAAATGAGTTATTTTTATGCCAATTTAGAGAAAGTTTGGTCAGTTGGTAAAAATTATGTAGAGAAAGATATCTTTCAAAACTATATTTCCATCACAAGAATTACACAAAATATGGTTAGCTCACAATAACTTAAAAGAATTATTTTTATATTCATAGCCAGAAAGCATTCTACAATGAAAAGTTTTTAGTAAGTAGTATTAAATTTAGTAAGTAGTATAAAATAGTATTAAATTATAAGAATATATTACTTAATGATGATCCTCAAATAATCTTTGTTTTTCATTTTTGAGTTGAGGGTCAAATACCACCTCGTGAATCCTTTCTTAATCCCTGGGGTAAGAATTAATTATTCTCTCCATTATCTTCTCACAGCATTTTAATATCCTTATTATAGTATTTAACACATTGAATCTTCATTATGTTTTAACTTGACTTCCACATCAGACTTTTATTTCTGAGGTAATGTTTTATTCACAGCTATGTTCCCACAGAGTTGGCAATCAATAAATTGAAATGAGTATAACATTTTCTTAAGGAAACATTTTACTAATTTTTCATTTCCCTATTCCATTTTCATTCTCTTATTATTTCTTAATGCTTATCTTTTCTTGTATTCCCTTTACATTTACCAACATTGCAAATGTGCACCTTACTGCCTTTGCCTGCTCATTGTCACTTGTAGAAACTTCACCTGCTCTCTGGAGTTCTCCTGCATCTATTCCTTATTTTAAATGCCCCAAAGTAGCTCTTGTCTGCGACTGGAAATCCCTTCATGAAGTTATATCACTTATTTGGAATCTAAAACCCCCAACATCAAAGCATAACCCTACAATAATGGTTATTGAACACAACTTATTTTAAGAGCATTGGCAACATTCTAACTAATTTGAAAAGATGGTCTTATGAAAGAATTAAAAATTAAGGTTTTGACCAGAAGTGTATTTTAGAAAACCAATGCCCCGTTTAGTAATAAGAGGGAACCATAGTAATATGCCCAAAGATCAGAAGTCCTACCACTTAAATTAGTCCAGAGGCTAATTGTTGTGGGGACTCTGCTAAATACATTTGCTTTAAGGTTCATGGATGTCACATATATGGCAACCTCTGAGTCCTGAGGCCTGTGAGGGAAATGCTCGCAGTTTATTATTAAGTCTTTGTCCCCTTGTTGGAGTGAAAACAAGAGAGTCTATAATGACTGCAATGTGGCAGAAATTTGGGTGTTTCAGGAATTCCATAGACTTAAGAGAGTAAGAAAATATATGTACAAGTTTTGTCATAAATCGAAAATAACCAGACTAACTTAATTAGAAAATAATAAGTATTTTCAGTTCTGTATTTTTAAATTTTTACTTTTTCTTCTTTCCTCCTTCCTTCCTTCTTCCTCTTCCTTCTCAGCTGCAGAGTTTGGAATCAGTTGTTTTTGGGTCCATTTCACTGTAGGTCTTACCTAGGTTCTATTAACCTTGTTCTTTGTGTGCATTCTCTATTGACTATAGTTATATAAGGGGTAAAAAGTGAAACATATAATTTGGGCACCATATTAGAGTTCTACAGAGAAACAGGACCTCAGTGGACTGCATGAGGCCCACCCACATTGAAGGGCCATCTATTTATTCCTTCCACCAGTTTGAATGCTAATCTCCTCCAGAAACACTTTCACAGACACACCCAGAGATAATGTTATCCAGCTATTTGGGCGTCCGTCTGCCCAGTCCAGTTGACACATAAAAATAACCATCACAAGAACTAAAACCCTCAACAATCCTTATTTCACTACTTTGCTAAGACAGGCTCTAAGTTTCAACATGGAGCTGAAATGGTCTGTGGATTAGTGTTTGAAAACCACTAATGAGCTCTCTCTACTCTTCAGGCTTTCTAACATCTATAAGTGGTAACTCAAATCTATAGCCTTAGTTTAGCCTTCTTTCTTAAATTTTTAAAATTCACATCCAGCATGCTACTACTAACCAGATGTTCTCTAAGTAACTCAGCCTGACCTCTTCCCCATCAGAGCTTCCCCTTTCTTTACATTTTCCATGGCAGTAGGCCTATTGTCACATGTTATATGTGAGAGGCAGCCTAGATTAGTGGTTAGAAATATGGATTCATGAGCTATATTACCTGACTGAGATTTCCAGTGCTACCACTTAATAGCTCTGTGACTTTGGGAAAGTTACTTGGCCTCTCTTTCAGAAGATAGGGATAAATAATAGTATGGTTGTTAGAGAAGATTCAATGAATTAATAAGGACTTAGAATAGAGCCTATTTGTGTGTCTGCTAGAACAAATGAATAATAAAAAAGAAATAAACTGATGTTAGAACCCTGAAAGCAACTGTTTGTGTGTTCTTTAACTTCAAACCCCCTACTCATCTCTTATATCACCCATCTGTTGATAACTACCAACTTGGTCTTCTATTTATTTCTTAAATAACTCTCTAGATTGTAAACTACATAAAGACAATGACCACATTTATTTGTTTGTGATGTTATTTCTAGTTCTTTGACTGTCAAAAGACCAGGTAAACATAGTGAATATTCAATATAATTTTGTTGTATAATCAAATGAATTATGTGTCCCACATTGTATTATAATTTTTCTGTTAATATATCTCCTCAACTAGATTAGAATTTCTTGACTATTAATTATGACTCTTCTATAGCCCAGTGCCTGGGATATATTAAGTAAAAATAAATATTTGTTATATGAATGAATCAGTGAATGAATTAATGAATAAAAACATTTGGACAGGAGAAGAATTCAAGCCTAATAAGTTAGATTTCTTAGTGGCAGTATTACTCTGAAAAACACATTGCTAACGCTAATAAGGCAGAAGCACTTAATGTTATGTTGGCTTAACTTGGTGCCAGTTTTAAAAATATAACAAGCCTTTAACTCAGACAGACCATTGAAAATAACTAAGACATCTAAGGCACACTAAAGTAAAGCCAATTCTTCTGACAACTAGGGATATTTTGTGTTTGCTAGGCATTTAACTCCAAGAGCAGAGGATGCATTTTTATTAACAATTCAGAGGGTAATACTTCTGCTTCCTTCCATATAACTTGAAGAATTCTACTCAAGAAATAGAATAATATTCCTGACAAATAATAGAATCCATAATGTTTCTGCCAAGTTATGTTAATTTATAAAACTAAAGTAATAATTAGGAAAATAATACTTGTAAGCATTCTAGGTGTTTATTTCATCACTGAATATAATGTATAAAATCTTATTCCCAATAATATATATGCTTGAATGTATATGTTATTATAACTTACAATGAGTTATTGTAATTTAACTGTCTACAAAATTTTAAAAAATAAGTTTAAATTAACCCTGAGCTATATGAAGAGCAAAATAACTATAGTACAATACATTGTTCTTTTAAAATGTCAACTGACTGATCTACTTTACAGAGAGAAGCAAAATTGAGCAAAGTAACTGATATGAATGATAACAGTACAGAGATAATGCAGATAATAGATATGCTGATTTACTTTCTTTTACACAATATATAAAATCATTCTTTCTTAGCAGTCACAGCAAACTATTTTATTTGTATTTGTAATATTTACATTCATATTACTCAAGAAAACTTATATTTCACATTGCTGAGGATAAGCATTCCAAATATGCTACCAAGTATTTCTTAGATGTTCTAATTTTATGAAAATATTTCAGATGACACACAAAATGATAAAACTGTATACCTCCTTTTGCTATGTTCATTATAGTTGTATTGAATAGGCTACTATTTTTACATTCTGGCATTTCCATGCCATTTATAACATGATATTTTAAGTCCCTTTAAAAAGCCCCCAAAATTGCTTCTCCTATGTAGAAAACTATGATCCAGAGAAAAAGACTATGCATTAAATTATTTCAAACATGTGATTTAAGTTAATAAATATTTGTTGCTCACTTACTCTGTGCCTTGAAATCTGCTAGGAAATAAAAAAATGGATGAAAATCACACACACACACACACACACACACACACACACACACACACACATGCGTGCAGCACATGGGAGTGTCTTCTCTCTTGGGGCCATAAAAGAGGTCCAGCACAAATGGAAGGATGTTTGGAGAAAGGAGTGACAATTTCTGATTCATAAGAAGAGAAATACCTCAGGGAGAAAGAACTAGGTGAGCCAGGCATTGAAGAAAGGACATAGCATTGACAGATAGAGATGATTGAGAGGGCACTAGGTGGGAAAAATTCCACTGAGACAAGTACAGAGGCAGAAACTGTGAGACCTGTAGCTTAGATGATAAGGGATGGATGTATTGGAAAGTAGTGGGAGGTAAGCCAGATTCGTATCATTGACAGTCTTAAAGATAAGCCTAAGAAGTCTGAACCTTGATGATAAGCAAGAAATGTTTAGGTTAGCATATATTTTAATTCAAATATTTATTCCATGCCTGAGTATTTTCTTAATTTTTTTCAAAAGAGAATTTTTTTAAAAAGTGGTTTTAGGTTTAGAGCAAAATTGAGAGGAAGGTATACAGATATTCCATATTCCCCTTGTCATGACACACATACAGTCTCCCTCATTATCAACAACCTGCACTAGAACAGTACATTGTTACAACTGAAGAACCTATATAGACACATCATTATCACCCCAAGTCCCAACTTTACATTACAGTTCACTCTTGGTGTTGTACATGCTTTGGGTTTAGACTAATATACAACTGCATGTATCCACCATTATAGTATCTTACCGAGTAATTCCACTGCCCTGGAAACCTTTGTGCTCAGGTTATTCATTGCTTACCTCCCCCATCCTCAGGTAACCGCTGGTGTTTTTATAGTCTCTATAGTTTTGCCATTTCCACAATGTCATATAGTTGGAATTATAAAGCATACATACTCTTCAGATTAGCTTCTTTAACTTAATAATATACATTTAAGTTTCCTCCATGTCTTTCATGACTTGATAGCTTCTTTTGGGTACTTAATAATATTTCACTGTCTGTGTGTACCATCATTTATTTATCCATTCACCTCCTGCAGGACATTTTGGTTGCTTCCAAGTTTTGGCAATTATGAGTAAAGCTGTCATAAACATCTTTGTGCGGGTCTTTATGTTTTCAACTCCTTTGGATAAATACCAGGGAGCATGATAGCTGTATCTAATGGTGAGAATATATTTAGTTTTATAAGAAATTATCAAACTGTCCTCCAAGGTGGCTATACCATTTTGCATTCTCACCATGAATGAGAATTCCTTTGGTTCCACATATTTGCCAGCATTTGGTGGTGTCAGTGTTCCAGATTTTCGCCATTCTAATAAGTTCATTGTGGTATTTCATTGCTGTTTTAATTTGCACTCCCCTGATAACATATGATATGAAACATCTTTTCAACATGCTTATTTACCATCTGTATTTCTTCTTCGATGTGGTGTCTGTTAAAGTTTTTGGCCCATTTTTTAACTGGGTAGCTTTCTTTCTTATTGTTGAGTTTTATGAATTCTTTGTGTATTTTGGATAACAGTTCTTTATTAGATATGTATTTTGCAAATATTTTCTCCTCTGTGGCTTGTTTTCTTACTCTCTTGATAGTATTTTTCATAGAACATAATTTTTTAAATTTAAGTGAAATCTAACATCAATTATTTATATCATTGCTAAAAAGACTACCTTTTCTCCATTTTATAGCCTTTGCTACTTTGTCTAAGATCAGTAGACTGTATCTATAGTAGTCTATTTCTGGGCTCTCTATTCTGCTCCATTTATTTATTCATCTATTCTTTTGCCAATGCCACATGTCTTACTATAAAGTCTTGGGTTCAGTAGTGTCTTTCCTCCAACTTTGTTTTTACCTTTAGTATTAATTTGGATACTCTGCATCTTTTGCCTCTCCACATAAACTTTAGCTTGTTGATATAAAATAACTAATTGAGATTTTGATTTAAACTGTGTTGAATCTATAGATCTTGTTGAGAACTGACATCTTGATAATATTGAGTTTTCCTATCTGTAGACATGAAATGTCTCTCCATATATTTATTCTTTGATTTTGTTCATCAGAGTTCTATAGTTTTTCTCACATATATTTTGTTAGATTTACACCAAAGTATTGACTTTGTATATTAATTTTGTGTCCTGTAGCCTTGCTGTAATTGTTTATCAGTTTTAGTTTTCTAATTTATTCTTTCAGATTTTCTACATAGACAATCATGCCACATGCAAACAAGGACAGTTCTGTTTTTGCTTTTCAATTTGGATACCTTTCATTTCCTTTTTTTTTTCTTGTTGCATTAGCTAGAACTTCCAATATGATGTTGAGAAGTGAGTGACAAGAGGGGACAGCCTCACCTTGCACCTGATCTTAGTGGAAAAGCTTTGAGTTTCTCACCATTTAGTATGATGTTAACTGTAGGTTTTTTGTAGGTATTCTTTATCAAATTGAGAAAGTTCCCCATTGCTTTATTTTTATAATTGAAGAAGCCTGCATCTCTGGAATAAATGTCTCTTGGTTATGGTGTATAATTTAAAATAATTATACTTCTGAATTCTATTTCCTAATATTTATTATGAATTTACATCTATATTCATGAGGGATATTGGTTTACAGTTTTCTTCCTTCCTTCCTTCCTTCCTTCCTTCCTTCCTTCCTTCCTTCCTTCCTTCCTTCCTCCCTTCTTTCTTTTTTTTGTACTCTTTTTGTCTATTTTTGGTATCAGTATAAAATAAGCTTCATATAGTGAACTAGAAAATATTTCCTCTTCTTTTTCCTTTAAGAGATTTTGCAGAATTGCTGTTACTTCTTTGAATGTTCAGTACAATTTTTCGGTGAAACTATTTGGTCACAGACCAAATTTATTTTGGGGGGAATTTTAAAACTATAAATTTAATTTCCTTAATAATGGCTATTCAAATGATCTACTTCAATGAGTCCAGATTGTGTTTCTTAAAGAAGTGGTCAATTTTGTCTAAGTTGTCAAATATATGTGTCTAGAGTTACTTGTAGTATTTTATTATTTTGTTCATATCTGGGGTGTTCATGGTGATATTATGTATGTCATTCTAGATGTTTGTAATTTCAGTCTTCTCTCTTTTGATAGTCTTGCTAAAGATTTGTCAATTTTATTGATTTTTTTAAGAAGTGCTATTTCATTAATTTTCTCTATTGTTTTTTCAGTTTGCACAGGATGATTTTTAAATTATTTTGTCATTTCACAATAATTAAAAATGCACAAACAAGAAAATCATAATTAACAACTGTAAATCCATCACGTAGATTTAACTAAAATTAATGTTTTGCCAGATTTGCTGATCTTTTACCTTTAATCAAATGTTCAGGTAAAGTTTTATTCCATTCTAATCAAATTCACTCCCTTCTTCAGAAATAAACAATTTCCTTAAGATATGTCCCCTTCCTACCCATGTTTTCACAATTTTGCAATTTTTGTAATATTAATTTGTGTAAATGTTTACAAATAATATGTGGTACTATCATCGTTTGTGTTTTAAAAATTTACATCGAAAGCCTTCTCCATATATTTTTTGATGGAGGCATGGGTAAAAAAAAAAACACTTGTATACTGTAAGAATAACACTACCAACTGATATAAAATGGCAACCGACATTTGGCCTTCATTTTGGAGTTATGGAAGAGAAGGATAGTGACCAAAGTGAATGTGAGAGCATATGCTGAGCTTCAGACTGCTGCTGCTTTACTGCATGGGAAGAATGCAAGCTTTTCCTCTCATTTTTGTTAAAGTGTCTGAAAACTCTTCTTTAAAGAAGCTTAAAATTTAGAAAAATTTTACTTAAAAATCAGACTTCTGTGATGTAATCATGCTGAGGCATTTATTTTCAATTCATTAATTCATTGCAGAATAGTATTTCTTTATATAAACATACAACAATTTGCTTATTTATATTCCTGTTGACGGATGTTGAAGTTTTTTCTAATTTTTGAATATTACAAATAATACTTTAACAATTATCCTTATGTATTTATCATATGTACAAGTGAGAATTTCTATATACTGAGAGAGATCTATATCCCTAGAAGTAGAATTATTGAATTATAATGTATGTACATCTTTACATTTAGTAAATATTTTTAAGCTGCTCCCTAACTGCTTTAACAATTTATATTTCCAATAGCAGTATATGAGAGTTCACTCTTTTACTTAATCTTTGACAAAATGGTATTGTAAGGCTTTTTGAATGTTGCAATCCCATGGTTATACATTACTTACTTTTATTAAAATTTGAATATAGATAAATGTATTAATATTTTCTGTTATGGTTAACTTGATGCCTTTTAAAAGTTTTAGTTTTTACATTTATGTTTTTAACATATTGGCAATTTATTGTTGTTATTAGGAGGATATGTACTTTTTTCTTCCTATATGATAGTCAATTAGTAATTCAGTCAAGTTTCTGCATGAATGTGGACCTTTATGGACTTTCTGTTTTGTTCATTAGGTTATTTGGCTATCCTCCCCCCAATATATAATATATGCTATCTTATATTTTTCATTATATATCTTGATATCTAGTAAAGCAAGTATTCTCTTCATTTTTTACAAAATTGTCTGGCCAATTCTTGGAACTTTATTCTTTCATATAAGTTTAAGACTCACTTAATCTGGTTGCACATAGAATCCTATGGAATTTTCATCTGAATTGCATTAAATTTCCATATAGGTTAATGGAGAATTAATTACCACATTGAGTCACTCCATTAGTGAATTCAATGCGTCTTGACAGTTCCTCAGGTCTTCTTATATGTCCTTAAATAAAGGTTGCAATTTTCTAAATAAAAGTCTTTCTCATCTTTTGCTAGGGCTCTTGATTGTTGTAACTATTATATTTTCTGATTAGTTTCCACTAGTGTATTGGGAAACTATTAATTTTTAAATGTCAGTCGTGCATTGAAGAACAACACTATCTTGTTTTATCAATATAAGTTTATTTATGAATTTTTTGTTTTTCTCTATATTCACATTGCCTGAACACAAAAATCTTCCCTCTTTTATTCTTTAACACTTTTTTCTCTTGTCTCATGACAAGTGTAATAGAGTGAAATGCTCAGTTTCTCTAACTCCATCTTGTTCAAGCCTGAGTTATTCCCATTGCCTTTAGGCTAATAAGCTTCTGCTTTAGACATGCTAAACATTAGAGGAATTCAAGTTTTTACAAAAACAGCCCCTCCCATTTTCCTTTCTTTTGATAAAAGAAGCCTGAACTCTGTGCTTTCTTGAGATGAATTTGAGAATTAGGTCTCTCATTTCCTCATTATTGTCTCTTGATCAATAGAGCATAAAGAAATGAGGATTTTTTTGACTTTACAAAATAAATTCCATGGGAGCCAAGACAGTAATGTCAACTGGCATATAATGGGAATGCCCTTAGTATATAACTGGATCATCCAAAACCACAGAAACATTCACCTCCATCTACAGGAGCCTATAAGCATAAAAATCTCACCTTGTAAGGTCCATATAAGCTAAGCACCTTAGACAGACATGCCTAAGCCTAACCTTGGCAGCATCACTTTAAGGACCAGTGGCTCTAGGACCTGAAAACTCTGACCTTTTGATCTGCCATTGGCTTAGGACTTACAACTTTCCATGGCCAGTCAACAGAGCTTGCTTTGGAAATATTGAGGACTTTCATCTCTTTGCTCTTTCGTGTAAGACTCTATACTTCCCCTCTGTGTGTTGTGTGTTAATCTGTGTGGGTACCTGACTGGTTTATCTGAGAAGGTTCCACTCAATAAATCTGGCATTGTGGAAAGAGTTTACCAAAGGTTTTTGCTAAATATATTTTATAAGGTTAGGGCATTTTCTTTCTATTTCTTGTTTACTAAAACTTTATTTTTTAAATCATGGTTGAATGTCTATTATATCAAAAGCTTTTTTCTGTGTCTTATGAAATGACAGCATGATTTTCTCTTCAATCTGTTAAAATAGTTCATTACATTGATAAATCTTCTAATAGTTAACCACACTTTATGCTAGCACTTTGTTTTGTTTTAAATACATGGTTGGAAATTAGAGTGCTTTTAACTCAAGATTATGTGCATTTCATGTATCCTATAAGAGATATAATCATTTTCTCAGACTTAGAACTTCACTTTTTGATTGCTGTAATTTGGTAAGATTATGAAACTTTCACTGTTACATCAGTGATTTGAATAAAAGCAGTTTTATGTAAATCAATGTAATTTAATGAAAAACACATACTCTAATTTTAGTCTGTTAATTTTTTTTCCTATTGCTAATATTTGGTTTTAAAATTACTCAATTAAGCTCTCTTTACATGAAAGATTACATTAGACATATACACACATAAGGTATTTCAATGTAATTTTTGTCATTTTACCATCTACCTTGTTTCCTAAAATAACATTAAGATCAAATCTATCTTCAATCAAAATCTTTAGTGCAAGACTCAAATTAACTTTTTTTTTCTACATTATGTTGCATTATCTCACTCCTAGGAGGGGTAGGATATCAGTAATATCTTTTTTTTCTCATGTTTTTCTCAATAAAATGGCACAGAGCCTGGCTTGACTGCTTGAAGACAACATATAAACATTTTCTCAGACTTTCTCAAGTTATATTATTTCAGTGCAAACCTCTGTTATTATAATTATAAATAATGTCTATAAATGTTCGTAAAAGGAGGTTTTCTTCAGGAATTCTAAGGGTTTCAATAATATTTCCATTAAGTTGAATAATAATATAATTTGATCTCTAAAAAGATTAAAACATGGAATTAATATTAAGAAGTGATAAATGCCATGTAAACTCTCTCAGTATAAAATAGAAGGTATTTCATTTTAACTTTATTTTAAATCAGGAATTACTTAAATTAAATTATTTTAAAATAATCATTATCACTATCAGTATGATAATCCTGCGTATGATTAAAATGAATAGGAAAAAAATGCCTGGAACAATTGCTGATTTAAACTTTCATTCTTAATGAGTTATATGAATAAGACTACTGAATTTGGTTCAAGAAAGGGAAATCACAGATGTATTAAAGAAAATTAGTAAATATTTCTACAGTTTGGAAAACAGAGCATCATAAGATAAATGATCTATATTCTGATTTTTATTGGGCTTTCATCCAAGGGTAGTGAATTTGAATTGATAAAACACTTTTTTATGGATGTCTCTTTTTCTGATTTTTTTATTGGATATTTATTCATTTAAATTAATATATAAATTATTCTCACTCAAAATTAAAACAATTTTAAAAAATCTTAAGAATAAATAAAGCATATTCCATGCACTTTGATCTAAAGAATTAGTAAAGAATGTTTAACATACTTAAATATAGATAAATGTAAAGCACATTGAAATTTCCTTTTCAATAAATTAAGGATGTTGAGCTTGCTGTCTTCTATGATGTCTTTCCAATCTTCTATTGCTTTAGTTTTCAATAAGATCAAATTTCTCTTTAACATTTGAAAAGACAAAAGCATGACCAACATGACAGAAGTCAAAAACAGAACTGTCCAATAGCATTTTCTGCAATGACAGAAATGTTATATATCTATACTGTCCAATATAGGAGCCACTACCAACATGAAGATATTGAACACGAGAAATGTGGCTAGTTCAATAAAAGGCTAAATTTTACATTTTATTTAATTTTAATGAACTTAATCTTATATACATATATCACATGTGGCTAGTAACTACCATATAGAACAGTGCAGGCCAAGATACAGGTTTTCCAAACTTGTGTTTAAAGCCACAATCTGTCATTATAATTTCAACATAACTTTTGCTTCTATAAAATGGGTATATCAAACTTGAATTTCAAATATTATCTATTATTAAAATCTACAAGGTGGGATCTGACAAAATGGCATAGATAATAGAGGTTTTGTTCATTTCTTCTTGCGACCACATTAAAGTTTTGACAGAAACATGGAGTGAATAGCAAGCAGAGTTACTTGGGGTCTAGATAAACAGAAGCCCTACAACTAGACAGAGAAATAAGAAATCACCTTGCAATGACAGGAGGTAGGAAGGAGCAAAGATGCAAGGCTGTCCAGTGCCCAGCGGATGAGTGAGACAGAGACTATAGCAACAGCAGATGTTCCTCTTAAAGGGGACATGTCCATATCTGACTTTTGTGGAGACAGACTTGCTTGCTCAGTATTAGCACCAGTTCGGCTGCTCAGGGACACTAGGAACTTACAGGAGGACACTGAGTTATTGGAGCAGCAGCCAGGAGTTAGGCTTTCTCCTGGGGAGAAGTGCTGGCAGTATCCAGTTTTACTCTGTTGAGCCCTTCCCATTCTGTGCACAGACTCAGTGCTGCCATAGCTGAGATGTCATCAAACTGGATAAAAGAGGTTGCTCCACCCAGACAATTCCCTAAAACCCTGCTTGTCCCAACTTGCTCAAGCCATATCAAGTTGTGTCCTCAGTGTGCCCTGTGCCCCTTGATGAGCAGTTCTAAGACCTACTGGTGGCAGCTGGCCTCGATTTCTGGTGTGGCTTCTTGAGGCAATTATAAATATAGCATCTGTGGATTACTTGCTGAATCTTAACAGGTGGCCCTGGAGGGCTACAGGCTAAGACTAAACTATGCCTGCAGTTGCACCTCTGTCAGAACTGTGCCACTGGACACCTACTACACAAAGACATGCTAATTAGACTGGGAGACTTAGGAGTTTTGCTTAGTATATAGAAACAGACATGGAAAGGCAGCCAAAATTGGAAGACAAAGAAGCAGAACCTATATGAAAGAACAGTACAGAGCTCTAGGAAAAATAGTGTTAAGTAATCTAAGAGATGCAGAGTTCAAAAGAGTGGTTATAAAGATGCTCAGCTTAGGGGAAGTGTAGATGAACTCAGTGAGAACTTTAACAAAGATAAAAAAATATATAAAAATGGAAATGGAATTATAAATGGGAACTGGTCCGAAATGAAGACTATATTATTTGAGATGAAGGGTATATTAAAGAGAATCAACAGAGTAGATGAAGAAGAGGATCAAACCACTCATATAGAGGATGAGGAAACCAGAGACATTCAATCCAAATGGCAAGAAAAAAGAAGCCAAGAATATAATAATAATTTAAGGAGCCTATGAGACAAAATTAAATATAATGACATCTATGTCATAGGGATACCTGAAGGAGAAGAGAGAAAACAAGAAGCTGAGAACTTATTTGGAAAAATAATGATGGAAAACTTTCCTCACCTGGTGAAAGAAATAGACATACAGCCCCAGGAGGCTCAGAGAGTCCCCCCAAAAAATGAATGCAAAGAGACTCACACCAAGACATATCATAATTAAAATACCAAAGGTTAAATACAAAAAGAGAATCTTAAAAGCAGCAAGAGTAAAGCAGTTAGTTACCTACAAGGGAGCACCCATAAGACTGGCAGCTGATTTATAAAAAGACACACAGGATCTATAACCAAGAATATTTTACCCAGCAAAGCTATCATTTAGAGTTGAAAGACATATAAAGAGCTTCACAGACCTAAAAAAGCTAAAGAAATTCATCAACACCAAGCCAGTATTACAGGAAATGTTGAGGGACTTCTTTAAGAAGAAAAAACATATATCAAAATTATAGAAAAAAGAATGTTTTTTTTTAAATAAGAATGTTGATGTAAGTATCTCAAATGGAAAAGAATTAAGTTCTCCAACCAAAAGATGGGGTGACTGAATGGATAAAAGAACATGACCCCTACCTATGTTGCCTACAAGACATTCACTTCAGATTAAAAGATATAGACTAAAAGGAAGGGGAAAGAAAAGATATTGCCTTGATGGACATAGAGGGTGTTGTGCTGAATGAAGTATGTCAGATAGAGAAAGACAAATACCACATGATTTCAAGTACATGTGCAGTCTAAAGAACAAAATAAATATCAACAACAAAAATGGAAACAAACTCAGAGAATATTTTGAGGGCTATTAGATGAGAAGAACATTAGGGGTATGGTGAAAAAGAGCAAAGGGATTAAGAAGTATAAATAGATAGTTACAAAATAGTCATGGAGATGTAAAGTGCAGCATAAGAAAAACAGTCAACAATGTTGTAATAAATATGTAAGGAGAAAGAAGGGTACTATATTTAGTGGGGTGATCACTTTGTGAGTTTTACAGATCTCTAATCACTATGCCATAATACTGAAACTAATATAGTATTGTATGCCAACTATAACCGAAAAAAAACCTCATTGAATTGCACAATATGAGCAACTAACTATCTATTATATTTCGATAAAGCTGTAAAAAAAAAAACTATCAGGTAAATATTTCACATATATGGACCAACTTAACTGTCTAAATAGCATGTAGTCCCAAACTAGAAAGATTCTGAGCAAAGCAAAGGAGAGCTGGTAAAGAGCTAGTGTGTTTGATGGATATATTTCTACCAGTTTCCATGCCAACAGAATTTTGATTATTATGATATTTGATGATAATTAATATAATGAAACATTATTTTCTCATAATGTGAATCAAGTACTTTCTTTAAGCAAAAATTTTCACTAGGCCTAGACATTATAGAACTCAGAGGACCAGAAAAGTAACTTAATATTTAAAAAGTATTAATTTCTTTTTAATTTGAACTCTTTACTGAGGTCTGTATTTTCAAGGGAAATTAAACTGTCCTGTAAAATTATACAGTTATGTATTACATTAACATTTTAAGAGATTGAAATAATAAGAAACCACATTTTTACACTGCAAATGACAAGTTATAAAATCTTTTATGTAAATCTCTTCATTGCTTAGTATTTAAATTATAAATTAAAAATTGATTTAAAAAACTGTTGCTTATACTATATTTGGAGAATAAAAGAAAACATGAAATAATTTTCTGAAGCCCCAGACTCAAAAGTTAAATTCTACATTTTGATATTTCAAGTAATATTTCTATAAATATTTTTATTCTAGAATAAGAAATAGTATATAACTATACAATTTATTATGTTTAGCAGTTTTTGGCTGTCTAAATTTCAGACATTAAATGTTGTCTAGACTAATATTTCTTAATATCACTAACACATAAATTTATAATTACATATATAATTAAGACCAACATAGAATCCTTATATTAATATTGCTTAAATGATATTACTAGTCATTTCTTTCTCTCTCATACACATACACACATACACATAGCTAGAATACTGTGCAATGCCAAAATATAATTGTCAAAAATTAAAAAATAGACTCATACAAATATAAAATGATTGTATGTCAAGAATTTTTTTTAACTCATTAAAGACCAGCATAATGGTGAACTGATTAAGAGGAAACTTTTATAAACAGCATTTTATAGTATCAGTCAGAAATGTAATGCTAAAATTGGCTATGTTAGAGACAAAACTGATTATTGTTTTATAAGGCAATAAAACATAGTCTTTGTGATTACTCTCTCTACAGTAAGGAAGTAATTTGCATTTCTAGTGAACAAATACATACAATTTCACATGTAACTTACAGATTTGGGTACTCATTAGTAGCAAATAGTAAGTACAACAAAAGTACATCCCCTACAGAATTAAGTAGTTCTTGGATGTGCTTGTCAGACAATGCTCTAATAAGACATTGAAGGGATATACAGTCATTCTTTTTCTTATTCTCAGTCGTGGATACTTTTTATTTTTAATAGAAAGTATTATGCTTTAGAATATTTTTATCAAAATAATAAAAAAATTGAACTCCTTATAATAAAAAAATCATAGATTATTCTTTTGAGTCTCTTGGAAGATAAGTAATTTTGTTTTGTAATTTATGAGAAAAGCTCTTAGCTCTGATAACCTTAGAAGACAAAATTTTGTATATTTTAATATGGTAATAGAAAAAAATCAAGAATTCCTTCAATTATAAGTATTATAGATATTAGATAAGGTCTAGACACTATTACCTAGCAGTCAAGTCTATATGCGTGACAATGTAGAATATGATCCCTCCAGTTTTCTGCCAATGATAGGGACCATCTGCTGTCATGTGTCAGACTGAGACTCTAAAAAACTAAAAAGACTATTTGGCAAATTTCTACTTCATGGGGACAAAACCTAAAACTGGAATGTAACCATGATGTTGGAAGAATGTATTTCACTTCCTCCTTGGTCAGTCCATCCTTCCTTCTTTTTTTCCTCCCTCCCTTCCTCCCTGTTTCCTTCCTGAATGCTCTCACTACAGAACTTTTTGGTATAATGGCCAATGAGTACAGGTATCTAACTCCCATGCACCTCCTTTTCTATTAAGCAACCACAAGGAAATGCCCAACAGAATAAAAAGAAAAGTGGAGAAAACCTGTGTATTCGTTTTCTGTTGCTGCTATAAAAAGTATTTTACACTTAAGTGGCTTAAATAAGACAAACTTATTAACTACAGGTCTGTAAATCAGAAATCCAATACAGGTCTCACTGGGCTAAAATCAAGGTGTTGGCAGGGCTGTTTTCCTTCCTGGAGACTCTGACATAATTCAGTTCCTTGCCTTTTCCAGCTTCTAGAGGTCTCCCATATTCCTCTGTCTTCAAAACATCACTTTGAATCTTTTTCCTAATCACTTCTCCCTCTGACCAAAGCTATGAAAGCTTCTTCACTTTTAAGGACCCATGTGATTTGATTGGGCCCACCTAGATAATCCAGGATTATTCCCCCATCTCAAGGTTCTTAATCACATCCTCAAAGTATCTTTTGCCATGTAAGGTAACATATTTACAGGTTCCTGGTATAGTCATGAGCCACTTAAGTATTAAATATGTTCTGAGAAATGCATTGTTAGATGATTTTGTCACTAGGAGAACATCGCAGAGCACACTTACACAAATCTAGATGGTATAGACTTCTACACACCTAGGCTACATGGTTAATCCTATTGCTTCTAAGGTACATGCTTGTACAGCAATGTTACTCAAAAAAACAACACAATATTAAATGAAGCTCAAGAGAAAAATGACGATGATACAATTAAGAGATATGGTATAGACAAGCCATAACACAGCAAATTGCTTTACAGCAACTTTTTTTTAAAAAGTAGATAGAATACACTCTAAAATAATGATAAATAGTATAGTAAATACATGAACTAGTAACATGGTCATTTATTATCATTATCAAGTATTTTGTAGTGACATAACTGCATGTACTGTACTTTATATGACTGGCAGCACAGTAGGTTTGTTTATACCAGCATCATCACAAATGTGAGTAATGCTTTGTGTACATTGTTATGACATCACCAGGTGATAAGAATTTCTCGGCTTTATTATGATCTTATGGGACTGCCTTCTATATGCAGTCCGTCATTGATTAAAGCATTGTTATGATGTGCATGACTGTACCTGGGCACCTTTGAGAGGCTATTATTCTATCATGACTGCATCCATGCTGTACAGTGTGAAAGTCACTACCTACAGATTCCAAATTTCAGGAAATTTCTTCTAGAACTATGCCATGGGACCCAGATTAAAGAGGCTTATGTTGTTTTTCCTGTGAAAATGTGGGATGCCTGAAAACTAATTTCAGGAAACCCAAATAGCCCATAATTTGGTGAGGTTAGGGCAGGGTCATTGAGCAGGATGCAGGGCCAGAAAAAACAGCTCAGCAAACAGATGAAAAACACAATGACAATTGCTTCTCCAAGAAGAAACCCTGTACTTGGTTTCTTTCTGAAATGGGAAGTTGAAGCAACAGAAAACCCCAGGGAAGATTTTTTCCTGTATTACCTGGTGGCACAAAGTTCTCTCTTAAGTTATTCCAGAGACTTAATGCAGTTCAATTTAAAGTAATGAGGGAAATATTTGCAATATGATATTAAAACATATTGTAAACTTAAAACAGTAAAAACAAGACATTGAGGAAAGAATAAGCAGATGTCCTTATTACAGATAAGAATTCAGCATAAGAAAAATAGTATGTTTTTAAAAATTTGTGTTAATGCTATTAAGATTTGGATTATTTAAATTTTTCTTCTTTTATGATAGTTTCTCTTTTCTATATTTTTAAGACTAAATCTGAAGTATTATAACATATATAGCATATTTTATCAAAATGCAAAATCATATGGCAACCATATATACCCACATACACAAACCGGCATACACAAATATCACACCTCAGACTTATTAAATTGTAGAATTTAATTAGGCTTTTCTTTAATATCACTTTTTGACATTAAAGAATATAGAGCTACGTATAACATAAAAGAAAGTAAAGAACAAAGCCTCCCATGGCTAAGAAGATTGGATGGTAGAAAGATTACCATATACTGCCCAACATTTTCGGTTTCTCTGTTTTTCGTCAAAGCAGATCTGGCAGAAAAACACGTTTTCACTTTTGCTCAGTAAAAAAAGAAAATCTTCATTTTCAAAATCATTATGCACAATATATGCAAAATGCAATGAGCCAACTGACTCACACTTTGGTGTCATGCAAATAAAACCTAAACACAGGAAAGTGTAACATCTAGTAAAATGTGCATAAAACCACAAAGGCTAAGATAAGAAAATGGATAGCTAGGAAATGCAATTAGCACATTCACAGTGGGCAACTAGTAGGATTTGGAGATGAGCCATACAAATATAAATTTGTGCTTTTGGTTAGAACAATGTTCCATTTATAGGCAAATATAGGCTCACATTTGCAGAGCAGCTTTTGCATTTGATTAAAAAGTGAAAGTGAAAGCTTCTATGAAGATAAGTGGATGGCAGGTATATAGGTGTGCCAATATATAAAATTCAAAAAAATTGATAAGTGCATATGCTTCACAATTTTTTGTTATTTCAAATGGTGTTCATATTCTTTTCTAATATGTGAGAATTATTGTTCAATCATTCAACATTTAATAATTTAGGTAAGAATCAGAATTTCTACATAAAGGTATAAAGATTGACTGTTTTTCCCCAGAATAGTAGATAGTTGAATATATGAATATATGAATATATATATATATATATATATATATATATATAATAAACACACATGCACACACACACACACAAGAAGTTATTTACAGATTGATTATTTTTGTGGAGAGGTAGGCTTCTTTCAATTAATGGCATTATGTAGACATACAAAATCAGTTTGACTGTTTTGTCTAAATGACAAATTAGAATTGATTAGGAAACCCACAGAGTTTGGATAGTTAGGTAACTAATGCTAACAGACTACCAGGTAGTCAATTATTCCAAGTAGTTAAATTGGTTTGGGTAGTTGAGATATAACCAGAGATTAGTATGACAATAGAGATTAATTATTATTCAGAAGGTCAGATTCAAGTGTGGTAAAATAGTGGTGACATGAAAAATTGTGGTGTGGTAAGAGGGCACTGGTGTTCTGAAATACAAGGAAGTCGCTGGAAGGAAAAAGGATGAAAGATAATTTTTTCTAAAGTCAATCTTATATATAAAATTCAAAAGTCAGTCTATTTCAGTCATTTTTTAACTTTTTGGATTTGTGTCACAACTTTCAATAATTAGCACACGATCACATTCACAGTATAACAACATCTCATCAAACTGAAAAAGCAGCCATAGTCATCATAGTATGCAAGCAGCTGGCCTTTAGCACTGGGTCTCTGCTTGAGAATAACTGATTATTGCAGATAAATGCTTTCTTAAAAACCCAAGTGGCAAAGATCTGGAATTTACTAAGGAATCCTCTGTGTTACTTTGGAGCCAGCTTGAAAACACACCAACCAGCTTTTACATCTTCCTCTCAGTGAGTTGTAACCTGTTCCAGAGCAAATCACAGGACCTCTTTTGCTCCATATTCCATCTGACAGACATCTCAATGACCATATGCATTCTTCGTTGTAACCAAAATACATTTTACACATTGCTCAAAATTTGGCAGCACACTCAGGAAACATTTGTGGTACAGCCCCATATGCCCCAGCATACCAGTGGAGGGCAACTGATTCATTTGATCATTTTAGTCACATAAGAGGCAAACAAAAATGTTTGACAAACATGACTTAAAATGCAGTTTAAGAAAAGAAAGAAAAAGTGAATAAGTAAGCCCTAGTTGATAGTGAGGAGAAAAGGGCATTTCTGAGGTAGTAATAATGGACTATGATTTTAAATTTGAATATTTAGAGTTCTCTATTCTGCATTTTACTTTAATTGACACTGGAGCATATCCAAATGTTTGTTGTTGATGTGTATTTATATGGTAGAAGGGTGCAATCTGTGAGCTACAAGAGGATCATGACAGCTGGTAATTTATTTCCAGTTTATTAATATTTTGCAAGTATATTCTTTCAAATTATTTGTTCAGGAGGAACTGAGAAGTTAGATAAAATTCCCTATTTAGAGCTTTGTAGTCAGTATGAGTTTGTGTTCTAGTTCTATAAGGGACTAGCTATATAAACTTTGGCATGATACTTATAATCTAGACCTTAGTTTTCACATTTGTAAAATGTTTAATTAATAAAGATCTACCTCATAGGGTTACTGAGAAGATTAAGTAATATCATACGTAGAAAGCGCTTAGCACAGTACCTGCAAATAAGAAGTCCTCAGTAAATATAACTAGCTATTTGATCCAGCCTATTTCAACTATATCCAGATATTTAAACCTTCCAGAGGTAAGAAAAACAAAAATGTAAGTCTGAAGTCACCTAATAACCAAATTCAGAATGTCACAGGTCCTGAGAAGCTTAAATTAGCATGATAATGTTGAGTAACTTCCAGGAAACAGTCTGAGAGACACATATAAACAAAAATTATTCTTTATAAAAAACATCTATCATTTAATCTAGGATTTATGTGAGCCCAAGCATGTAAATTTGTTTCTTCAGTTCTTCCATGAAGTATTTTCATATATATGCTATGCAGTGAGGAAGGCTACAAAGTCTCCTGATTATGTGAAACAAAGTGAAGAATATCAGAATAATTATTGTTTTTCATTATTGAGTAATTGTTTTCAGAATTCATTTGGCAGGCATCTGTTTCCTATGTTCAGAAGAATCCAGGAGGTAGTTCTACAATTTCCATTTCATACATTAAAAAGTCTAGGAACACAAACAGATGTTCTCTTATTTTGCTAAGATATGTTGAAATACAGGATAAGGACTTGGAATATTTGAGAAAACAAAGTAGGATGAACAGGTACTTGCTTAGAAAAGTAGGGGCTAAGCATAACATAACTAGGATTCAGATAGCCATTCTGGAGAGCAATACAATGGAGAGGAGACACCACCAAGGCCACTGGACATTCCAGCAGGTGTCAGATTGGCCCAATGTGACTTAGTTTGGACTCTAAGTCACAAAAGATTTCTTTCAGGTCACTTGAATGCTAGCTAGGGTTCTTTTACTTATCCATCCTCTACTTACAGGCTATGGGAAAATAAATTAGCTTCAAAGTGGCCTTTCATTTTCTGGGGGATGACTGAAACTTATAAAATGCCACAATCTCCCATGGTCAGAGACAATGACTTTCATTGGATGAGTTCTGTTTAGTTGAGTAGTACTCTGCTCTACTTGTAGATTCTTAAACATCACAAAGTTATTTTTTCTTTTAAAAAAGATGATAAGAAAATTGAAAGGTATAGTTCTTCATTTTAAAATAAAAGTATGTCTTAAAGATAATGAAATCTGTTTCATGAAATTTCTAATTAATTTATATAAAGAAATTTAGAGTGATATACAGTGTAAAGATTTTTATGGGCCTTTTAACAATTTTGATACTTTTTTTATTATAAAGGCCATTTTATCTTACAAATGAGTCCAACTTATCCTTAACTATGACACCAAAGAGACAAAGATCCAGCTCCTTGCTTCCGATAAAACAATAATGGTTCAATCAAATTAATAATTGTTTAAATCAAAACTTGAATTTACTGTGTTCTTTCTTATATTAAGGAATCATTGCAATACACTTCTCAATTTGAATATCTGAGTTTAAATCATAAAATAAACTCGCACTATACACATTCTTTTTGATGTTCCATCCTGACCTAAATGAGAAGTTATTTTTAAAACACTGTTAGCCTAAAATTAGCCTAAAGTTAAATTTCAGATGCAAAAAAGTGTAAATAATTTTGCATATTCTAGCATCTAGAATCAAATCTTTGTAGTTTTAATAATTATAATTTCTATCAATTTAACAATAACTGTCAATAATTTTTGGTAGTTAGAATCACAGAAATGAAAGTTTTTGAGTTATAAAGTTTCCTTAAAAAACACTGAATGCAACCTTCTCTGTTATAAGTAAGGAAATGGAGCTGTAGATGCCCAGGGCAGTGCCTGCATCTCGACTCATCCTAAGACTAAACACACATCTTGGTCAGCCAAGCTATTTGGAATTTGGCTTTCTTTCATGACACATACAGTAGGTTCCACATCTAGACCAAACTATAGGTAGAATGTTGAGGCATTTTATATAAGGATGATTTTTCTAAGAAGGGTAGAGCAGCTACTACATGTCACGAATTGGTCAATAATATATATGCAAATTGGAATTCTACAGAAGTATACAAGTCCAGGTGTAGACAATTAAAATAAGTTAAATTGAGCTGTCAAGAAGAAGGAAAAAATTTCTGGGTCTAGATTAGATTTTGAATTCAATTTAATTGTTACACATTGTTGATAGTTACAGGTTGGAGTCCCTTGGAACACTGAGACCAGCACTTAAGGCACAGGTAGCTTACTTGGGAAATGATCATAGGAAACAACAATTGGGAAGTAGAGAAGTGAGACAGGGAAAGGAAGACAATATATAAAATATTTAACGAGCAGCTTATCATCATGAGCTATTGTGGCTCAATTCCACTGGAGACCCATGGGAGATGATGTAAAATAAATCTTGAAGTTGTCATATCTAGGGATAAGAACGCTAGAAATTGTTACTAGTTGCAGGATGCTCCCAGAAGTGTTAGCTCTTCAGTATTTCTGGTCTTCCCTCCTCCTGTCTGTTCTAATTGATGTAGGTGGAATGTACTTAGTTGTATTAGACACATATATATGTGGAAGTGTCTAATTGATTAATTAATACCTTTAGATACCTGGTAGTACAATGGAAAAAGTCTGAATTTACTACTTGCTACTGTACAAAGTAAAAAGATACAATAGCAAGATATTCTCAGAATGTAGGAATAAAGTGACTGTGAGAAGGATATGGAAAATAGAGGGCAATAACAGGTTCTTCCGACCTACTTATTGAGGTGTTGTTTTATGTGAATTCTGCCTATAACAGCATGTCTAAGCCTGCTGATAAAGATTTAACTGCATTATTATGACTAAAGAAGCATGGATTCAGTCAAAATGAGGTGTTTAGCCAAAAATGGAGGGGCAGTTGTTAGTGATCCTATGATACTCTACCACAAAAAGAGGCTAGAACTCATGCCACTAATGATGTAGGTCATATTGCTAGCTCCGCTTAATCTTATCCATGATCACCAAATAAGCTTCTGATTTTAATTTGGTTTTCCAGTAGAACTGAATTACAAAGAGAAGAGGTACTAGGCAGAGGATATCCATGCCTGGTTGCCTTGACCATTTTGTTTTCATTATAAATAAGTACATTTTTAAAACCTAATCTGAGCCTATATCTTTGGAATTGATATTATGATGCTGGTCATGACAAAGTCAAGTTTCTGGGCCCAGATAATGGTGACTTCCCAATATTGTGAGTCTATCTGAACGTTCTTTGTGACTACCTGATTAGTGTTTCTCTGGCATAACCTCTACAACTCTCAACAATAAAGATCCAAGTTCTAGAGACTGAATTGTAGGATGATAATGTCTCTATTTGCATATCTTTAAGCCCTTTATTCATCTGTAGAAATTAGATTTTGACACTGGCTATTGTGACTAGAATAGAATGTGCAGTTCTGTTTAACTCTAAGTTAAAATCAGTTGGGAAGACAGTCAGTTACTTATGCGTTCCTCAGAACTCTTAGTGCTTTAAAATGCTTTGTGAAAGAGTTTATAGCTTTAAAAAGTTTGAATACATCACACACTCTATTTCTACTTAGCCTTTAAAGATCTGAGAAGTCTTGAGGATATCTCTTTAACTTTAACACAGCATTCTCCCTCTCTTTGCCACTCCTTCCCCCTTTGTTTAACCAAACATTTATTAATATCCCTCTAAACACATTTGTGGATTATCATTGCCAATCTCGTATCCTATTTCATGTATAAAAGTCAATTAATATTATTAAGGTTTGTAATTGGAAAAATTAATCTGGTTCTACACATTTATAAAGGTCGAATGCATCATGATTATTTACTTTGCCTTGCAATACTATTCAAATCAATTTCTGCTTATCTTCCTTTTACATGAGGTTTGTCCTCTAAGTAACATTCAGTTTACCAAATATGGCAAAATGCATTTTTATTTCTCACATAGCTAGACAATCTTTGCAGTATCTGTGCAAATAATTTTTTTTCCTGCATTTCTTACTGTACATCTATTTGCATTGTTCTGTCAATATGCTTGAGTTGCAAATGTAAACATTGAAATAAGCTGAAATTCTTTCTAACAGAGAGGTTTCCACCACTGATATTCATTTCTCATTGTATGTTTTGCTATGTGAACAATTCCTTTCTTCGTTCACACATTAAGGCTTTGCCAGAGGCAAGTGTTTAGACATTAATATACAGAATGTTGTATGTATCTCTTTTATTGTTTGGAAGGAGAGCAGATAAAAACAACTCTGAAGTCTAAAGGAATAAGCAAATACAAAAGATTTTGAAGACTGAGTATTAGCAGAGGTTTTCCTCAAGTTCAATATGCAGCCATCTAATACTGGGGATGGGGTGTTTGTGTACATGTGGGCACACATGTGTGCCTGTGTTCATGTGTGTCTGTCAGAGAGACACAGAAATAAAAGTTTGCCTCACAGCCTTCTTTTAAATGCTACCCTTCTTCTTGCCTCTAAAAAAAGATTGGAAACGATTTTGTAATATACTGTTGACCTTAAACAAATAGCCAGATATTCTCCAGCAAAATGGGTTTATTAGGGAACAACAAAGAATTCTAATTTAAGACATATGATCTAATGCCAAACCATACCATAGTCAAGCGAAACAAAGGAGAAAAACTCTCTTAAGAGCCTGGGAGGGGCAGTTGCAAACAAAAGGTCTATTGGAGGAAATTAGAAGTCAAAGTATAGTGACTTTTCATTGGCTGAGAAGGCAGTCTGTCATTGAGTAAGCTGGTAGTGGGCAAGGAGGAATCTTTTCTTCATCCTGCTGCAGTAGTAGTTATCTATTTCTGTCAGAAATACAAAGTACGTCTCTGGCTGTTGGGGTCAGTAGTGTGTGTTGAGTGTTCTGAATTGAGAGTTCTCTTTTCTAGCCTCTGTTAACTCCATTTTAAATGAGGTTTCTGTTTATTGATTTTCATAATACTTACTAATAAAAAATACAATTTTGAAATATCACAGTGATTTCATAACTACTAATGCAAGAATGCTTAAACTAATTAACAGTTTGCATTCAAGGGAAAAAATATAATGAAAAGAGAAAAACATTGGGCTGCATACAACTACTTTTGTGAAAATTCTAAATGAAGTTTGGGGGTGTCCAGAGGAAGTACAAGAAACCAGAAGAGGCGTCACTACTGTCAGACTCTCCCAGAGGCTACGCAATCGAGTAGATTAGGCACTTTTACTAATGAGACTCAAGCTTAATCTCAGCTATAAAAAGATATTCATGGAACCTGTAATAACTTTCTAAAGTCCTTAGCACTCTTTCATTTAGCATTTTTTCTTCATTAGACACATCTATGATAAACACTTGTATGTATCACATAATTTCTATCTAGCCACACCTCTGAGGAACTCAGAATGATATGAATATTTTCAGCTTCCATTATTAATCACATTGATTAGTATGAAGGAGGGAGCAGCCAGAAAATATTATTCACATTTTACAGACAAGAGAATAGAAACTAGTTTGTTCAAGTTCACAGAAAGGACCTGGAATGGACACAGGTGAATAAAGTAAATTCCAAAACTTGATTAGCACAAAGCTCACTACTGCGTCTGTAGAGACTGAAAGCTAGAAGCAGAACATAAGGAGTCAGTTTCTTCCAGTATCATACCACTGCCATGTAACAAGGTTGTCCCTATATACATTATGAACTATGAATTCCAGCCATGAAGTAGAGCCCAGAAGGACAGTTAATGAGTGGAGTTAACCCAGCAAGCAAGTTGGACTAACCTGTAAATTAATCCCACACACGCCTTCTGAAACAAAGGTAGCCTTTCTCTCTGGGTCATGAAAGTATAGGAAATAGAAACCAGGAGGAGGCACACAGATGTTTTTCTGCTTCTCTGTACCTCGTGAAAACTATGAAGGGAAAAGAGAGAATTAGCTATTGTTATATTCAGAAAATGAAGTGTTGGGTGAAATCCCAAGTCTCACTTTTATAGCTACCAAAAAGTTACAGTTCAGGGCTCACACTGGGAAGCCAGCTGAGAGTCACGTGAAATTGATGGCCTATATCACAGAATAGCACCTGCTACTTTTAAGCCCACTGATGCTGTACTTAGCACAGCATGAGACACTTGAAAATCAGAAAAGTCCATGTATCATTTTTTAAAAAACAGCTTTAATGAGGTAAAACTGATGTACAATAAACTGCAAATATTAAAAGTGTAGAATTTGGTTAAGTTTCAACATATGTATACATCCATGACACCATCAGCACAATGAAGAGAGGGGCATATTTATCTCCCTCGAGAGTTTCCTCATTTCATGAATTCCTGTCCAGAGAATTCTCTCTGATCGCTACAGTGCACCCCTATGAGTGGTGAAATAGCCCAAGCAAAGTAGCCAGAAAGCCCTACAAATGAAAAAAGGCTTAGTCCAATTGTATTCAGTCTCTGACATTCCTCTGAACTGATGAATCATTGAGATACTTGGCAGAGAACATCATATAGCCAGTCCCTCTCTGTTAGCCAGACCTTGTATTAGTTTCTTATTGCTGCTTTAATGCATTGCCACATCTTGGTGGCTTAAATAACACAATAATATTATCTCACAGGTCTGGATGTCAAAGTTCCGAAATGAGTTGCAATGGGCTAAAATCAGGGTGTCAGCAGGGCTGCACTCCTTTCTGGAGGCTCTAGGGAAGGGTCTGTTTCCTCTTCTTCTCTAGCTTCTAGAGGCTGCTGGCATTTATTGGCAGATGAGTCAGCAGTATCAGATTGAGTCCTCATGGCATTACTCCAATCTCCTCTTCTGTCATCACATCTCCTTCCCTAACTCTAACTAGGTTTCTGTCTTTCTTTTACAGACCCATGCGATTACAGGGGCTACCCAGAAAATCCAGGATAATCTCTTTATCTGAAGGACAGCTGATTAACAACTCTAATTCCATCTGCAACCTTAATTCCTCTATGCTACATATCACCATGCTCCTAGGTCCTGCAGATTAGGACAGGGCTATTTTTGGAAGATCTTTATTCTGCCTAACAAAATTCTAGAGCTATCCCTGTCCCCACTCACTGTCATGCTGTCTTTAGAGAGTCATGGGTGTTCATACTATTTGAAAGTTAATTCACACCTTGGTTTATTCTTGCTTTTTTATGTTTTTCAAGTATTTTTACATGTACCTCTCAGTTCTTAAGAAGCATGACAAATCCTCATTCTCCAGATGAAAAATGAGGGAAAGAAGAACTGACTTTGCTATATACTGTACATGGAATCATTAACAGCGCTGATACTAAAGTCCAGTTTGTCTCCAGATTTGATATTACTTTTGCTATTTAACTCTACCTCTCATGGAACTATGCATATTATAATAATCACATAAGTACATATAGACACATTCATTTACATATATTTATAAATGCATACACACATTCTTGGTCTCTCTGTTCACTGATGAAAAGGGGACAATAATACTTTCCTCTTAGAGCTGCTGATAAGAGAAAGAAACTAGTGTCTTCATGGCTGCATTTTATATATCTCCCCTCACACTCCCCAAACTGTTTGGTTTGGCTAAAATAACATTTAAAAATTAAGATTTGAGGACCTTTAGGTTGGCTCCTAATTTCTAGGACCTGCCAGTCTCTAGCATTCTATTACCTGCTTGAGCGTTATAGGCCCCTAAATTTGAGTATTTTGAGATAGCAATTCTTTCTCAACATATATATAAGCATCCAAACTCATTGGTAAAGGAACAGTGCATTAGATTATGCTTATTTTCTTCAGGCAAATCAAAATCAGAATCCAGTTACCAGAAAAAAGAAAAAAGAAAGAAAGAAAGAAAGAAAAAAGTAAAACCAAAAAGTCTGTCATAGTTTGGGCTATTTTCCTCTCGAGTGTTATGATTTTTTATGTTTTGGATTCAAAATAAGAATCCATTTTAGAAATAAAGATAGTAACAGTTATAGAAGAGTAGACAATTTTTAAAAAAGCGGTATATTCCAAAATCATTCAGAAAAGATAACTGGTTTGAACAATAAGATGCTCATTTCCAGGCAACTTAAACTAAAACCTAATGAAAGATATTAGGAAGCATTAGAAATTAGGAAAAACATTAAGGAACATGAATTGATTACATTAAAAAGCCATTTCAATTTGTCTTAAAATAACATCTGTCTTATCAGTTTTTACACATTTGCTCCTTATTTCTCACTAAAAAGAAATGGAAACTTTCGGTAATATAGAAAACTAGTGCTGTCTGACATGCCGTTAATGGAATTTGGGGATAAGATCCACTAAACTTGAGACTAATAGCCAGCCTATATTTGCCTATGTGACCAAGCAATTGCTTGGAAAAGAAGTGGTGGGGGAGGGAAAGATATTTTATTTATTCCCTATTCTCTAATCTATATTTTAGGAATTAAGTATTTGAACCATGTACAAAACTGAACAACAGTTTTCTTACTCAATTTTAAGTATCATAGAGCAGGAAAAGGACTTGTTTTTGCTGATACTTTAGTAATCTGAAGAACATTAATAAAATTTTTTAAAAAGCCAAAAAAGTTATTGGGCTAAAATAAAGCATATGGATGTGGCTTGAAACCTATTTGTCAGCTTGAGGTAAAAATAAAGAGACATACAGACATTCTAGGGGTTTCTTCTAATTACAAGAATAAAGGAAAATATTTATGATAATTTAGAAAAGTCATTCTTTTTATAACTTTTTAATATAGAGGGAGCAAACACTGCTGAGGGGCATCCTAGGATTAGAGCTGCTTTGGAAATGTAGATAAACTTAACTTGCCAAAAGATCAGAAGTGGGATGTGTATTTGAGAGCTGTCCTATACTCATATAATGGCAGTTTGGTCACAGAGAGACTCCTGGTCTATAAGTCAGAGACCATGTTTTAGGATCACTAAGCACTAATTAAGCATGTTATTTCTTGGGCTTCAGTTTTTGTTGTTGTTGTTGTTTGTTTGTTTGTTTTTACTTGCACATTGAAGAGTTTAGTCTCCTACGGGTTTCAGCTTGGTGACCTGTTAGCTGAATCTAGCCTGCATATGTTTTGTTGGGAAAGGTGAAGTAAAACTGTATTTGTACAAGATATGATTATGTACAGAGAAAATCCAGATGAATCTATAAGCAAATTATTAGAATAAGCAAGCTTCATAAAGTTGTATGAGAGAGTCTATTTACAAAAACTAAATAGTATTTTTACATTCTAGCATTAACGAATCAGGAGATTAAAAAAAAATAAATAAATAGAACATAATAGCATTAAAAAACATCCCCATCAAAAATCTTAAAAATAAATTTAATAAAAGGTTTATAAGATTTATATACTGAAAATTATTAAATATTACTTAGAGAAAATAAAGAAGCTCTAAATAAATGTTTGCAGAGGTCAGGATCTAGTCTCCCTGAGTCTCCCTGGGTTGTGCCACCCCAGCATGCAGATCATTTCAAGCTGAAAATAATTAAAGCCCAACAAACTCAGGAAGATGTTTTTGTTTTGTTTTGTTTTTGTTTTTTTAATCTCCTTTTTTCCTTCTTAAAGAGGTTCAGGTAGTAAAACCTGCTTCAGGAAGGAAACCTTAACATAATCACCTTGGTATATACACTTTAGCACATAGGAATTAAGTATGGAAGGCAGGAAGGATCTATGCAAAAATCTGTTCATTAGATTCCTTTCTGTCCCATTGTTTCTGGGTTGCCTAGCAAGAATTGTTTGCCACTTTCTTGGCTACCTGTTAATTGCCTGTTTCCTCTTTGAAATCTCAGACCCTTTCTCCGCCTTTTCTGCTGTGCCCGAGATAACATATATACCTCATTTTGCCTCAGTTTCTTTAGAATCCTCATTTTTATGTGAATTCCTCATGTGCACATATTAAATTTTGGTTTTTTCCTGTTCATTTGTTTCTGTTAATTTGATTATTAGCCTAGCTAGAAGACTTAGAAGGTGGAAAGAAAAACTATTTTTTTGTACTCCTACATGTTCATTAATTGAAAAGCTCAGTATTTTAAGATGTTAATTATTCCCAAATTTATCTACAGATTCAATCAAAATCCCAGCAGACTATTTTGTAGAAGTAGACGAGCTGATTCTAAAATTCATAAAGAAGTGCAAAAGAACTAGAATATCCATGAAAATTTTGAAGAAAAATAATTGGAAGACAACTTAAATCTGAAATATACCATAAAGCCAAAAATTGAATTAGTATACTATCAACATAAGAATAAACAAATCAGCAGACAGAATAGAGTTCAGAAATAGATTCGCATATGACAAATTAAGTTTTAATAAAAGTACCAAAGAAATTAAGCAGAAAAGGTAAATATTTTCAACAAATGTTGCCCGAAAAACTAAGCATTCTACAGAAAACAAATAAAATCAAAACAAAACAAAAAAACATAACCTTGACCCTCTTCCTAACACAATACCTAAGAGTTAACTCAAAGCAGCTCTAGACTGCTTTGTAAAATCTAAAAGAATATACCTTCTGGAAGAAAACATAAAAAGATATTTTCCTGACTACAGAGTAGGCAAAGATTTCTTGGGGCATAGAAATTATTAAGCACAAAGAATAAATTAATAAATTGATTAATAGGACTTTATAAAAAAACTTCTTATCAAAAAATACTGTCAAGGAAATAAAAAGGCAACTCGCACACTAGGGTAAAATATCACAATATATATATCTGATAAGTAATTTTCATTCAAAACATAAAGTGAACTGCAAAAAATAAAAACAAAATAAACAAACAACTATAGACACTTTAATATCCACTTCATAAAATACATATGATTGATAAGCATATATAAAAAGGAGATCATCATTAGTAATTAGAAAAATGTAATTAAAACCATGAGAAAGTACCACTTCACACCCATAGAATGAATTAAATTAAGAAGATTGATCATACAAAGTATCAATAAAAATTTGAATCAACTAGAACTCTTAATGCATTGACAGCAACAGTGTAAAATGATATAACCACTTTTGGCAAATGAGATTTTTTTTTAAGTAAAGTTAAACATATATCTTTCCTGTGGCTCAGAAATTATAGCCAAGAAAAATGAAAGCATGTGTCTACAGAGAGTTGTACAAGAATGTTCGTTACAACTTTGTTAATAACCCAAAACTGAAAACAGCTCAAATGTTCATCAACAGATCAACAGAAAATAAATAGCCAAATTGTGGACTAGTCATATAATGAAATTTACTTAGAAATTAAAAGACCTCTGAATATACACACCATAATACGAATTTCTCTATTATGTTGAAAAAAAAAAATAAACCAGACACAGGATAAATTTCCAATTCCATGTATTTTAGTTCAAGAACAGGATAGCACTCTAGAACAAGTGTTGTCAAACTTTTCCTGTAACAAGCCAGATAATAATATTTTAGGCTTTGTGATGATAAGTTTTTAATATTTATATTCATTTATTTTGTCTTTAAAGCAAACATTTCTAGATCAAAGGCAGACAATTATTACTTACAGAAATCACTACATAGGTAAGTTCCCTACTCCGTTCTCTCCCTTTAGGCTAAGTAATGAAAGCTGAAAGTTTAGGCCTACAATACAAAAAGGAAATTTTTGTACCATAGGGAAAGAACCTCAGACAATTTATGAACCTGAGAGTTTGCATGGGAACTGCTATACAGATGTCCTTCACTACTCTGAGAGAAGGACATACATCTTATCTCTCTAATGAAAGTAAATCTTCACTGGGAAGAAAACAGGAAGGTCCCTATTTTACAGTCTTTTGAAATGAAAACAAATGGCTCCCAGTTTCATCCCTCTTTGAAATGTAAATATATACCTTTCAAATGTGAAGAGTAAAAATGTTTCTATGGTCAAAAAAGGAGTCATTTTCTATCTTTAGGGCATGCAATTTCCATTGTTCAGGAGACTGGGTCTCTACCGATAGACAGAAATCCAGAAAAGACTGACTTTCCCAGTGTAGGGTCATGTCTGTCTCAACCACTCAAATTGGCCCTTGTGGTGTAAAACCAGCAGTACAGGTACATTAAAAAATGAGTGTGACTCCATTCCAATAAAACCTTGTTTATACAAACATGTGATAGGGCAGATTTAACTGGTCTGAGCTGTCATTTGCCAACCCGTGATAGGAATTAGAGCAATAATTTTCTCAGGAGTGCTGCTTATTGACTGATAATGAGGGCAAGAGTGGTGAAAATATTCTTTATTTTGACTTGGGCGATGGTTATTTGGGGTATATATTGTCACAACTCTTTAAATTGTGCTGTTTAGATCTGTGCATTTTATTTTTGTAAAATTAACCTGATTTAAAAAAAAAATCACTACAGTCTCCTACATCCATTAAAAAGATAATAAGGGAATACTATGAATAATTTCATGCTACTTAATTCAACAACCTAGAAGAAATAGACCAATTCCTTGAAAACTACAAACTGCAAAAAGTCAACCAAGACAAAATAATCTGAAAAGACATATAATTTTTCAAGAAATTGAATTCATAATTTAAAAGCTCCTGATAAAGATATCTCCAGGACAAAATGGTTTCATTGGAGAATTCTATTAAACATTTAAGAATGAACATGAATTCTACACAACCTCTTTCAGAATACAGAAGAGCAAAGGGTATTTCCAACTTGTTTTATGAGGCCGGTATTAACTTCATAACAAATCAGATTAACAGTACAAAAATTAAACAAAGCAAAGCTATAAAGTAATGTCCCTCATAAATATAGACATAAAAATTCTTAAATAATATTACCAAAGAGAATTCTGAAATATCTAAAAATCTATTACACACCACGACAAAGTGGGGTTTTTTTCCCCAAGGATAAGAGGCCGGCTTATCATTTGAAAATCTATTGATGCAATCCACCCAAACTAAATTCTAGATCTATAAAATTTTTAGATTATCTACAAAAGTAGTAAAAATCAATGTGCCCTCAGATTTTACTTGTCAACATTAAATGCAGATGAAGTCTTCTATATTTAAATGGTAAATAAAAGAGAGCATGTTCCTAATTCTTACAGAAAACACATTCTTATTCATGTGTGCATATCTAAACATACATATCTAGTTCTAGAAACAGATTTTTTTAAAAAAGGATATGTTTTTAAATGGTGGTGTTTTCAGGTAGTAGAATTATATGTGGTTTAAATTTTCATTTAAAAATATGCTTTCTACAATAGATCTGAATATTTAGATTCAGGAAAAAGTAAATAAAAGTAATATGAAGAGATATGCATTGGTGTTTCTCCTAATTAATTTTAGCTATCTTTTTTTTAAATCTCAAATATTACATCAAAGGTCAATATAAATAATTTTATATTTCCAAGAAACACTAAACTGCTCTCACAGATAATTCCCCTGAAATTTATATCCAAAGGACAATGTGTAAGTCATTTGATGATCATGACTTTAACAAATTATCACCAAACCAGGTTAAAGAGATTGCAAAGTGGATTAACACTGGTATGTTGAAAAAAATAATGCAATTTCCCAGCATGAACTGTTGTGGCCAAGACATAAGAATTTACCTTTTAAAATGTATCTTAACACCAACATTCCAGTATGACAAATTAGGTGCCTTCTGTAAATAGATGCTATTATAAAAATACAAATGAAAAGTACATTGGTGGCCATTACTATGCTAATAGTCCAGTATTGATATAATGTCCAGGAATCATATGTAATTACAGTGAAAGCCCCATGGCTTAGATCTGCCATTAGTTTCTTAAATAATCATATGAAAAACTGAAAATAGTGAGTTTTGGGGCATCTTTACCCAACAAAAAATTATATTTTCATTAGCAATAATATATCAATTTCTATTTTAAATAAGCTTTAATGAATAAGGCATGTATTTAATGTCATAGCGTAGAATCTCAGATATCTCTCTTTCCTGGTTAATGTATAATATACATTTCAAACAATTCTAACTCCAGCTTAAAAATTGTAGGTGTGACTTTTATTCCTTGAATGAAGAAAGGTATATGGACTAATAGAAAAATAACTCTAAAAGTCTTTCTTTTTGTGGATCTTACAGGAAGTGTACACACACACACACACACACACACACACACACACACACACCTGGAGTATGAGTGTTAGCATTTTTATTTATCCACAACAGAGAGGGAGTTGGAGAAGTAGAGGGAGCAAAGGGAAAAGAGAAACTTGAAAGTAAAAGAGCCTGAGGTCTGAGTTGACACGCTCCTTCACTACCATCTCTTTCTGCTTTGAACTCATTTATTCTACCCCAGAAACTTTACCCATAGTCTAATTAATAAAAATGACATTAATGTGAGCTAAAGCTCTTTTAGGTTCCCCACTGTACCATAGGGCTATAAAATCTAGAAACCACATTCCACAGATTCCCTTGACAGCAGGATGCTAGTAAGAATCTACCACTGAGAGGCACTTGAGTGAGATTAGTAAGGAAGAAAAGAAAAACCATATCTTTTAGTTTGAGATAGTAATGGTAGATGGTAGAAATAGATGGTAGAGGTCAAGTTTTACCTTTGGCATTTGTTATCCTCCTGAGTATCATCCACTTAGATGCTTCAGGTATCTGAGACCTTTGGTGGTGACTTACCTACAATTCTTATATATCGAGATTTCCCAAAAAAGGCCTTTCTTGGCTTCACTTTTATCTTCTTACAGTTGTATGAAACTTTAACTCCATGTTTGATCCGCAAAGCAGCAATGTCTTCTGATTTGACATAAAAACAATATAAATATTGAAATTATTTTCAGTAAAAATGTAATAATAACACCATCAATTCCCCAAATGGGCCACAATTTTATCTAAAAAATGGGCTGGGAAAGTATATGTCTTTTTCACATGGAAAAGTATGTCTATGAAAGGTATAATAACAGCATCCTACACATATCCCTTGTTATTACAAAAGCATTTCTCCTTACTTGGCAACCCCAGCTCTTGATAAGCTTGGAACATTCATCTTCTATTAGCACATTCAGTCTTGCCCTGGATTCTAGAATAGCCCAGGCTCAGTGCGTGTTACTTTTGAGTCATATATACATACTCCTTTGCACAGACCTCTTCCCCACCTTGCCCTTCACACACTGTGCCACAACTAGTATACCACTTTCTTCCTAATTGTTGTCCTCTAATAAATCCAGACCCCTATCACTTGTCAAAGGTCAACAGTGAATAGCTCATAGGTTTCTGGGTCTGTCCACAAGTAGCCAGACCTCAAGTGTAACTTTGCTCTACTTGACTATCAGGATACTGTTTTCTTCATTTCGTATTCCATAGTATTGATGGATGTATTGAATGATGACTAAATATTGTTACACTATTGTGAATAGTACCTAGCATACTTCATACTTCATTAATATTAAATGAAATAATAAATAAAAAGTAAAAGACTGCTCAGAGCAGACCAAGGTTAATGGGAACTTAGTATAGGAACATAAAAATATCTGTAAAGAGTCTTTCATACACATTTATTTCAAGAATTTAGGTCATGCAGGCACTTGGTTGAGGTAAAGCCCAAGTCTTTGCCAGCTTGGTCAAAATAGACTATTTCTTTCCATGAAACAATACAGACTTGGGCAGATGTTTCTGTAGTAGCTAAGTATAGTCTTTATCCACATGGTGAAAGTTGGCTCAGCACCTGAGAGTCCCCTTTGAAGGCTACAAGAAAGAGGAAAGAAGTAGAAGAAAACCAGCTTCTTTTTTTGGAAAACTTGACCTAAAGTGCACATATACCATTTCTGCTCATCTCCCAATGCCTATCATTATATCACCACACTCATCTGCAAGGGAGTAATTCATCGTGATAATGCCATGTGCTAAGCTAAAACTCACGGGTTTAATTACAGAAGTGAAGGAAGAGAAGTCGGAGGACTATTAATAGCATCTGAAATATATGGAATTCGAATTCAGCCATAGGGGAAACTGAAGGCTGTCTTGTTTATTCCACTGTGCTATGCAACTTTTCTATCTTATAGGTTAAGACGTATACACACTTTAAACAGAAATGTAATATAATCAGATTTTCATTTTTGAATGAGCATTTGGGAGAAATTAGAAAGAGGTAGAGCTACATCAAGAAGCAGTTGTAAAAGTTAAAGCAAAAGATGTGACTTAAAGCAGCCATTCTCAATCGTTTTAGTCTTAGGATCCCTTAGCAGTCTTAAAAATCATTGAGGACCTCAAAGAGCTTATGATTATACAGGTTATACCTATTGATATTTACCATATTAGAAACAAAAAGAGAGAATTTTAAAACACAACAGTATACATGTATTCTATTAGTCATCAGAGTACTGATGTCAGCACATGTCACAAAGCTTCTGAAAAATTTTGCTGAACATTTGAGAGACAGTGAGAGTAAAACAGGCAAATAATATTTTTATATTATTATGAAATTGTTTTGACCTCAGAGATTCCTTGAAAGAGCCTTGGAGACCCCCAGGGATCCCAGGATTACGTTTGAGAACTACTGGCTTAAACTAAGGCCATGTCAGCAGAGATGACAAAGAGGTAAAAGTTAAAGGCCTTAAAGTTGTAAAAATGACAGGATTTAGTGACCTTCTTCAAAACCTTCCTTCATCATTAGTTAAGTTATATTTTTTAAGGTAACTTTTAGGAAGCACTGTGCTAAGTGCTTTAAATACTTAATTTTATTTAATCCTTACATAAATCCTATGATATGGTGCTATTAAGTATTTAATATTTAAATTAATAATGTATAATTGTGTATAGTAAACAATGTATAATTTCCTGGTTACCCAGAACCAAATTTCTTTTAAGGTAAGTGAAGTTCTGAATGAAAGCTTCTGGCTAATGCTTCAAAATTTACCCTGTGCCTCCAGAAAAAAATTTTTTTTTCACAAGCCTTTTAGAATCTGATCTCTGTTGTTTCATCAGAGAACTGATTTCTGTATTTTTCTTGGTTCTGGTTCTGACATGGTTCCTGTTCTAGTTATTAAACATTGCTAACTGCTCAACTCTTATTCCATCTGTTTTTTTCTGACTCTATCTTTAACCAGGATTCCATTCTTATTATTCAGCTAAACTTAGTTTATTAACACCTGTTCTAACTTTCCTCATGTTTATAACCACCAATTCTGGTATGTACATTACTTTTCTTATAGCCTATTGCTAAACTATCCTTGAATATCCTAGATTGTTCTCTGGACATTATTTGCAAGACAAAAACTACAACCATCCACTGCTCACAGTCATCCCAGAGTTAAACCTTTGGCTTTTGATGTTAGCCCTTCTGAGTCTGACAGTAGAGATGTAATACTACAGGAGGTGAAAATGGGGCAAGGCAAAGAGACATGTACTCCACAAAAGAAAACATTGCTTCTTTTGACCTCTATACATTGCCAATAGAGTATTTGAGGTTTTGGTTTGTTTGTTTGCAAAGGAAATGAACCATAGTTATATGCTGTACACCATAAAGATCAGATTGTGCTGAATGTTTATTATGAAGATCGGATTGTGCTGAATGTTTGAAGCAATGGTGTTAACTGGAGAGTCTTCCAGAAGCAGTGCTCTTATATAGCGGTTTAAGAAAAGCAGCCATTTCATTAGATAGCCACAAGAAAGAAGTTATTTAGAGTACTTACATTTTTTTGGCAAGGGAAAAATATGCAGTGTTCTTTAAAAAAAAGTAACCAAATATCCATATCACAAATATAAAAAAGAACAATAATTCAATAATCAAATTTCTAGTTAGTATTCACATTTCTCTGGTTATTATCTTATAAGTGACTTATATTTTAGTTTTAAACATTTTGTTTGTTTGAATTAAGATATAAATACTTTCATATATTGCAACTGTTTGTCAAGTCTTTTAAGTCTCTTTATAGGTTCTACTTCTCTCTCTCTTTTTCTTAAATTTGCTTATTCAAAAACCTAGATAATTTTCTTACAGAATCTCCCTACTGTCTGGATGGTGCTGGTTTCATCCCTGTGTTATACCCTGTATTTCCTGTGTATTAATTATTATATCTAAATGCATTATCAAACACAACTTCAGAGGTGGTATTGTGTATTTCCCCAGAAGTTATATGATATCTGATTGTAACTCCTTTTATAATCTTAGCTATTGATGGTCTTTTCCAGATACATTAGTTAATTAGGAATTGCAATAATAATATTCTAATTCTAAAAACCTTCTTTATTTATTAGTAGGAATACTTTCGAAAAGAGAAGTTTCCCTACATGAAGTAATTGATTACCCTGAGTTATAGTTAGTTAAAGAAAGGGAGGATGAATGCATGATTCCCCACTGCTGTGCCCCTCTGCCAATGAGAGCCTATTCAAGATGTCCCCTGAATCTTTTTTACTAGACCTTAGTAGTTATTGATGGCTCCTTCGCTTTTTTGGTATAACAATAAATCCAGACTTATTTTGGACTTTTCCTACCCTGGACCTTGTGGCATCTATTTCTCCAAGAATCACTGGCTCCTTTTAGGAAGAATTCGTAATAGTGACCACAATGTGGACAGTAGGGATGCTCATAGTTTTTGGGTGTTTTCAATGTACAAAATTAGACAATATATTTTTCATTTGTTGAATTTCAAGATGAAGCATACCAGGAAGCTAGAAAGATAAGATTAAACCCAAAGTAATAAGAAGAAATAATAAGAATTAGAAGAGAAATCAATGAATTAAAAACAAGAAATCAACAAAGAAAAATCAATGAAACCAAGAGCTGGTTTTTTGAAAGAAAATCAATAGAATTAATAAAGTTATAGGTAGACTAAGAAAAAAGGGAGAGGACACAAATTACTACTATCAGAACTGAAAGAGTGGACATCACTACAGAGCCCATGATTATTAAAAAGTTTATAAAGAAATACTATGAACAATTCTATGCCAACAAATTTGATAACCTAGATAAAATGAACCAATTCCTGGAAAGACACAAATGCCAAAACTCACAAGAAAAAAAGTGTTGTCTGAATAGGCCTATACTTATTAAAGAATTTGAATCATTAATTAATAACCTTCCAAAATAGAACACACCAGATTGCTTTACTGGTGAATTCCATGCAACATAGGCATAAATACCTTTCTGAAACTTGGTCCAGTGATTTTTAATGAATTCCTCACTCCCTGCTGTCCACAAATAATTTTTTAAGATTTTGATGAATGTTGCTGCCTCTATGAAGCTTTCCCTATACCCTATTTTGGTAGAACTTGCAGATACTTTTATGGAAAGCATTATCACACTGCCCTTAACCATTTATAAGTCATTTTTCCTTAATTATATGAATTTCTTGAAGTCAAAGACCATATATTTTTCAAAATTTCCACTGCTAAGCCAAGTTTTTGGCACAAGTATTTATTTTTGAAAGAGCAGAACAGACAAGGTATTACTAATTGGAAGATTTTGACAGTTACAGTGAAAGTTTTTGATCTAGAGAGCAATGGGAATTCACTGGAAATTTTTTCTTTTATATATTTATGCATATGTTTTTGTTAGAAAAAACAAACTTCTTGAGATAGTATTTATTTGTATGGATCAATAAAATATTCTTTTTGTTTTTCTTATTTCCATTTTTTCCACTCATGGTTACTCTATTGCTTTTACAATATTAATTAATACAGTGTGTTTTAAAATATATCACCTTTCAAAGTTTTGTTCTTTGTGTATTTTGCATATTACTCAAAGCTATAAAAAATAATATTCTAAATTGAATTACATTATAAGTAAATGCCATATATTAAAGCTGAGTAACACACATCTTTAATATATAATAGAAAAACAAAGAATTTTAGAAACTTTAAGATTGTTAGTTATATCACTTGGATAGCACAGCAGGATAGCACAGAGAGAGAAATGACCCTTGAGTTTTTCACTTATTAGGCCCTCATAAGGCCATGCCATTAGTCATAATCAATGAAATGTAAACAGAAGTATGATATGCTCCTTCTGGATTAAGAAAAAACATATGTATGATTTCTAATTTTTCTTTTCTCCTCATGTGGAAACTGAAGAGACACTCAGACACACTTTGTAGCTATAAAACAGTGAGGCTTCTATCCATCTGTTTGCATCCCTGAATGACTATGCAGAACAGAGACCCTTGCTGATATGCTTGGGATATGAAACAAAAGTAGATATCAACTTTCATTGCATCAGCCACCAAAGATTTGTAGTCATTTGTTACTAAACACTAACAAATATATTTTGTATGTGAAGAAATGAGCTAAGTTACAGAAGAAAATACATAGATGATTAGTCAACTAATAACACTTTTAAGATTATTTTTTAATTATAAATCAACAGTCATAAGGTAATAGAACTTGAAATAACTTTGAAATGTCTATTTTGAAAAAAGAAAGTGAAGTAGATGATAGGGACAGAATGTATAAGCAGTAATAGGCAAGACTATACCAAGTAATAATCCAGAGGAACATCAGTCTATTTATCATTTCCTATGTGACCGACACCATGTTAGGCTCTGGGGCTGTAAAGATAAACAAAGTAGATAATATCCCTGCCCGAATTAAACTTTTAGGCCAGAGAGAAAGATAAACAATGAAAAGTACATGAATTAAATTAATTACATATTTCTGATAGTGTTATGAAAAAACTAGTGTTGATGTGATGCTGTGAAAGAAAATAATAGTAGTGGTGTAGGAGGCTGGGAAATCATACTTAAATAAGGTGGTCAGGAAGAAAACCTTTCTAGGCAAGTGATATTTAGACTGAGATCTAGAGGGTGAAAAAGAGCCAAGAGTTCAAAAGGCAGGCGGAAGAGCATTCACAGTTTATGAGCAAGGAGGTGAAGTACAACTGGTGCATATCTGGACAAAGGGAGACAACAGGAAGTAACATTACAGGAGGTAGGCATGGGCCAGACTTTGCAAACCAGAATACAAAATTTAGATTTGATTTTAAATATGACATTAAGAGTTTTCTATTTTATTCTAAGTAAAATTGGGATGTGACATAATCTAAATTACATTTTAAAAGAATATTTTGTTTCCTATGAGGGGAATGAATAAGAAAACACCATAAATGGACACTGGGAGAAGAGTTAAGAGGCACTAGGTGGTGGCAAGGGCAGGGATAGTGGGATCGATGGATCTGTAATATATTAGGGGATGAAATCATCAGAACTTGCTGATGAATGCAAAGTGGAGAATAAGGAGAAGGCTAATTTCTACTTTTCTGACATAAACTGCTGGTTGGATAGTGATCACATTTATTGAGATAGAAAGAGGAAGGGAACAGGTTTAAAAGAAAACTAAGGGCTTCGCTCTAGACGTATGAAATTGAGATGCTTTTGATACATGTAATATTAATCTGACTACTGACAATAAGAGTCTAAATTCAGCAGAGAGTATTGAGCTAGAGAGATGAACTTGGAAACTATCCCCAAGTAGGTAGGGTACAAAAGCTATGAGAATAGATGAAGTGGCTTAGAGAGAGAATAAAGGTAAAGAACAGAAAAGTGGGCAAGGAATAATGTTTGTGTTACAAAAGGTTCCTATTACATAAAATGTAATATTCAGAAGATATCTGAATCTACATATTAAGTAATAATTTACAATGAAATTTGTTGGTATTAACAAAACATTAGTACTGGCAAAATAATAAGTGAAAATGTGAAAGATATCTATCTTTTAAATGGCAATGATGGGAAGAGAGAAAGCTCTTAAAAATCAAAAGCTTATTTTTAATAAGACTGAAATATGTTTTCTATTTTAAAGAGAAGGGGAAGGCTGACATCATTGCTTTTTAGTTGTTTAAGTTTGAAATCTATAATACTGCAGAATCCATTTCATCCCATGAATAAAAATGACTAAAGTGGAGGGAAAAAATCTCAGCATATCTAGATATACTTTAAATATTAAGGCATGCTTAAGAAAGGACACCAATGATGAAAAATTTATACTACAACTGATATATATTTTATTATTATGATAGTTTATTGCCTACCTGAATAGTCAGATTAAAGGTAAATTTAGAACAATGGATAGGCTTTCTAGTTGCAGACTCAAGGTTGTAATTTTATAGACATATAGTTTCTCTAGGGGGAAATGTAGAAAAATAAAAACTTACTGAGGTAAACCAATGAGCATCCTACATTATTATGGCAACAAATCGATAATGGTATTACAATAAAATCTGGTGTAATCACATTTTCCTTCTTTGATATTGCAGCATTAATCTCTGTCCCATGAGAGATGGGATGGATCACAGGATATAGAATGGTATGCATAGTATTTTGCCTGTTACAGCCAAACAGTGGGACTAGTCATCACTGAAAGTTTTTTATTATTTAACCATTGCTTGTTGCTTTTTTCAGTCTCTTTAAAGACAGCTTACATAGTCACACCTCGGTTCCCAACCCTATACCAGCGCTACTGATATTATATATTTAAAATTTTTTCCTTTATCCTCTCCCTTCATCTTAATACTAGTTGAAAGGCTGGGAGCATCCAGGCATGGCTTCGACAATAAAATAGTCGAATAAACAAAAACTAGTACTGCCCGAGCTCCAGGCTGAGGGGTCAAAATGGGCTCTTGTCACCTCAGTAAAAATTTGACAGAAGAGAACTGCATACAAATGGTTTCTCTCATTCCAGTTCTATAACCAAAAAATATATATTGATTTACAGAAGAATAAAAGGCAAATAGCTTTTTTTCAAAAAATAAGATCCAGCTAAGGTTTTATTTTAATACCTTTCAAGTGCCCGTAAAACCTAGTAGCTCTTGTTATGATGTCAAATTTATTATTCTATAAACAGTCTATAGCATAGATTTTTAATTTTCTTTTAAAAAAAACTGTTGATTATAATTTGCAGAAATAATCGCTCTAAATACGCAAAGATCTTTGTAAACAAACACTCCATCAGAAACAAATATCTCTAAAAGGTACATATAAGTATTGTCATTGCATATATATTTATTTTTATTATGAGTATGTTATGGCTTTGTGTTAAGAAACACACATTACTAAAATGAGATTGCATAATCATGGAAGTAAACTCGCATATTGTAATCAGTACAACTATTTACTATGAAGAAATGTGCAAAGTAGTTTTTTAAATGAATATTCCAGCTGAGAACTGGAGCTGGAGAACTAGAGACACACTGCTAGGTATTCAAGTAATAGTCAATCCTATCAACTAACTATTTTGTGATTCTAGGGAATTATAGAGAATATCTGGAATATCTGGAGAGAATCCAAATCACCAAATGATTCTAAATAATCATACAAACAACAATATCTTATTTCTAGAAGTAATCAATGGAAACGCATGTGTGCAGTTAGTATATTATCCATTTTAAGCCTTCTGTAAACAATTTCCGTAATCTTTCCTGAACCTGTTTCTACAGCATTCATTAGTATTCTTTTACTGTCAGGCATCTGGTGCCTCTGTGATAGATATTAAATATCTTAAGGAAGGCGGATATCACTAGTATGCAGCAAGCAGATGTGATGGCTCATGTAAGCCAAAACTCTGTTGAGAAGCCTGTATGCAAAGCCTCAAAGAGTGATTGGTCACAGCTGCTCATCCCAGAAAGACTCTTGGTGAAACAAGGCCCAGAGTCAGTGTCTTTTATTCCCATACAATCCTTAAGATGAGAAGTTAGACTCTCAGGGTGCTTCTCCTAAGTCCAAATGGGTGTGTGAAATTGTCAATATCTGGCACATTTTAGAAGTGTATGCTATACAATATTGAGGTAAGCTCTCTGGTGTCTCAATTTCAGTGTGAAGAGACGAGGTGTTTCCCCATTAACAAGCAATTCTTGGAAACTATCTAACAGGAGATAGCATCAGATTCCACAGGTTAAGGATTCAATCCTATGAGACTGCCCATCTCCACTTCAAATACCAGTTGCAAATATTGACTTCTGACCTGTTCTTCTGACAAACCAGCAATAGATTGGAGGTTCCAATGACCCCTTCCTTGGCAATTCAAATCAGATGCCAGACTCAAGACCAGGTTATTACCTGTGATTCTGATCAACTGGCTAGAAATCAGAAGTTCTCATTGCTAGGTAGCTAGTCAGACATGAGCAAAAGGGGAACAAAGGAATAGAGGTCCAGCCTACAGACCACCCAAAGAATACCTCAATGGTAGTAAAATTCTGGGTACTCACATGCGCACTAGTTAGAGTTATATAGCAGCCAGGTGTCAATCAAAATGACCCACTTGCCAATAACCTAGTAATGCCTTTGGAACCACCCATTATGACCCAAATATAAGGCAGACATTCCTACTTCTGGGCTCCTTTTGCACTTCTGGGCTCCCCCACTTTTTGCCCTTCTGAGGTCCCTTTCTTTTTGCCCTCTTGTTGTTGTTGTGGTTATTATTACAGTGCTCTGTTGCAGCTCTCATGGCTGGGGCCATGTGCCTCCTTGGAGCATTCTTTGTCTTTCTAAAATATATTTTTAATAAAACTGTTAGATCTCAATGACCTGTGATTCTTCACTGCCATCATTTAAGGAAGAACCAAGGGAAAATGCTAACTATGTACCTGTGCCTCTTTGATACCCCTTTCTCTTCCCCCTACAGTTGGGGTGACACCAAATTCCAACCAGCCCCAATAGTGACACCATGACCCTTTCCTAGGATTTGGTTAATTTGCTGGGCAACTTACAGAACTTAGAGAAACATTTTACTTATTAGGTCACCAGTTTATTGTAAAAGGTTATAACTCAGGTATAGTCAGGAGAAAGAGATGCATAGGGCAAGGTATGGGGGAAGGGTGAGGAGCTCTCATGCCCTCTCTTGGTGTAACACTCTTCTTGAATCTCTAACTGTTCAACAATTCAGAAGCTCTCCAAATTCCATCCTTTGGGGTTTTTAGGGAGGCTCCATTACAGTCATGATTGAGTAAATCATTGGCCATTGGCAATTGATTCAATCTCTAGGCCTTCTCCTCTCTAAGAGGGAGTTAGTTCCAATTCTCTTATCACATGGTTAGTTCTCCTGGTAACCAGCCCCCATCCCTAGATGGAGTCCAAAAGTCACCTCATTATCATAACAAGAGACACTTTTATTGCTCTCATCACTTATGAAATCCCAAGGGTTGTAGGAGCTCTGTGCCAGAAACCAGACTGAGACCAAATATATATTTATTATAAATCACAATATTTCATTAGCATATTGGGTAACTGCAGATGATAATTCTATGAAGAAACAATATTCATCTTTCCATCCAACACAATTTATTTGTATTATTGAGCATGTAGGATGTGCCACTCTGTCTCAGGCCCAAATTACCACACATTTAATCCCTCTTCTGAATCTTCTGGTTTCTAAAATTTGGGGAAGAGATTTACAACTTCAATGGTGTTCAAGTCCACGTCACCAGATGTAAAGTTAGAAAAAATTGCACTTATAACCCTAGGAAAACTTTGGAAATTAATTCTTAGTATATTAGTAAGGAATCTTTATTCCTAGTTTATTGGGCAAATATTTAGTAGTTTATCAGATGTAAAGGCAAAGTGCTGTCATTTTTTAAGTTTATTGTCAGATGTTCTCAGTGAGATGCACAGTTTTGCATGTGTCTTTGCAATCTAAAGACTTTACTCTGAGCTATTTACACATAAAAAGTTAATATTCAGGATAGTGATAAAGCATTAAAGCAATAGTCCTGAGTGAGATACAATTTGACACTCATGGAGTAATCAACTCTTTTGAAAAGCATATTAGTAAAATAAAATGCTTTATATGTTAATAAAGTATATACTGTATATTAATAATTTGTATATTACACATAATAAATTGTATATTGCATAGAGCAACTGAGAAGCTTTAGGTCACATATAAAGATGTCTCCTTAGTGAATGGGTTAGAATAACCATTTTTTCAACACATATAGTGTCTCAATCAGTTGTAAGGTATCATAAGTAATTAATTACTGATAATAGACAAAGTATCAAATATATGTAAGACTTGCCTTTATAATAAATTATAGTTGAGTCAAGGTTTTCTCTATACTAACACCTCTCAAATTTGTCTTGGTAAGTGCTTTCTAGAGTGCGAGAGAAAAGAGTTAAAGGAACTGGACAGAGTGTGACGGGCATGTGACTTATTCTCATTTATGTCACAAAGGAAAAGTCTTGAGAATTGCTGGTTTAAACAAAATGAAATATAGTCTAATATAATTAGGGTGGCCATGTAATTTATGAAACAAATTGGGACATTTCTAAGAACAAAAGGGGGAGCTATTTTTAATTATACCTTGTCATATATAGGTAAGTACTTGATCTACGAAGTTAAAAAAAATAACAAGGTTTGAATCCATTTCTTCCAGTTATTAGCTATATGATATTGAAAAAATTACTCTAATTTAAAGGGACTTATTAATTGCTATTTCTAAGTTACTGTGTCAGACGGGCTCTAGGCAGGAGACAGAAACCTCGGTGGAATATGCTAGCTGCAAAGTGGCCAAAGGAGGTACTGGGGGAAGCCATTCTAGGGATGTGCATCCCTTGTGGTGTTTGGTTGTGCAGCTGTCTGACTGACAAGGTGCTGGGAAAAGTTTCTGTGGAAGATGTGCTCAATGCAGGGGCTTGGCAAGAGGAGCACACCAGACCCAGGAAAAGAAAAATCCATTTCTTCTTCAGTGTCCCCCCAATACCCTCGCTAGACAAAGTGTAGATTTTGGAATGGAGAGGCAATGCATTGATAAACAGCACAATTATACTAAGGATCACATGAAGTACTGTAATGAACATGCTTAATATGTTAACATTGAACATCATCCTCTATTACCCCCAACCCTCTTTTCAAGTTAATTCTTTATATTAAACTTCATTTAAGTAACTGTGAGGTTTCTATCTCTTGCTTGAAGCCTGACTGACATGGTATTTTGAGATAGCACAGTGCCTGGAATATAGTAAGCGATTAATATAAGCTATACTTTCATTATATTTTCTATATGTCACATTCTAGTTTTATTATTAAATGAGACTAAGGCTCTAATTAATGACTTTAATTGATGTGAGACAATGGATAATGTTAAAAAAGATGAGGTAGTATCTATATTCTGCAGAGCTATAAAAAAAAAAGAGGACAATTAGTTATTTGACTCATGGAGGCTAGAAAGAATCTTGACCTGTGATTATTTTTGAAACAGAAGTGTAAGCGCTAAAATCGAAGCCAGACCATTTTGTTAGAGCTCTAGTTTGGGAAATTCCAAGCTTAGCATTTTTAATATTCAAACAAAACATATTTCCTCATTAATAACGACACTTTTCCATTGAAGCTTCATTGCCTTCCTTTTGTATCAAATGGAACAATGTTGTCATCTCATTAATCCTCAATGCTCTTGGGAGGCAAAGTATAGAATTATTTATCCCTTTTTATATTGCCTTTACTTCTCATGATTGATTTAATATGTGATTAAAACCAAGTTTTCTATCTTTTTCTATTGGTAGCAACAGACTAGCAATTTTTGACCCTGAATCATAATATTTTGTTAATTTGGGGCATGGCTTTTTATACTATTTTATTTATGTTTTTCATACTCATCACACAGTGCTTCAGTCTCCCAGATCACCTATTTAGAGGTTAAACATTAGGATTTCATATTTATTGTATTTGTCACATGTACACCTGTATTCCTTATTGTTTCCTAAATCTAATCTTCATTTGCTATAATAGTTAACTTCCACATAATGTTTATTTAATGTTTCTGCTCAGAATTCATCTTTCATGCAGTTACATGTCTTGACCTCTCATTAAATTAGATTTACAGCCTCCTACACTTTTTCCTTTTAATGATTTCTTTTAAATTTTATTCATTTTCTACTTCCTTTGAGCATATATGACTACTTTACATTAAAAATCTCAACACCTATTCTCTTTTTCCTATAAAACTTACTTTCTTGGATATAATAGTATAATGTAAAGTTTAAGAGCCTCCCTTTGTTATATTTCTTGAACCATGAAGATAATATTCAAATCCTTTCTTTATCATTAGCTCAATTCTCTTTTATACAGTTTTTTTGTTTGTTTCTGTTTTAGGTACTTCTGTTATATCAATGAAGAGATTAAAAATTTGAAATTCAAAGTATGGAACTTGTAGTTCAGAGCAGATGAGATATCAACTAAATTTACTTTATAATTTCTACATTATAATGTTTTATTGCATTTCTGTCTTATGTGAAGTACATATTAAGTACAGTCTTAATAGCAAATAGATTTGAGAAAGACTTCATATTTTTCATACTTTTCTTTGTCATGACTTTCATTTATTGTTATTATAAAAATGCTCTGAGAGAAAAGAAGTAGTTTCTAATAAATAACAACCAATTCTAAGTCTGGACACTAAAACTTTATAGTATATAATTAAAAACTTTTGATATAATTTGCACAGTCATTTTTCTTAAGATACCTTGTCTTAACCACTCTTCTGGAATGTATGGAATCCCTCTTCTTTAAACAGCTTTAGACCTAGCCACATATGCGTATTTACTGTCCCTAGATCACTTATCCTGTTTCCACTGCTTTTTACTCCTGCTTTTTCCTGAAAAAAGCCTTTCTCACTCTCTGACTAGTTCCCCAATTCCCTATTTTACTTAGGGTTTAGCTCAAACCTTCCTGTTTCCTTAAAATCTTCTCTAATCACCTGAGTTGACTATTTTTTTAAACTCTTATACAGCTTATTTTTCTTATTGTTGGTTTTGGTCATTTTAAAGGTGACATTTATTGCTTTGTACTATCAAGTATCATTTCAGGATGGATATATCTATCTATATCTATATCATCTATATCTATATCTATCTATATCTATATTGATTATATCTGTATCTATATCTATATCTATATCTATATCATCTATATCTATAGCTATATCATCTATTTCTATATCTATATCTATCTATATCTATATCTCTATATCTACACACACACACACACACACACACACACATATATACATGTACACACACATATACATATACATATAATTTTTTTTTCTCTACTGACCCAAATGAAAACTGTAAGTACAAAACACTATGGTTCAGGGTAAGTGGTCAATATCTCTGTGTTAATTAATTAAAACAAATGTTCGTTGAATTTGTTTTGCTCATGGAACTGTCTGCTAGTGAGAAATATTCAAATAAATATGTGAAAAAGCAGAGCCCAGTCTAGACCCAATGTTCTGGAAAAGAGGGCAACTCTACAGTGCAAATCAGGGAAGGTTTGGTTGAGGATGTAACATTTGTGTAGAATCCTAACATAAGAGATAGAAAATGAATTTTAGGCAAATGTAAAAAAGTATGAAGATATTTGCTGCCTCAAAGGCAATATCTCAATTGTAACAGAGATTGAATCTTACTTGAGATCATAAATTAAAGATTTTAGCCTTTATGAGACTGAAACCTAAAAACCACTGCACATTTAGCATGCTTTCCAAGAACGGAAAACCACATCTGAAACCAGTTTCGTACTAAATATGTGTAAATATTGTCAAGATTCATATAGGTACATGGTACAAATATAGTAGAAATAAGCTAATGCATAATAAGCTAAAATATCTTTCTTCAGGCAAACACAATAAATATTTCCTTTTCAAGATTTTTGTAAGGCTTACCTTTAGAAAGTGTATTTTGTCAAAATATTTTCAGAGATCTGTTAAGGTTTGATTTTCAAACTTTTATCTCGAGTAAAATTAAAATAAGGTTTTATCTTTTTATTAATAAACATTATAGCTCTTGGTACTATGATATAAACTCTTAATAAATGCCATGAATGAAAGTGGACATTTGAGGTAAAGTATCCTAAACAACTTTCCACATAGGTACTCCTGCTGCAGTGTTTGTAAATGCAGCTCTTCATGTAAATGCTAAATTAGACTAAATGATGAATTCAAAACAAGTGGGTACACTCACTGTGGCCCAAATTAAGCCTGTTCTAAAGTTGCTATAGCAACATTATCTGTACCAAATGTCCTGCTCTAAAAAATAATTGGAAACATTTCCTGTTATTTAGAGAGAAAAATAAAGTTATTATTAATTTGTTATGTCTTGCTATATAAAATACATTATTCTCATGTAAAATTTTAAAAAATCAGTAAAATTCATGAATAGATATAAGTAATTTTTATATAATTATAATAGCAAAATCAAGAAGAATCAGAATAAAATTAGTTTTCAGGCATAATAAGACATACCTAGAGGTTAAGTAAAATAATTCAATAAAGATACTGTTCTTTCTTTCTTGAATAACACTTATGATCAGGCAGTAGTTTGAATTTTTTCTTTGGGCTTTGCATATATGAATTATTTACCGATTAGATAATAAGCAAAATTCTCCAATATTTGTCATATTGAAGAAAGTTAGGGAGCAGCTGAAATTTTCCAGTTATTGATAGGAATAATAAAAAAAACAAACTCAAATAACATAAAAACACATGACAGTTCAAGAAGCAGAGAGTTCTGAAATTTTTTATAAGGGTAATGAAAAGGAACGTACATTTAGAATTTGACCACAATCGTTACCTGATGTAATAAAACTCCAGACCCAGATGCATTTCTTTCTGAAAATGATTTTAAATCAAATCTATCAATAAATTGTTCCCATAGGAAATTATTAGGCAATATTGTAACATTTAGGAAAAGCAAAGACACATAAAATAGAAGAAAAATAACTCCTACAGACAACATACTATTTATTGGCTAATAACATGTGAAAGTGTACACTATATAGTTTTATTCAACATGTCAAAGCTATTTTTCCCTTGAGTTTTAGAGACACTTTCTTTCAATGTAATTTTAATTCTAACATGCCATTTCATGCTTCATTATCTCTGAGTGGGAGTTGTAGATTGTAGTTGGCCCTCATTCATTTGTGAATCATGGGTTACATAGCTATGTTTATTTTTCTAAGCATTTGAGTGAGGTGAATAATACTTTTTCCTATATATTAATTTAGTTGTCATAGATTTTTAGAAATTTGAATTGGATCTAAATATTTAAAAAATTGTGCATAAAATCCCAATATATTTTGCATGCATTGTACAGGAAGATTTCTCTAATTATTAAAAACAATTCTGTTGACTAACAATTTTTTTATCAACTCCAGTTGAACACAAATATCTGGGTGATTATTAGAGTAAGAAAAGCAAAGATTCCTCGATGCCACACCAAGCCACAGAAGCACCAGAATAGTGAGTTTCTGCCTTTTCCATGTCTATAGTCTCCTCTACACATTGGTGTTGACCAGAGGGATAAATGATGAAACATAGATTTTTTTAACCTTGAACACAGGGAAAAAGTCAGGGCTGGTATTATAAATTTGGGCATCATCAGCATATAGATGTTTGCAAATCAAGGGAATAAGTTCACCTAGTAAAGGTAGAATAGATTTCCAAAAAGAGCCCTGGGTCACGCCCACATTTAAAGGTAAATTTAGGTAAAGAAACAGATGTAATCAAAGGAGACTAATTACAATAAGCAAGTAACAGAAAAACCTAAAGAGAGAAAAACAGAAGAAAGAGGATTTGGTAAACTGTGAGATTGAGTACTATAAAAACTGAGGCTCTTTTGCTGGATTTGGCAACATGAAATACTTGTCGACACTGACAAGAACCATTTTGATGGAAAGGTGGTGATAAGTAAGTCACGGTGAGTGAATAAATGTATGAGAAAGAAGGAACTGGAAGTGAGAGGTGCAGTCAACTTGTGGGAAATTTTTTGTCTGTGAAATTGGCAGCATAGAGAAATAGGGTAATGGCTAGAAAAACATAAGACATTCAGGATTTTAAAAAAGCGAATATTAGTAAATTAGTTGTACATACTTGTTAAAACCTTTGCTATCTGTTTTCTCATCTGTTAAGGAGGCAAAATTAACAATAATATTTCCAGTGGTTGCTATGAGAATTAAGAGGTATTACAAGGAAAGGACATGCAAGATACTTGGTATACGGCCCAAGGCCTTAGGTAAAAAGCACTCTAATCAGGTAGAATATTCCAAGGGTTTAGAGTTGACCTCCAAGGAGCCAAGGACAAAGACTAAACCTCCCTTAGGTAAGGTTAATCCTTTATTGCACAATTTATAATGTAGATGAAGATATATACATACACACGTATATATACATCATATATATATATACACATACACATATACATGTATATATGTATATATATAAAACATTTAAATAATGCATGACTTAATTAGTGGTTAAGTCAACAAGGAGTGTCTTAATGCTCTTATAAATATAGCATAATAGTTTATTCAAATAGTGTTTACTGTAGATATTCAGAGAAATATCAGATTACCTGAGTTTGAGCTGGGTGGTAAGGGAAGGTGTTATGGAAAAAGTCCTATTTGAACTGGACCTTGGGGGATGCCCTGGATTTGAACTGGCTGAAAGAAGGAAATGGGCACTTCCACGAGGGTGAATAGAGAAAGGCAAGATGTGGAAGCAGCCTCTCAGAGAGATGATAAAGATAAGAGAGTAAAATTAGGTAAGACTGGAAAGGCAGTATATTATTTTTCTATGACTACTGTAACAAATTACCACAAACTAGGTAGCTTAAAATCAGAAATTTATTTTCACAGGCCAGAAGTCCAAAATCAAGGTGTTGGCGCAGTTGTGTCCTTATGAAGACTCTGATGGAAAATCCATCCCACGTCTCTCACCTAGCTTCCAGCACTTCTTCAGCAATTCTTGGCATTCCTTTTATTGTAGGTGCGTCAGTAATAACCAACTCGATCATTATATGGTCCTCTCTCTTTGTGTCTGCATCTCATCTCTGTATCTCTATTTTCTCTTCTTATAAGACCATTACTCACTGGTTTACAGCCACTGTAATATGTTAACACCCATGACCTCATCTTAACTAATTAAATCTGCAAAGACCTTACTTTCAAGTAGTCTTAATCTGAGGTTCCAGGTAGATAGGAATCTGGGGGAAAACTATTCAAATCAGTATAGATTGGGGAACATTCTATTTTAATGTTTTATTTTCTGCTGTTTTTATTAATAAAAATAGTTTTTCTCAAAGTTCAGTTTGATGAGCATCTGTAGTCTTTGTTGAAAAGGTGAATTCTTGGACCAAATTTCTGACCTACTGAATTAGAATGTCCATGGGGGAATCATAGGAATTTGCATTTTCCACAATCTCATCAAGTGATTCTTAAGCATAATAACATAGGAGAACCACTATATTAGAATTTGTTTTGGATTTAAGGTGCTTACATTTTTAAGAAGGTTAAAGGGATACTATTCTACAGATCAGTTATATTAGAAGGAAGATTATGGTTTTGAAGTGTGTGAGCTCCTAAGCCCAGAATTACTGGGGTCCAGGTCAAGTCCAAGCAGGATCCCATGTGAGGTAGAATGTGAGCACAGAGTCTCTCTCTATATGTCTGGACAGAGGAGAACTAAGAGGTGGTTGAGGAGATGAGAAAAAAGAATAATAATGTCAAATAAAATCTTTGCCTAAATAACAACTTTATGTAAAGGTAGATTTGTGCATAGGAATAGATTATTTCTTGTCCTCTTCTCCCTCCTTCCAGCTTCTAGCATTCACACACTGGGTATTAAGGCTTCCTTAGTCTAATCTAGGTATGCAACTGCCATTTATAATTCCATTTTCACATACACACACACACATGCACACACACATATATATTTATGTTGGGTGTATACTCATCAAAATCTGAGATATGGCTGTGAAGAAACAGCATAGCATTCATGTGGTCTGTACTGTCTATAAAATCTTTGCTAAAATTTTGGAACTAATTTCTAGTCATTTTAAAAACATATAACTTCTAGCTACTTATCATTTCATAATAATGGCAATACTTTTTGAATCAATTTAAAACTTGTTATCTGAAAAAGATGTTGGTGTTTCTTTCAGGTATGTGGTGAGAGTGGCTCTATAGTCTGAAAATACAATTATTGACATTTTCAGAATACTAATGACTGATGGAGAGGAGGGATAGAATATCTAAATTCTAGGCAGTTTTAGAAACACCCAAACAATTCCCTTCTTAAGCCTCAGAAGGAACAATGATAACTGACTTGGAAAGATAAAATAGACTGCATAAGAAAATATATAAAGTTTCTTAATATTGTTAGATAATTGATCACGTTCTAAAACTGTGGTGATTTTTTTCTTATTTAAATGAATTTTCCCACCATTCTTTAAAAAAAATTGAATGTAAAGGAAATGAGAAAGGCAACTATTTTCATCATAAATTTATTACATTTCTCTAATAAGAACCTGCTCTAGCTCAGCTGAGAATTTCAGATTTTCTCTTCCCAGAGAAAGGATAGAGCAAAACTTGGTATGTATTCAAAATCATGCGATGCTTTCCTTATTAGAGAACTTATTACATTAGAATTTGATTAATTTGAACTCCTAATTTCTACTCCACAGCCCCCCCCCCCAAAAAAAAGTCAGCTAGGACTGTATTTAAAAGACGATGTGGTTATCATTGTTTTAATCAATATTTCACCATTATTTTAAGGCTCATCAGTAAAATCGCCAGTGCCCTTTCTTCACATTTGATGATTTCTTTCCATTCTGGTTTTGAGCATTAATATGCCAAGCATACTAAGGTTTTCACTAATAAAGTCTATTCAAGTAGAATCAGCACCAGGTGAATAGTTTCTTTCCATGACAAGGGTTTCACTTTCATAAGGAAGTAACAAATGCAGAAAAGCCCATAGGTTGTAGAGTCACTAGGTTGAGGCATGGGCTAAAATTCTGGATCCCCTAGTGAAGTGACCATGGGCAAACAAATTCTCCAAGCTTTAGAGTCCTCATTAAAACCTAGCAAGTATTTCCTGAAATATTCCTGCTACACAATAGGCATTTAATGAAGATACATTCTTTCCTCTCTTTCCAATCCCCAGCACCTCTCTCAAACTAAAATACCAGCCACCCTTGGGCATCACGAACGTTCTGAAGACTACAGGTTGGCCAGAATTTGTTGGAGCCTTTATGAAAGATAATGAGGAGTCCATAATGACATTTCTCAAAAGATTGGTTGAAGTAACAAAGTGATAGGAAAATAAATCATTACCTGATCATTTATGACTCAACAAACAGATGTAAAAAAAAAAAAAAGCTCAGTATTAATTGAGGATAGATATGGTCTTGGCACTTTTATTTATTCATTTAATTTCTATGTTAACTTTATGAAATAAAATCAATAATCCTTGATAGAAAGGGAAACTGAGGTTCAGAAAGCTGGTGTAACTTGCCTAAGGACATATGATTTATACCAATGTAGAAACAGCACACTGATGTTTAATATAACTTTGCCTTATTCAGTGATTCACACTGGTGAATATCAGTAAGTTGTCTGTTTTTCATGTCAAAGAATGGCAAGATCAAACTCTGATTCATGAATCATCCTTTAATCTAAGTCAAGCACAGAAATCTGAAGGCATATAGAAATTATAACAGTGTTGCAACAACATTAAAGGTAGAATCAGACAGTTGTGTATTTAAATCTGGCTCTGTCACTTATTATTTATGTGTCATTGGGAAAATTATTAAACTTCTTAAGCTTCACTTCCTTATCTAAAAATGAAAATAATAATGGTACCTACTTCAAAGAGTTGTTTAAAGATTATTTGAAATAATTCCTATAAAATACTGAATACAGTTCCTGACATATAATTATAAATTTATTTTTAGTTGTATTAAGAAACTGCAGTCTCAAAGTATTTCACAAAGTTTGAATGAATAACTACTTGCATCAGAATCCCTGAGGATCTTATTAAATAAGAAGGTTCCTGGGCCTACTTCCACATCTCATGAATCAAAATATCTGGGCAGTGGGAATATGCTTTCTAGCTCACTGCCCTGATGTAGTTGAAATCAGCTACTGACACTATCCACCATTCATTCACTCCTATCCTGGAAATACCCTGATTTATATCTGGAAAATTGCATTTGCCCCCAACTCCACTTTTACTTCTGGTGGAGCACCTGACCTATGCCTGGTGCCTAACTGGCATTCTTCTAGCCACAGACTGTGATGAATCTATCCCAATCAGAGTTGATGTAATGCATTCAGGCTTCTAAGTACACTGTTGGAATGCCAGGACCAAGATAAAAACCCTCTCCTGTTCGATATGGACCTGAAAGAAAGTAGCTCTGGGAATGCTGACAGCCATCTTACTATCATGAGGCAGCATAGCTGTCTGAGAGTAAAACCAGAGGAAGCAGAGCCAAAAGATGGAGACAGAAGCCTCATGCTAATGGTGTCATTGAGCCTCTGTTGTCGCTACTCCTAAAGCCAGACTGAGTTCTATACTTTTTAGTTACAGACCCAACAGAAAATCTTTTTGGTTTGATCATCTTGGATAATGTTGATTTTTGTTATAAGCTACCGAAGACCATAATAAATCAGGTAACATATTTGCAATTCTTTTGTCAAATGAACACTAGTGAGGTCTTACTTCCACAGTCCTGCATACCTTGACACACTGCATTGGTCCACATGTAGTCAGTCCTTCAGGATTCTTTTTGCCTAGGTTTGAGGCAAGGCAAGTGGATTTCTAGATTTCTCTTCTCTAAACTAATAACTGGATCTTGGCTTTCTAGGCTTTCATGTAAATTGTGTGCAAGAGTACCCTATCTAACTTTGATGCTTTGACTAGAACTTAGTTCTGCTAGCCAGAGGCGCAAAGTCAAATATCTAAAGGGGCCAGGCAGGAAAAATAATTAAGTGAAACAGACTGGTAGTCCAAGGAAAACATCAAGGCAAATCTGACATTAAATGCACTGGCTCATTGTTAACAAGACAATTGGGAATAAAGAGACTGGAGGATTTGGGAGCTCTTTAAAGGGAGCAGCTGCTTTGCAGCTCCAGGCAAAAGATGCCATGGGGGGATGCAGTCCCAATATTATCAGAATAGTCAATCATTCTGAATGTTATATGAAATATCCTGAATTTTAAACACTCAAAACTAACTCAAATTTTGAAACGTGCAGGTGGACACAATGAGCACTAAACTACAGACAAACATCAGGAACCCTGTAACCTCCTTGGTAGACTTTCCAAGAGACAGCAGAGAAGAGATTTATTGGGAAGACTTTTACAAATAGGAGAGTATCCCAGAAGAGAAGAAAGACTAAAGATCCATGACCAAATATGACAGAAAAAGAAATGTCATCACTTCGTCTACAGATATCTTGGCAGTTGACACTTGGGCTTCCTTGGGGGAAGAAAATCCTTCCCTTCCCCCCCCCCCCCAGAAATTACTCTGAGTTGCTAACAGCCTCTGCACACCTGTTTTCTTACTTCCCCCTTTTTAAAGCCAGTAGGGTCTTCTGGTTTATTTCTCTTTAAAAGATGTGATTACATTTAGCCCCTGGCAAGTACTAAATTAACCTTACAATCCTAAGGAGAAACAGTAATTTAAGAGTCCATTTGGTTGGCAAATTGTGTTTATATTGCTTTCAACACGGGCTCTTATAAACTGTATTAATCTCTCCTTATTCAACATATCCTACTCTTAGATTTCCAGATGTCTGGGGAGAGCACAGGAGATCAGTGATAGAAATAAAAAAGTTATCTTTTTAATTCAGTTCTTCAGGATTTGGAGGCCCAGGACTGACAACACATAGCCTTCTCCTTCTCATTTGTAGGTGGGAACAGTCTAAGATGAATATCCAAGGCCAAGGCAGACAAAAATGAAAAGACAGGCACCAAGAGGGTTAATGTAAAACCTTTGAGATATAAAGTGCTGATCTCTTTATCTGCATTCATAATAATGAGGAAGTATAGAAATATATCTCATGGTTGCCTGGTTCCCAATAGTTCATTTTCACCTTATCTCTTCTCAGTTTTTGCCATATACAAAAAATTTCTCTAATTTCTAGTTTGTGGGTTACTGTTCTATTTCCAGGAAAATCATCAGGAGTAATGGGAAATTCTTAGTTATTACTTAGATGATTTGAGAAGTTCTCTGTTCTAGGAATAATTACCTGCTGTTTTCTTGACTAGCTAATGGGGTGCTTAGAAAAAAAATGAACTCAACATAAACTGAGGTATAAGAAAGATAGGACTGGAACCAAAACAAGAGTTTATTGGATTGCTGGCCAAAAATGTATATGAAGCCAATAACTCCTGAGTAGAACATCTCCCAAACTAAGCAAACAGAAGTTCTAATTCTATACCAAAACATAGACATTTTTGTCTTACTCAGCAAAACTAGTTAATCTGAAAGGGTGTGGTAGATATTAATAATTTTTACCAATATCTGGATCTTCTCTCATTCCTAGTACATGAGACTGTACTTCCTCGTGCCTTGTAGTTAGTAAGGTCATGCGACTAGCTCTGAGGAATGGAATGAAGAATAGAAAAGGTGGGTTTGTGGTTTTTATGTATTTTCTTCTTTTAAAAGAAGACCATGTATTCCAGATGGTACAGGTCTGGTTGGTGAAATTGCCATCAGCCTGGGATCATGAGTGACCGTATGTGGCCACGAGATATCAGAGTGAATTTTTATTGCAGCACAGCAAAGTTTACCCTGACTAATAAAAAGATGTGTTGAAAAGACCAAGGAGATTGCCTTGTCTCTAGAGCTAGGGGAAAGAAATTAGAAGCAGGTTAGCAGCTAGTGGTAAACATTCCTATCTGCCTTCTGTCCTCCTGCCTTCCTTTAGTCCTTGTTTTATGCACAAAAAAATGCACCCATTCTGTCAATTTTCAGTTCTATATTCACACAGATGCCAACTTTATAAAATGAAAATAACTGGGAAACCATGTAAAGCACACAGCTTAGTTTTGTGCATAATTTAAACATTTAAAAAATTGTATGTATTCAAATGAATTCATGAAAGGAGACATTAGCATGAAAAGCAGATGAGAAGTTGATTTCAGTTCTCCTAGTCTTACTGTTCTTTGCCAAACATTCTCTTGGTAGCACATACCTATCTTCTCTCTTCCAAAGATACTCGCAGAACTAGAAACTTTTCTACTCTGTTAAAATTTGCACTCAGAAAACACTGAATTAAACTCTTTCACCCATTTAGTTGTTGACACTCACCTCCTGTGTGGCAGGCATGATTCTGCATCCACTCCTAAGAGAGCTCACAGGTTAATGGGAAAGCTAATCTGCAAATAAATCCTTTATGTGAAGTGTATCCACACAAGATATCCACACAAGAGCAGGGACTAGGAGAAGCACATACATATATTGTAGTGGTCTTGGGATATCAAAACATTTCCTGACAAGAATATGGAGACTTTTGCTCTTTAAAAGATTATTCTGGTGACATTATTGTGGATGATTGGAGAAGGGTGAGATTGGAGACAGAAAACCAGATTAGGCAAGAGGTAATGCTGTTCATAAACTAGGACAGTTAGCAAGGGGGATGCAAAAGAGAGGACTTGTGGCAGAGATATTAGGAGGTGGACACAAATTTGGATTTGAGGAGTGAAAAAGGGAGGAGCTAAGGAATATTCTAGACTAGGGGTCAGTGAATTTTTTCTATAATGGGCTTGTTAGTAAATACTTTAAACTCTGATTCACATACAGTGTTGTAGAGTCTTTATAATATTTTAAAAATGTAAAACTATCCTTGCTTTGAGGCATGGATTTAACTCAAGGCGAGAGGTTGTGCTAACCCATGTCCTAAAGTAGGATATCTCAAGGGAAATATCTTGAGTTAGATAAGAGGAGAGAAGGTTCAGGCTGCAAAGGAAACTGAAAAGTACTGGCTGATACTATTAACTAGTTCACTGTTCAATCACATATAGAAAAGCTCTTTCAATAAGACTAACATCTGGGCATGTTGATCAAATTTCCCTGTAGTATAAAATCTGTTTTCATGTGTTCTTTGCTTTAGAAAATAAACCTTTGATTCATTACTCCTGTAGTGTTTTTATTCTGAGTCCTATAAGCTCAGTATATGCCTTTGTGCTGCATTTGTCAGTTTTGGTTATAGTTGTGGATGAAAAAGGGACACTGTAATAAATCAAACTTAAAGTAACCTCATAGGGTGATCTGATCATAAATTCCTAACTTGGCAAGTCATGTTTGATAGTCATGTCCCAGGTATATAACATCTTTAGTGAATGTTTATTTTTTCCTTAGCAAAACCTGTACATTGTTCTTGTGCACCTAGGTTAATACATCTTTGAAATGCCAGAGTAATCCTCTTTTTCAGAACACTTGAAGGAGTAACCACCCTCAAGAGAGCACATAATCCTGTTCACTATCCTGTAATCCAATCCCTGTCTTGCTTTCTCCCATCTTCGATTAATTTTCCTTATGGTCCCTCCTTAATTCCAAGTGTATAAAAGAAACTGCAAAATGTCATTCTCCAGACCATTTGAGACCTTGCTTCCCAGCACTGGCATCAGTTTGGCTCAAATAAAATCTTATAAAATTTTTCTACAGGTTTAGATGTTTTTTACATAAATTTTCTATAGCTTCAGACATTTCTTAAGTCCACCTGGAATTAAGAATATAGGTTTCTCATTACAAAGCCATACCCATTATATTCTTTAATAGTAGATTCTCTTTGGCTTGATGTATAATAGGTGTTGAATACTTGTTACTGAGTCAGTTAGTAATGATAAAATTTCCATTGAAAAGTCAACTTCTGTTCACTTAGAAAATAAACATCAGTTTCAGAAGGCTTAAAAGTTTTCAACTTTGAGAGTACAGAAAGCAGTTAATAGGGATGCTTTTCAATACTATTTGTGTTTTCACATTTGGATTAAAATATGAGGATTAAGAAATGTTTCTATTATATCCTAAAAAAAGATTTCTAGGCCTTCATGTATGAAAAATTGTTCCTTTTGTTTATAATTATTATGTATTAAAATGTGCATACACAAGTGCACATACAATTAATTCTTGATTATCTGAAGGTGGATTAACTAATCACTGGAATAATGGGTTTGTGGATTAGTGTGTTTTCAGATGGAGATGGTTAAGGTACAGCAGAAATTTAGGATTAGGTCATTTCCCTTACAGGGGTTTACACTCAAACCCTGGGGCATTAGCCCTGATTATCATTTTCCCAGTGGTTAGGAAACAGGATTCCAGGTCTAGAGTCATGCCATCTGGCACACTTGCTCTTCTCTATTAATACTTCTACCCAAAGTTTGGCTATTTAGCTCTCATCCCTTGAAGAGCTGCCTTTTAACTCCAATCTCATAATTACCTAATTGTTCAGCCTCACTGGGAAATGTGATCTTCTCAGATCCCAGCTGTGGTTTAATCCAAAATTTGATTGATTTACAAACTGGCTTGTCTACTTTTAGGTAATGAAGAGTTGTGTGGTTTTATTTGAACTGTGTATGGTTTTGGGTTATCTGTAACCTACTTTATTTCCACTTATCCTCCGAAATTATTTCCGGTGATTATTGACTGTAATTATATATTCTCCTCCAAATTTCCCTAAAAGTGTAATTCCATAGCATTTTGACAAATTCTGTTTTATCTTCTAAAATATTCCCTCTTTTTCAGGGATCCTATGACATAGTCCTATATGTTTTCAATATGATGTTCTTATGACAATGTAAACCTGTCCAACCTACAACGTTGTTTTTAAATATTCAACTCCCCCCGCCTAAAAAAAAAAGTTGGCTGAAATTGACATCATAACTTAGGGAATGGTTTCCAAACACCTGGAACTATCAGTCAGTATGCCCACCAGTATACTAGTTCTTTACTCCAAAATGTGTTTATTTGGTAACATCAAACATATCTTTTAACTTTTTACTGCATTCATTAATTCTAAATGTAATGCAGGAGCTCCAGGTCAGATACCTGCACGTGGGATATTCTAGAAAAATCACCAGGGAGGACCAAAGGGGTGTGACATGCCGTTTATTACTCACCGGGTAGGGAAGCTTCAGCAGCTGCTGGGTTTGAGCTGTGGGAAAAGGCATTGGGCCAAAGTCAAGCAGTGTTTTTATTCACACAAGCCGAGGGAGGGATAATCTCGTTGGGGGAGCAGCCTTCTTCTCAGGCTGATGGGAGTAAGATGTGCTGCTTGGTTACAGGAGGAGATAATGTCCATGGGAGTAGCAGAAAAAGTCCTAGGGAGCAGGCACTGCTGAAAGCTCTTTGTGTACTGCCTTCCTTGGCTGCTGGCCGGGCAGCTAGCAGTCTTCTGAGTATGTGGAGGGGCTATGTTCTGAATTAACCCTGCTCTAAGATATAACAAGGCAGTACATGTAAAAATGCTTATGAAAAGAAAAAAAAAACAAAGAAATATAGTACTACAAGCTGAAATCACGAGTGCTTTTATCCTTTCACTATCAGAGGAGGAATAAACAGAACGTGTTAATGAGAGACATTAGAAAGACATAAGAAGAAGCAATGTAGGAATCCAAGTGTAGGAGAAAAGTAAATGAAAGAAAAAAAGAAAGTGAAAGAAAACCTAGAGCGCTTGCTGGCCTCATTCCAAGCTGTATTCCTTTCTTCGTAACACTTTCTAAAAAGAATATTGGTATTTAAAGAAAGGCTGGGGGCAGGTCACACAGAGTCACACAAAGTCCTAATATGTTTCTAAATTAAAGCTGTAGGTGTGAATGCAGAGTAAGCTTTGTTTTTCGAGGTATTTTCATGAGTTACATTTTTATAGTTTCTCCTTAGATTTCCGTCCTTAGATTTCTCATAGAATATTTCAGGTAAACCTTAGAGAATGAATCACTTAGCAGTCACAGCTATCAGTTTTCCTGTACTGTGTTATATCTGGTACTATGTTGCAAAATTAGATTGCTCTAAACTTAGTTTACCTTTGAATATTATCTGTAGCTTCTTGTTCACTGCTAAACATTTTGTTTTCCTTCCCAATCCCTTCAATTTAAACGTTCGAACAATATAATGAAGTAAAAGTAGATGAGACAGGATAAATAATAACTGTAATTTTCTCTTCCTCTGCTCCTTTGTCTTCTTTTCTAGCGCCTTGTACATTCAGGCTTCATCTTGGATGCCCAAAGCTCGAAGGGCCTAGGAACCTCTTCACACTGAAGGCCTCTACATGTCTCCTTAACATCAGAACTTGTGTGTCTCTCTAAGTCCTTCCAGTTCTCTGCCTTCCAGGTATATCCACCTCTTTGTGGTTGGGTAAGTTCACATGATTAGTTCTGGTCATTGAGTTGAGAGTAGAAATAAAAAGTATCTCTTCTAGGCCAAGGCAATGACTTACCAGTGCAAGACCTTCTGGAGTGCTTTTTTACCTTCAGTTGTAGTGACCAGTGATATTTGAGACAGTGGTTATTTTATCAGCCTGAATTTTAGAGTCAAAAGATCTGGAGTAGAGCCCTAGTTTATCTTCAAAAGGCATGAAGTGAGAGATAAAGCATAGTTTTCAGTAGTCAGCAAGTTTGAGAATTTTTTTTTTGGGTAGCATAACCTAGTGTATACCCTGACTATTATACCATCGAATACTTCTCCCTCCTCATTAGTACACATGAAAATATAGGCTCATTTAGGGCAGAGACTTAATGTAACATTCTCATATATTTTTAGTACCCACACAGTGCTTAGAGTATGGGCAATAATCACTCAATAAATATTTGTTTATTTTAAAAATAAATGACTCTACTTCTTGCTATGGTGATTGATATAGGTTGTAATAAAGGTAAATAAGTGTGGTTACTCATACAAATGAATCATAGCTCTATTAGCTAAGCAAGTCATAGGTTTTTTTCCTGATACTATTTAATTGCTCATGCATTCAGACTGGCATATGAGGTGATTTTAGTTAGATATGGGCTCCTTCAGAAATGCAACTTGGGCAGCTACTTGAGCAGTCTCACAAATAGAAAGCTTCTGAATGTGCTTAAGACTACATATGAGTTATTGAGGGGTCTAATTGGCAACTGAGAGGAAGAGAGAAAGAGCCCGACTGAATCTTGACAGTTGTGTTAAACAAGGCCTTGCTGACCAGCATTCTATTTGTAGTTACCAGTATTAGAACAACTTAATTACAACTTAGTTGAATTTTAGGAGAGATTCCAGCTGTGAACTATGAAGGCCATTTCATTTTATTTTTTTATTTATTTTTACAAGCAAAAAAAAAAAAGAAAAAGAAAAATTTGCTTTATGAATTTCAAGCAAATGGAAAAGTTTATTGATTTTGCATATGGAATTCACGTCTTTAAAATGATTTCTGAAATGCCTGTAAATAGGGTGATTTTCCATAATAGACACACTACTGTGCAATTATAGTCCCTGTACACTAAGAACAATTATAATAAAATTACCATAAAAGTATGAACATCTTTTGCCAAGAGCCAACTCCATGGCAGGCTGATGCCAAAAGAGGGGGACTAGAAATATGTAAGAACATTTCTCAGAGGCCTAATCAGGCTATAAGAGTCATCCAGTTATAATATTAAAGATCATGTCAAATGGGCTTTAACCAAGCTGTCTATAGTAGGTGATAGTAGCATTAGTATAAGGGTGCAATAATTTATTTTCAGGCAAGTGGCTGACAGTGTCAGGGTCCTCATGGTTTCTCACTCGGTATGTAATAGTAACTAACTACTATCTAAACAGATTCCTGGTACAGAAAATAGAAATGAAGGCTAAGAAGGGAGATAGAGGACCTTGGGCCCTGGAAAGCATTGGGTTTCAGAACTCAAGGTCAAGTGGGGTATCAAGCAACAAGCCCTGATAGTGACAGTCAGAAATAAAAATAAATAGATATAGACAATAATCCTATGGGCAAATTACAATATATGATTTTTTTCATAATCATTTATTTTCTTCCTGCTGAAAAGACAAGAACAATAGATGATCAGGTGGGGGGAATGCTGCCAGACAGCAGGTGAAAGGTTTCTTCCCTGACACTGACAGTCTTCTGTGATCATTTAACACTATGGCAGTTATCAGGTCTTAAAGCTGTTTAAGTTTTACTTTTTTGTTTTTCAGGATTATTAGTTTATTTTGTTCTTAAGATTTGGCTTCATAAATTGGTGAAACCAAAGAGATTCTAGATATTGTAAATATTCAGCAATTGGATCATTTGTTACAAATAGATATAAAATATTTAAAATTAAAGTAACACAACTAATTATGCTTACTTCACAACTAAAAAATTATCAAAAAGAAAGCATATTTAATTGATAAAGTCATAATTTATGAACAGTCTATTCTTTCAAAGTTTCAAACCAAACATGGTAAATCTGTAAGTGAATTCATCATATATTTAAATGTTTGTGAAAAGCAATGTATTTTTAGATTTGTAAGTGCTATAAAATGTTTAGGTCTTGAACCACTGATCTCTTTCCACCCTTATCTTGGGTGATATCATTTCTACTCATGAATTCCACTCATGGTGTTATAACTATATGATGCAGGATAAAATTTTTAGTATAACTGGAGGCTATGAGCTCAGAGATCCTAGAGTTTGAATCCTGGCTCCTAACTGTGTGATCCAATTAACTAATTTTGACACATCTGATCTTTATATCTGTAAAATTGATCGTAATTATTTTGCTTCATAAGGTCATTCTGGCCATTAAAATGGAGTTACAAATGTAAAGTTCTTGGCCTCATTAAATGATCTGTAAATAGTAGTTATCATTTACTATCTATATAAGTAAACATTGGACCTGTATATAACTGCCTGTTGGCAAAGTCCACAGGGATATTACAGAGGCATAACACATTCAGGCTTTTCAAAAACAGAATTCACTAAGTCACCTCAACATTGACTTTCCCTCTAAAATCTCTGCATCATTGTAATCTAACCAATTACTCAGACTTTCTCCCTTAGACAGTCCCTTGGTCAGTCATCCCAACTTTTGTATCAGTCTCATACTTTGTCTCCTTTCCTCTATCCTAGTGCTCTGCTCCATGCCCCACTCCCACTTCTTGTAGTCATCCTCCATAAGGCATTCAGAGTAATCTATCTGAAACACAAACCTAATTGTATACTCCCTTAGAAACTCCCTATGGTTTCCTATCATAGAAAAATGTCTGAGCTCATAATATGACTTAAAGCTTTAGGTCTCAAGTGGTGCTGTATTTCTAGGTATTCTCATTTGGGGCATCCGGTTTTTACTTTTGTTATTTCCTTTCCTCCAGAAAAGTGTGTTTGTATTCCTTGTTGGGTTAAACATGACACGGTTTGTTCAAATAGAGTTTCTGCTTACCTGTTATTGACCACTTCTATATCATATCTAGTCATTCATGGGGCAGTCTCCTCTGCTAAACTATAAGCTTCTCAGTTGCTATGATTATGGTTTGTTCATTTTTGTGCTATAATGTCCTAGCTTATAGAAAATTCTTAATGTTTCATAGAACCGTTGCACTTCATTTTAGTTAATTTTCCCAATATTTCTCACCTTCTCTCTACTCCAAAGGGAGAAAAAAAGAAAGCAGATTATCTACCTCTTATAGTTTCTAAATTTCTGAAAATGCTATAGCTCTATTTCCATCACTTTCCAGTCTGGCTTTTATTTTAGGAACTGAGAGTCTTGGGTACAAAAAGAATACAAGGGTCTCATAATACAAATGTTTATGGAAAACTGGTCAAGTCTGTAGAACATTCTAAAGATGCAGGACCAATCTTACAAAGCATTGAGCAAGCTCAGAGGATTTGGATTTGCCTGGCAAAAACAAAACCAACTAACCAACCAAACAAACAAAGAAACAAACAAACTGGTGTGGAGGAGAAGATGTGGTTCTCACTAAGGCTAGACCAACTCAGACCACCTCTAGAACTGTACTGTCCAATATGGTAGCCATCGGCCACCTGTGGTTATCGACCATTTAAAATGTGGCTGTACCGAATGAGATGTGCTTTAACTATAAAATACACACCATATTTCAAAGACTTGATATAAACACAAGGAATATAAAATAACAATAATATTTTAATATTTATTACTTGTTGAAATGGCAATATCTTGACTATATTGGGTTAAATGAAATATGATTAAAATTAATTTTATCTATTTGTTACTACTTTTCTTAATATGGCTACTAGAAAATTTAAAATTATATATGTGGTTCACATTATATTTCTATTAAACAGTCTTGGAAGATGGAATAACAGTCTATAATTACTTATTTTTCCCTTCAGTAGGAACTGTTTACTGTTTGAGCAGGGCTACTGCGGAAGCAACTTGTGTACTTGGGATCAGTTGTAAATAAAACAGGCTCCTGCCCCTGGGAGTCAGGTGTAAATCTAAATACTTTTTCCTAGGCAGAAATACTTCCAACCTCTACTAGAGCAACCTGGGATTCAGCTGAACACGTCACATGTTCCCCATGGTTGAGTCACTTCTGATGGGGCATGAACAATGGTTGGGCACCTACCTATTGAATGTCCTCTGAGCCAGAGTGTGGCTAATTGGCCATATGCTTAGAGTGTTACAGCCTGCTTTGGGTCACTAAGAGTCCTAGTTCTTGGGTGAATAACTGCTCACCTCTCTGAGGTGAATTAACTCTTTCAGGGCACTAGGCACCATTTAGCACACCAAAATACGTAATTTATTCAATGGCTCCCTAAGGACACCTGGAGTGCAGAAAAGAAGCAGAGCAATTTGAAGCTCACATAACAATCCTGCAAAGCCTATTAGGGGAGCAAGACAAATTAGATGGAAGTGTGTTCTGTACAATTGGGATATAAAGGGAGCTTATATGAGCAGGATATAAGTGTCTAAGTGGGAATTTGGCTAAGAAAATAAAGCTTTTCTGAGAAGGACTTTGGAAGGAAAGAAAAAGCATGGCTAAGACTTTAGTTCTATGTAAAAGCAGATTTCATGCTTGTGCATGTTAAGATTATATACAAAGTATTGAAAGTTTTATGTATTTTGTCCACTATATTGTAACTATTATATCAACTTTTTGAATACTAAATTGGGAATCAGGAAATTTGACTTTAAGCCACAGTGCTACCACTAACTTTACAGTGTGACCTCAGGTAGGTTACCTTTACTCCAAGGGCCTTAGGTTCCCCATTAGATGATGTTCTCCATTAGAGAACTGTGTTGAAATTGTGAGGTTTTCAGATGAGTTTTGGTGAAAAGATTTAAGAATGTCCAATTCCTAACCCAGACAATAGCCAACCGGGAGTGAGAGATACGAGTAAGAACGACAGCCCAAGGAAGCAGACTATCACCTTACTGTTAGCAGAGTTCTTATCCCAAATTCCAAGGAAGCTATGGTAAACTGAGCTGAAGCACATATCCCAAGAGCATTTTTTTCTCCCTATAGCTGAAACCCTAAAGCAAGATTTCATCACACTCTGGCAGGCTGCAGGAAGGACTAAAGAAGAAAGGGCAAGTGATGGTTTTGCTTCAAGGAAATAGTCTCTGGGTCAGCCCCTTTCTGCACTACAAGAGAAGCACAATGCATGGTAGCCCTGCTTTCACATTCCACCCTGATAAAGATGGCCTCGTTAGATGCCTCAACTCTAACCCATGAGATACCCTTCTAGAGAAGGGGTGGGAGACTTCCTCAGGGAGGAGAGGAATAAAGAGTTTTTCTGCTTTGGCGGACTCTTCCTGCTTCTACTCCTACTACTGTTTTATTATGCCATCTGCATGGAAGTCTGAGACCTTTAGTGTTAACTTGACATAAATGATTCAGCAGATTTCTGCTTTGCATCTTTTAGAGAAAAATATTTTTTCTTCTGCTGATTACTTGCTTTGCCTACCTAGAGGTTCTTTGAGACCTATTACGAATGCTTATTAAAGACCCCAATCTTGATCATTTAGTTTAACAGCTCCTTTGACAATCAAGCAATAATAATATTAATCATCATCATTCATGCCATGCTTATTATGTGTCAGGTGCCGTTCTAAATGCATTTAGATCTATCAATGCATTTCATATTTACAACAAACCAAGGAAGTGTTTTAATTATAACTGGCATTCTTATTTTACTAATATGAAAACTAAGGCACAGAGAGGTGAAGCAACTAGTTCCAGGTGTCATGGTTAACAGGTGGCTGAGCAAGAATTTGAACCCAAGGTCAAGGAACTTAGATCCCCAGGTCATACCGCTGTTCAGTGTCAGCTTTATCCCTTTGACTATACATTTCAACTATGTAACAATTTCAGCTTATAGGAAAAGCAGATTTAAAAGTTTGAAATCCCACTTCTTTATTAATTTAATTCATAGAAAGTGGCCCTAGTTGTAGGTAAACTACTTATACACAAGTGAACAGTGATTATTAAAGTGCCCTAATTAAGAACATGTAAACGTATTTACATTTGTTGTAGCTAATGTTTTAATTGCATAATAAAATTTTATTAATGCATTGTAGTAATTATAAAACATTAGAAAGTTTCATTCCATTTTATGCAAAAGATGTAATATAATCATGCAGGTCTAATGATGTTTGGTACCTCTCTCTCATCACTCTTTTATTCAGACAGGCAGAGCTATAACATACAAATCAAAATTAAGCATAATATGTATCACTGACCTATACCATCATCTTGTCATTCATTAATTTGCAAAATTTAGCAGGTTACAATGAGCATTACTGTTGCACTAGGGAGTTAATATGATTTGTGAAAAATCATCCCTTAGATGTCTAGATGGGTAGAGGGAGGACACACCTCAGGAACTAGTCTTGATAAAGGATTTTCATTGATTATACCTCATAAGGGAGAAATTCTGAGGCGCTTACATCAATCAGTGGCAGCCTGGTACACAAAAGAGCAGCAGTTTGAATCCCAAGTGGCCTAAATAATGCAGCAGGTAACTACCTCATTGGGAGTTTAAAAATCTTTAATGCTTACTTAAATTTTTCTTTACAAACATTTACCTAATAAAAACCTTCCATTTTTGTCACAACTGAAGGTAAAGTGCTTGTGATTTGGGTTCTGAAATCAGAACCTAGCTCTCTTCATATACATAGTTTTAGAAACACTAAACATTATTTCTACCTTCTCTGACTTGAAAGATTATCCAAAACAGGACTAAAAATGTGAGGTCTCTGCTGGTCACATTTTGGGAAAATATCTGTAACTTCCTTTTTTCCACATGATTAAATTACATGCTATTTTGTAATCTAGGTCGAATATGCATTTGAGGTGTAGAAATACATATCCTGACATAAGCAAAAGGCTCATTTCCAAACACCATCTTTTTCTTATTTTATATATGTATTTTTTCTATTGTTCCTGGGTCTCCACTTTTATTTTACCTTTTCCTTTCTTGTCTCACTTTTTTTTCCCTCTCTTTAAAATCTTATTTCAGCCTTTCTCCTTCTGCCTTCCCTTATTTCTGCAATTCATCACCTCAGAGGAATACAACCTGTGGTTGTTGCAGGAGAGTTTTCCACAGCTGGACAGAGAGAAGCAGCAATATTGTCTAATTGTCCCAGCCTGGTGGAAACAGTGGGGCTGCACTTTCTCTTTCCAGCTGCTGAAATGCTACACAACCAAAAGCAATCCTGGCTGCAAAACTGCAGCCGAAGCTGCCACTGTTTCCTACCTAAGACATTTCAGAAATGCAAGGATGTAAATGAAGTTCCTCGCACTTAGTAGGTGCAAAATAAATGCTTGCTGACTCATCATTTCACTGTAGCTCTCTGAAGCAGTAAATGGGGCTTATGTCATGGACCTGGACTTATATTTTAATGGTATGAAATAAATTCTCCCCTGTACTCCCATTCCTGTGTCCACATTTCTCTAATGGAATATTTAAGGAATCACTGTACATAATTGTTTTGCAATAGGAATTTGGTCTATATTTACTTGTAATTATAGACTATTACTCTCAAGGGATGGGATGTTATATAAGCCTAGATATGATTATTATGCATAATATAACTGATAGAAGAAACAGGCTAATGAACCAGCTCAGTTTCATTTATGTTATCACCATTAGCTCTGGTTTAACCTGAAGACACTCATCTGCCAATGTATATTGCTATGTCTGACCTATGGGCTCTGCTTCTGAATTCCATCTCCTTCTGTCAACTGCTAGCTTCATTAGGTTTGCAATCTCAGCCTGGTATAGAGTAAAGCAACTTTATGTGGTACCATGGGGTCGGCTCATTCCACTTTGCTTCATACTTCAGTCTTCTTTGGTTACCCACCCAAAATGAAAACCTCTGTTTATCTCTCTTTGTCTTTCCCTGCTCACGTGTACATTCTCTGGTCTTATCCTAAATGGCCTCATAAACTTGCTCACTGCACCATAAGAAAGTCTTGTATCATGTAAAACTACCCTTTACCCGTTAATCTACTCAGTGAATGCTGCCTCCATCTTTGTTTGTTTTTTCCTAGAGGCTCATGTTTCTCTTGATTCATCCCAGAGTAGATAGATGCTTTTGGTTCTCATAAACTCTACATGGCATGAACCTAGAAAGCTAAATGGTTTTTCTCAGCTCCCAAGAATAATATGAGTATTTATGGAGCACATTCTATATGCTAGACACTAAACAAAGCACTGTATGTAGATAATATTTATTCCTCTTACTATCCCTTATGATTTACATGTAAAAAAAGTTATTGAGTGCTTACTATTTACATAAGGCATTATTTTATGCACCTTATTTGTTTTAGTTTGAGTTTCCCCAGAAGCCAATTCCAAAAAAGGATTTGAATAAAAATTGTTTATTTGGGAAGTGATTCCAGGAAACATTAGTGAGCAGTGGGGAAGAGACACAGAAAAGGAAACACCTTTAGTAAAGTGTGCATTATCAAACAAGTTACCTTGGTAGGTAAAATCAGGGTAAAATGGAAAAATCTAAGAGCCAGTGTAGAATACCATCCTCAGAATTCTCTCACACAGGGGGTAAGGGACCTGGCTAGATACACATAAATGGATTTTTAGACAGTGCTGAGATGTAGCTGGAGTTAGAGTTCCTTCATTTGTAATAACATCAATCTATTCACTTCTATGTGAGTGCCCCACCCCACCCCAACCCAATGCCTTTATTTTCTTAACCTTTCAATATGTCTGCCTCCACATCTTTTCTTCTTCCTTTGTTCATCTCAGTGTTAGCTCTGCCTCTTCCTTCCCTGGGTAGCTCTGCGTACTCAGAAGTGTGCTATCTCCACCTCCTCTTTTGTTTCCATCTTTAACCTGACACGTGTTTATTTTATTCTATTTCATTTCATTTTTATTTTCAGAATAGAAATTTGTTCAAACTTCTCTTTTCTTAAAAATAAAAACACCCTTTAGTGACTTCAAAATCTATATCCCAGCTGAAATCTCTTATAATCTCCAGACCTGCATTAAATACAATATAATTATAATTTTTTTCCCCAAACGTTCCCCTCCTCTTCTTTTTCTTATATTTTGGTTACTCAATGTTATCCGTCTAGTTATGTTTAAAAAACAAACCAACCAACATCAGACTGGATTTTGCTCTTGAGTCCTTCCTGTCATTCATCCTCCACACAGAATTTGTCTTGAGTTGATTTCGAGTCTACAACTTTAATAACTGTCAAATCTCTCCTACTCTGAATGACTTAGTTTAGGTCTTCATCTTTACTGCAACAGCCTTCCAATGTATAACCCTGCTGTCATTTTTTTCACCCATCTCAATTCTTCTTCACTCTTCGTCTTAAAAGACAAATATAATCATGTCATTGCCTTACTTAAAAGACTTCTATGGTTCCTCAAGGCCCTCAGAATTAGTTCTGGGATTTTTGCAAGGCCTATGAATCCTTCACATTATGACATCTGCTTACCACCTCCACCCTTCTTTGTCTCCTATTTCTCTCCATCTGCTCTGTACTCTTCTACCACACAAGGCCTTATCTCATCTGTAGGTCATGCTCACATACTCAGGTTTTTGTCTAAACCATATTTCCTTTCTGGAATAACCCCAGGCTCATTGCTCCTGGACACCGAACAGACGTGCACTACTATTAACCTGAAAAATGACTAAATATTTGTTCTTCTACCTCAGCTCAAGATTTAGGAGAGTTCCCTAACCTGTCAGATCTGGTTTGGATGCCCTCTTCATTGATTCTATAACCACTGAATTACCTTCAATAATAAATTTGAATTTGCTTAATAAAAGGACCAAGTTGTAAACACTTTTGCATTTCAAGCACCTTGCACTGTGCCAGGCACAAAGCAGGTGCTTAATACTTATATTTAGAACATGAAACATAACATTTCTGTCTTCATAGAGACACCCAATACATCTTTTAAGAAAAACATTTAAAAGCATCAATTTTTATATAATATTTTCTTTGTTTTGAACTTTTATCTAGCTGGACTTTCTCATTCTACCATCCATGTCTCATATATTTTAAATATATTTGTGATAATAAGCAAAATTAGAACAATGAACTTTTTATTTCTTAAAGCAAACCTACTAGATGGATAATTATAAAGATGTATCTTTAGAGACAACTAAACTTCATCAATTTAATGTAAGTGTGAAACATCCACTAACTTCCATCATGATGACTAAATGCTTCAAATAGCTATTTTCTTAAGTAATTTTTTAAAATGTGTACTTCATTTATGTGTCAGGAAAATGCACCATTTCATTTGATTAGTGTAAATCAAATTGCTAGAAACTGCTCTCTGAACCAACACCACACTGTTTCAGATGTGCATTAAGTAGTAAATCAACTTTATTGGAAATGCTAGGTCTCATCTTTTCAGAGCAAATGCTGTATACTTTTTTTCAAAGGTTCAATAATTCTTTTACATTTCTGGACACTCTTTAGTAAATTGCTCCTATTTAGTAAATTATCACTGCACTAAGTAGCCCAAAGTAATGAAAGTATTAAAAAGTATCCAAAAGTTACACCCCTATGGCATTCTCAGGCTTTTAGCTGAATGCATTTAGCCTTCTTTGCCTGTCCTTTCACAGTTTTCTCAGTACCTTTGGCAAACTTTTGACAAAGACTTGCCAGCATCTTTTGGCTGGGCATATTATTTTATGACCTGCTTCTAGGGAGCTTTTGAATAATTAGAGTGCGGTGAGGTGCTTAGCAAAAGAATGTAGTGCTGCCTATGAGGGATGAAAGTTATTGTTTGTGGCCAACATCACACTTATGTGCATCTGTCAAATTAATTCATCTTCTATAGGTTTTTCTCATTTTAATAGAAAATTTCTCAGCAGCCTAAAAGAGTAAGACTAGTTCAGTTTCACATTGAAATGTGTTGCATTTGAGTGCTATGAAGTGTGATGATTTTAAATACTGCGCAGAAAACAATATCTATAATATTTAAAAAGTTTTGTCAAGTGAAAGAAGGTGTATTTTTGATATTGCTGGCAGCATAAAATATGTGATAAGAAAGCTCTCTTAAATTAAGGCAATTTAACCTGGTTCATTCAACATACATTACTTTTCACTTCTATTTTACTGAAAATGTAGATGCACTGAATCTGCTCAAATAATACAGCCAGTGTTTTCTAATCTCTGGTCATATACATATTAAGTTAACACGTTTTAACTGCCATGTAGGATGACATTTTAGCCCACATAGTTTTAGAAACAGTCTTTGCTACATGCTTCATCAGTTGCATCTGTGGATTGAATGTTCCTTTGAAAGCACCACCATAAATATTTCTGTAAATGAGTGATCTGTTCCCATTACATCTGCTAATGCTATCTTATGGCAGAGCAAACAAATAGTTCAGACATCACATCACTGCACACGGGAATAGTGAGGGGTGCTCTGGAGGGGTGTAGCACATCACTGAGAATTGAATCACTGATTGTCTCTGAGGAGCTAACCTATCTTTTCAGAGACATGTTTCTTGACAACCTGTCATAAGGAAAGCTGTGGATGTTCAGTGAACAAAGAATAATGCTAACGTTGTATATGTTAAAAAGCCATAAACATTAATCTCGACAGCTTCTGAATGTAAACATCTTTTAAGGCCAATAAAATTTTGAAAAATAAAAATCCAAGAAATGAAAGTCCTGAAAATTAAAAAGAAAATATTTCATCCAGCCCAAAATATCATTTACAATAAATTCAGAATAAGAAGTTTAAAAATAATATTTGGTAAATGTATCTTATTTTTGAAGTCCAAGCAGATATTATCAATATTACCCTAATAATTTTATATTGCACACTTTTTTCTGGAAAAATTTATGAATAATTATTACTTTAATTTGTAAAACAAGGGAGAGTTAAATTGTGTTCCACTTTGAGAGCAATTTGCTGTGTTCTACATAAATGGTTAAAAATGGCTGACCTTTTAAGATCTGACTTTGCATGGAAAGATTATTTGTTATAGTTCTTGAAGAAAAGAAATTTAAACAAATGGATAGAATATCTATATGTTTTAATGCAGCTCACAAAAGTATGGGAGATTGACCAGGTAATATTCTTTATGATCAGTCAGATAATGTCACATCATCTTCAGAAAGGTGATCACAGCCACAGAGACAATATCCATGGCATCAAGCATCTTATCTCTATATCACGGCTCGTAACTGAAAATGAAAAGGCCATTTAGTACTCTTTTATTTGTGTAGGATGCAAATACTTCTGGTTGGTTGAAATAAAAAAAAAGAGCTTTGATGCTCATATGACTGGATAAATTCTACAGGTCTTATAATGTTCTAGCCTTGGCTTGCTGCATTTGCTATGAGCTTGAATAAATGACTTGTTCATCTCTCAGCTATGTATTTCTGCCTTCAGAATTTGAGGTTTCTGAGATATGTCATTTTATAGACGAATACAAGAAATTAAAGAGATTACTCTGTTAAGAGAACTTTCTTGTTCTGAGACTTGCACAGAGGATAGCTTAACTGACTACTTTAGTGCTTTGTGAAGAAAGTATGGACTCTGAAAAATGGTTGTGTTAGAACTAAGCAAGTTTTTAAAAAACTATGTAAAAAGGAAAAAATGAAGGCATGGCTAAGCTCTGCAGTTTCTCCAATTTGTACTGTTCACTGAGATTAGGACAGAGATCTTTTGATTCTCAAACTCATGCTTTTACCTACTTTCCTGTATCTTCCTCAACAGTTATTCTGACTGTGGCAAAATATCTCGCACTGCAATGAACTGACCATCTTAAGGGGCCTCTACTGAAATTTTAGCCACCTCTTTCCTTTTTGTTTTGACTCCCTAAATTCTTTTCTCTTCAACTACATAGAAATAAATTACAGAATATTTGACAGTCTTACAGCAAAAAGGGCTGCTATTATTCTGCTTTGAGGACATTCTGTGGTATAATATAAAATTAGCTATATAATATTTCTAGTATGCAGAATATATGGTATGCAAGAGGAATACTAGTGACATTGACAAATGGACTTAAGATAAAATTCGATATGTCACAAACTAAATAAAAGCAATAATAAAACAATAACACAGCAACGAGGCAGTGCCTTCCCAAGCCTCTGATGTGCACTGAGATTCTCACCAGCAGCTCAAGACTTCCCTTTTTACTGGGCTTCTCTTCAGACTTTTACTAGGTAATGGTTTTGTTACTGAATACTGTTTGGGGAGAAAAAAAATACAAAAAGGCAAAAGTCACATAGCCCTGGTAACTGTCTTTTGAGAAGTTAACAGTTATCCTTACAGGTATATTTGATAGGCTCTTACTGTATGCATAACATTGTCACTGGATTTAAGGAATAATAGCACTTGAGAAAGACAGATCCTCTTTCTTCCTCTAGGGCCTTTCAGTGTACCTGTTCAGGACCTTGTGCCACACAGCTAGCATGGGATTCCCACAGAAAAAACTAGTCCAACCAAGAGTAATTCTTGACACTCCTGTGACTAATTAATGTTCTCATACAGTTGAAGCGAGACTCATCCTAAGAACTCTAAATGAACCACTGAAAAGCAATGTGTTTGCTCCCCTTGTACTCAGTGACAAACAGGGACTGAAATTCAATAGAACTCCATCTATATGTATTTCCCATAGCTAGGTGTGCTGACTTACTTTTAGTACCAAAAAATGAATCATACAGCAACCCCCTTGTGTCAATGTTATATCTATTTATTCAGTAGTTAGTTATGCACAACAACTTGGCTATTTGTATCACAAAATTAATATTTTGTCAGTAAGTTTGACGTTCATTCACACCTATATACTCTGAGCCTTCCTATGTGACTCTATGGCAACTGAGAGAAAAGACAGTCATTTGCAGTCTCGAACATTGGGTGTCTGACTGTATCTATTATCCCCATGAGCCCTGTGTCATAGACAGTGTTCAGAATAGAATTATTATCAGGAAGACTTGTAAGTATAGCACAAAATTTAACCAAAATACATTATATCCTAATTACAACATTACCAATGTAGGGGATTTCAGAACAATTTTAGGTTCTTTTGGGCTACTGATTATTCTTGCTTTGAAAAATTTCCAGGCAATAAGCATCATGTCTATGTAACACTCAGACCTTTTTTACAAGATGAAGATAAGATAGTGGCATTTTCTGAGACACATTTTTCAGCATTCTTTTTGTCTATCTCTAGTCAGTTAGCCAATATGCTAGAACCATCTCTGAGGTATCCTTGACAGTATTTGGGGACCATTTAGAGAAGGAAGAGCAAATAGCAGATTAGATTGAAATATCTGTAATAACGATTTGCCTCCATTATACGGTAGGACAATATAATTTAACAAAAAGCCCATAAAATAGAGTTCAGTGAGATATATGACAAAAAAAATGAAACATTTCATTAGAGGAACTAAAATTGTTGTTTGTGATAAAAATCAATCTTACATTCATCTACTAAATTCTTTTATCAACTATAACTCTTTTCCATTTGGTGCAAATTAGTATTGATTAGAAACCTAAAAATTAAAACAATATATTGTAACAATTCTGCTGAGTGTTTTCAGTATTACTCAGAAAAATAAAATTATGTTAAATAGCTGAGTGTGTGTGTGTGTGTGTGTGTGTGTGTGTGTGTGTGTGTTTGGGGGCTGGTTCTATATAAGAATTTTTATTGAAAACTATCATTACTTAATTTAGATGAATTTTAACCTTACTTATCCAAGTTCCCATGTTGTTTTTAGACATAAATCTATTGTTTTAGTTAGAAATACTTTTTTAAAAAATTAAAATTATATAGGTCATTTATATATATGAACAAAATGGAAAAAGTAGGCAAAAGCACAAGTATACTTAGGAAGCCATGATCTCAAAGTATTTTATATATTTTATGCTGCCATCTCAACCACTTTTAATACAGTTGTTTCGATCATTTCAGGGTCTTAAGCCCAACCAGCTCTTCTCCATACCACCATTACTTGTTTTTCATACTATTCTAGACTGAAAGAAAATATTTGAGAGGCCCAGAGGATTGATACTGAGAATACTCTGTGCAAGGTTAAAGAAAAGCAAGATTGTTGCTAGTCCTAAACCCTGAGAAGGAAATTTTACTTTAAATGGGGGAAATTTTACTTTAAATGAGAGATAAAGTGATAAGAACAGTAGTTTAGGTATATGAGCTGAAGAGTGGTATGCAAGATGGGCTCCAATCCAAGAGTAAAAAGTAATTTCTGAAGAAAGAGAAACATAGTGATAGTAGAAATATAAAGAAATCCGAACCACCAATGCTGCAAATTAAAAATAGCCAAGACTTAGAGGATACTTAAAGACGGGAGGAATTCAAAGATAACCCTGAGTTTTTATCATATCTGAGTAACACAATGATTAAAAACTTATAGTGTAAAAATATATTAAAAATAACTAATTCTGGGAGGTAAACTACTAAATATGCTTTCAGACTTACTAAATTTAAAGTAACAATGAAACAGCTATATTAAATTAAATAGTAAGTAATAAGGGATCCTTACACTTATATAAAGGTTTATATTTTCAAGGTATTTTCTCATGTTATTTTGTTATATCCTCACATTATTATGTCTATTTTAAAAACAGGAAACTGAAGGTCAATAAATTTAATGAATTTTCTAAAGAAACACATCTTATAAATTGCAAGGCCAAGATTCTAAAACAAATGTCCTGATTTCTAAATCTAGAATAATTACATTTATACTTGATATTTGGAGACAGAGAATTAGAATTTGTTCTTGAGATTTCAGAAGTTGCTAGGTAAGAGAAAATAATGAAAGCCAAGAGCTAGGAGTCCAGGAGAAATTCCAGGACAGCAGATAAATATAAAGCTTACTGTAATTTATTCAACCATATTTCTTGGGTTGAATTTCTACCTAACTTGATTTCTCTCCCTATCTAGCAAAATAACCTTTAAAATAATGTGAAATCTATTCTTTTCCTTAATTGGTTCCCATACCCTTATCTCCTCTCTGTCTGCCCTTCTCATGGTGATTTTCTTGTCTTTTTTTTTTTTTTTTTCCTTCATGAAGGCCAGGGCAGAGCCTATATTATCTATCCTGCCATCCTTGTTTCCTCTACCTCATTTGTACTTCTGACAATTTTCTGCTTTGGGAATCATGCTCCACTGAAAATCTGTAAGTTGAACATGGCCTCATGTTCCATAAGTCTCTTAACTCTGCTATAAGAGTAAAACCATGAGATCAAACAAAACATCTTAAGGAAAAGATCACCTTAATTCCAGGAAAGGAGGGGAATTAGTCAAATGAATGAGCCAGCATCTTGTCCAATTAAACAATATCGTTGGATAGGCCATCATTTCTCCATTTTCAATTATCTTTCTTGGGAATTACAAAGAATGAAAACTCAAGTCATTTGGAAAGTATTTATTTTAAACACAAAATAAATTATTCTGCAAATCCGAAAAATAGATTTTTAGGAATATAAAGTAAACCAAAAAATTGGTCCTTTTTTACAAAAAGTGTTCCATATTTTAGGGGTAGAAATTGTGTGTGTGTGTAATATAAAATACTATAGATAAAATAATATAATTAACTACAGAAAAATAAAAAATAATAGCATGGTGATATTTAGTTGAGAAGGTTTTATGGCAGTTCGGAGGGTGCAGCTCGGCACTGAAGGAAGGCCTATATCAGGACAGTAGAAATAAGATGGGATTTCAATTGGGGAGAAACCAAAAGAAGCAAAAGCACTGTCACTGAACATCTGCTAACATGTACAAAGGGCACTTTTACGAGGGAAAAATAAGTAAGACCAAATTAAATTGGAAGTCAATATTTATCAATAAACCACAACTTTCTAAGAGTAGTTTAAGTAGTACAGGGATACCTTGCAGATATTACAGGTTCAGTTTCAGAACACAGCAATAAAGCGAGTTACTGCAATGAAGCAAGTAGTAATCTTTTTGCTGGTGGAGGGTCTCACTTTCAATTTGTAAAAAACACTACGTCTATGAAGTGCAATAAAATGAAGCACAATAAAACGAGGTATGCCTGTATTTCTACTTGATCAATCTTTTTGATACACATTTTTTCTCTCAGCTGCATTATTTTTATAATATTAGGAAGGCTTAAACACAAAAGTTAGCCAATTAATGCTTTTCCTTAAGGTAGCATTTCTTTTTTTAACCTTAATTAAAACAATTTGTCTATAGATTCCTCCCTAATTATAGAAAACACCCCCCAAAAACAAACAAATACTGTTTTGGGGACCAAAGAATAATGTAAGCACATGTATAATTTTCCTAGCCTGTGCAAACGTATTTAATAAGCAAATAGTATCAAATGACAATGTCAGGCAGTTTAGAGCCAACTAAATATATCTGTCTATCAGTTTCCGGCACATCCTATCTCAATTTCACTATAAAATACTTAAAAAGACAGAGAAAAACATGTCACAATGGTACCAGCAACTAGGTCTGACAGTTTGCCTCTCTGACTTAAGGATGCAAGCTTCTAAACTGCAAGCCTACTGGAGCCAGGTGAGCAACTGCAATGAGAAAAATAGAGTTCAGAGATTGGTACTCCTGAAAGAAGTAGGAAGGCCCTTCAAGCCCCTCCTTCTCCAACCCCAAGCTTATCACAGTTTGATTCCAGGCAGAGTACTGGACCGTTTTCCCTCTGCTGTTTGGCTGTTGCCCTCGGAGTGGGTTAGGTTAGACATTATACCATCTTACCCTACATACACTCAGAGTCTCTGACACTGAACATCAAGTGCACAGAAAGAGGGTAGATCGAGAAGGGCACTCATGCTGCACCCTGAAAAGTGCTATGAGTCTAAAAGTAGTCTGAGAATATTTCTCTTCCATGTTGACCTGGCAATCTTTGGCTACACCCCTTGGAAACAGAGCTGAGGGTTTACTGTAGACATTTATAGTCTATGTTCTGTTCTTCAACTGTTTGGAAAAACTGGTAAGGGAACTGTATCATTACAAAAGTTTGCTAAAGCTAGGAACCAGCTCAGCCTGGGTGAAGGACTGTCCTTAAACTTGAGCTGGGTGTTCTCAAGTATTTCCTTGACTTTTGAATATACTGATGAGTTGGTGAGAGTTTGGGTAGCAAAGATGCCTTACAATTCTCATTTTTGGGTTTATTATTCCTGAACAGACACCTTATTTTATTCTTCCTGCAATAAGAGAAAGAGTCCTGAGGTTGGTACTCCTGAAAGAAGACAGAAGGTCCTTCAAGCTCTACCCCGCTTCAAGCCCAATCATAGCTCGATTCCAGAGAACTAGTCAGTTTTCCCACTGCCCATGACTTCCTAATATAGTGGTTGCATTGCTCTCTCAAGAATTGGTGTCATCCTGCTATTTGATCCAAATTATACTATGCAATGAGATAAATACTTTTATATTGCCAGAACCACATTTAGGATAGTAATTAAATTACAGGTGATTATACCACAAAAAGGGTGAAAAGGTGGATATCATATGTGTAAATACATGTTGTATGCTACACTTCACTATTGACTAAATTCAGACTATGTTTCTGTGCTGTGGGAGAAAGCTATGATGGGGTTTGTTATAGACCTTGCTATCTTGAACAGCAACTTTTAAATAGATAGCTAATTTTTTTTTTTTTACTTTTTCTGGTGAGTATAATGCAAATTAAGGTAATCCCCAAACATGTCTATTTTAATATTTCCAAGGACTGAAGTCATTAACGAGACAATACCATGATTGCAATCTTACTATTAAAAATAGTTATCTTGGCAAAAGTTCAAGAAGATGCAGCATGTCCTTTCAAAGTCACACTGAGGCATTGTTGTGGGATTAAGCATCCTGGGTTGTTCAGGACTTTCCAGGTTTTAGCTATAAAAGTCCCATGTCTGGGAAAACCCACAGTTCTTAGAAAACCAGACAGGTACACGCAAATATTATTTAAGTGCCTAGGGATTTAGCTTTGTTTGACTTTGTTATTTACTATTTAAGAGCTCAGATGTGGTAAGTTATATGTTGATTTGTAGACCTTATCTGGTAGAGATGCAAATAAACTGGTAGAAAAGATAACTCCAAAGTTTTTTTAAAAAAATTTTTTATTGCTCTGTAGGACTTTACCTAGTTTTGTATCTACCCTAGAAGTCTTGATTTAATATTCCCTTTAAAAGTGCTTATAAATATCCAGTTTATTAAACTGCTTTGCCATCTTATTGGTTCTTTACTTAATGAATTAATAAATCTTTGCTATGTTCATTTTATATTTGTGTAACAGTTGTTAAATTAATTAAACAAGGAGGCCATTAGACTGCAGTAGCTTTAATGACTTAGTGGCTTATGTAAACAAACCAAAACCTAAGCCTGAAATGACTCAGGGTGAAGAAATCAAAACCTCAGGACCACCATTCACAAACAGTCAACCAGGTTTTCCAAATTAATGCAGCCTAAGCTATAGCCAATCCAATAATTTCCTTACTTTGCTTCCATCTCTTTTTATAAGTCTTTCCTCTAGCTCTTGTCGGTGAAGCCCTTCTAACCACTTTTGGTTTGGCAATGCCTGATTCAAACTAATTTTTTTGCTCAAATAAACTCAAAATTTTCAATATATTTCATTTTATCTTGTGTAGTCCTATTTTAACTTTAATTTGTACTGGTATCATTAAAGAAGACTAGAACATCATGATTTCAATGTAGTTCTTTTGGATAATCATATTTTAGCCAAACTATCCATATATTTCTCCAGGATTTCACTTATCTCCAAGTATGAGAATAATGCAGGGTTTCTGTGATGATCAAATGAGATAATATATATTAGTTATGAAGCAAATGCCTTATATACTGAAGGATATATTTATGCTTTACAGTTATCAACTTATTAGCAAATTTCTTCCTGTGGAGTTAACACCTAAGAATAGGAGAGTCTGCAAACTTTTATCAGTGTACTCTCATTGGAAGAGTCTACATTACTAAATTCAATACATGATTCAACACATGGTTTCATGTCTCTTAAGTCTTTTTTACCATGCTCTTATTCACAATACATCCTCATTTTACATTTGCGGGAAGAATTAATCAATCCTAAGTGCACTACCCTTCATTTGCTCTTATTGAATTTCATCCTATTTAATTTAGACTATTTCTCAATTTTCTAACATCAGTCTGAATTCTTCCCAAAAACCTGGTCTCTGACATTTTTGTTATCTTTTGTGAAGATAATGTATAACAAGGTAGAAATACTGCATGAAAACATTCATTTTTCCCCCAAAGTAAAAAGAATCTGAGAAATGTTATTAATGATATAATAAAGACCATTTTACTCCAGCAGTAATTCATTTCTATAGTATGTACTTTGAACATTTCTCTAATTTTTAAAATATAATTATCTAATTAACCTACAGAGATTCCCAGTAATGTAGCAGAAGGAAGATAATTCATAAATTGATGTTTTCAAAAACTATAAAAAATTATTAAAACATTCCAGATTATTTTTTGCCTAATTCTTAATATCTTCTTTTTTATAATATTTAAAAGTCATTATAAAATGTCATAAAATCCCTTCAAGGAAGGCATCAGTATGACAAAGGGCACTATTACACTTCATTACAAATGCAATATAGGATAGTGGGAAGTAGATTGCCTTTTGGGGTCATATAGACTTGGGCCCAAACCCAAGCATTGCCACTTGTTAGATTTCTAGTTAGTTGCTTTATCTCTCTAAATCTTAGTTTACTCATATAAAAAGTGGGGATAAATGATCATTTAATGGGAGTTCTCTTTTGAGTCAATAAGATAATAAAGTCACAGAAACAGGTGGCCATCACATAGCATTTGATTAATTTTAGCTATTTATATCATTGTTAAAGGATGAATTTAACAATTAAAAATATAAATATACAACAATAAACACATGTTTTATAATAGTAGACTCATAAAAAGAGCAGTGATTAGATATTGATAGGGAAGGAAGACTTTCCTTTCCTTTCTACCTCCTTAATTATTATGTAATCGAGATTTGATCCACAAAAAGTAATTATTTGATAGAATTAAGTATCTACAGTAAGTTCAAGAAGCAGGGCATAAACAGACATCAGGGTAGGACCCTTAGCTGTGCCTGATACCTGCAAGGAAATTAAAGAATGGGATGTGAGTCAAAACCCATGGTGGCCTTTATTATTCCCAAAAGATGCAAAGTCACATCCCACTTTGAGGAAACTGCATCCTCAAAACTCATACTGCTGAAGCAATATTAGTCTCAAAACTGGGTGTAATAATAACCTTTGAACAGATACTCTTTATGAAGTGTGGAAAGTTCTTACATCTAACTTCTTCACGTCAGTATAAGACACAAATTAATCCAATAAAAGAAAAGCCACTTTATAAAATCATGAGACCAATAAAATAAAAAGCAGAATTTGTTTTATAATGGAAAATTTTTCTTTCCTAAATGGCTTAGTCTATTGCTTCAACTGTAATCTGAAACTAAAAATGCTGGCTGAATTTCACTTCTCCCCAATTGAAGGCACTCACCTATTTCTTACCTATGTTTAATACAAAGCATGAGATAAGGGCAGAGGATGGAAGAATTCTTCTTTTTAGGTCAAGAATTAGCAATCTATGGCTTACAGGACAAATCTGGCTTTCAGCCTGTTTGGTACTGTCAGTCAGGCTAAGGATAGCTTTATAGTTTTAAATGATTAGAAACAAACAGAAAAGACAATTATTCAGCCAAGACCATTTGTGGTTCCCAAGTCTAAAATGTTTACTATCTGGTTGGTCCTTTACAGAAAATGTTTAGCTGACTACTGCTTTAGATCTGTGATTACAAACCCATTTATAAGGGAGTTCTAGAATAGGTGTCAACAAACTTTTTCCTTAAAAGGTCATAGTGTAAATATTTTAGGCTATCTACATTATTATAGTCTTTGTTGCAACTACTCAACTCTATTGCTGTAATATGGAAGCAGACATAGAAAATAAGTAAATAAGTGTGACTGTGTCACAATGAAATTTTATTTGCAAAAACAGACAGCAGACCAGATTTGGCTTATGGTCACAATTTGCCCACCCCTGCTCTAGAAGATTGCTCTTATATCTAAACTTGATCTATGTACTTTATTTTTTTATTATATTCTCACTTTGGTCTCTTGGAACCCAGTTTACTTATTAAAGGATTTTTACCTATCTATTGTCTACTCCAAGTACCATGATTTAGCTCCCTATAGGAACTTCCATTTTTCTAGATTTCTAGACTTTGGGGCAGTAACCACTTGCTCATCTGTATTTACATTACCCATCAGATCATGCCTTATTATTATTATTTTTTTTAACCTATCTGTTCTGCAACCTAAGCCCTAGAGCAATAATCACCCCTCCTTGCCTTTTTTTTTTTTTTTTGATTAGACAAATTAATGAAAACAATGCTAGTCTTGAAGGAATCCCTATTTCCACACAGGAAACAGTTTGACATTCACAAAAGACTACAGTTTTTGAAGTCAGATAGAATTACTAGAAAGAACTTGGACAAAGTTTCCTTCTGAGTCACTCTTCCCTCAATCTTAATACCTATACTTCAGGCTTTATCTGGAGATTAAACATGTAAATGAATATAAAAAGTCTGACATGTTGTAGGCCTCGGCCAGTATCTGTCTGATGATGATTGCTGTAATTGTCTTCTAGAATGATTCAGCTTATAGACTTCTTCCTTTCATCTGTTACGCACACAAATGTTAGATTAATCCTCCTATTTCTTTTTCAAAATCTGCTCTTAAACTAAAATACCTAAGATGATTTCCAGTTGTGCAGATGGGATATAATGTTCTAATAAACCTGAACCCAGAGATGTTATTGGGACTAAATTTTCTCCATTGGGGTTATCCAGAGTAGAAATCCTTAAAAAAAATAGGGGTAAAAGTACCTTGAACCTTAATAAATTTAACTCTTTCACATAAATATTCTACTAATTTCTACACAGCATTCATTCATGTCCTTACATACACAAAACTCAGGTAACAAAAATGACTCATGTGGCATAGCCACCAAAATCTATACCTATAATTATGCTTCTTTTTTTGACCTAAATTGTACTGAAAATTTACCTGATTATTAAGTGCTTATTATTTAATTCTAGTATGATAGATATTTAAATGGTAAAGACATAACCCTATCTCTAAAGTATCTTGGAGACTACTAGGGAAGTTATCAGTAGGGTCCTTTAGGAAATAGATGCTGAGACAGGAGTACAAAAGCTTTATTGGAATGCCTGTGGGTAGTAAAAAGAGGAAGAGGAAGCAGAACCGGGCAGGGAGAACTTTCAAGTCATGATGCAGATCTGACAAAATTTTGGTTAACACACTGGGGAGCTCCAAAGTAAACATTGCCCTGTAAGAGGAGTCCTGGGAAGAAATGGCCAGGCTCTAGCACCCTAGTAGAGCTAGACTGTTAAGTGCTGTCCAGGAAAAGCATGGCCTTGGTGTGAAAGCTCAGGCAGATTCTGAAGGTATAACAGCTGGTGACTGTCAGCTCACTATATAGACTCCTTACAACTAAACAGGTTTTTTCTTGAAGGAATAACTTAGTAGCATACTTCCATAGCTCCACTGGGAAATAAAGACAAAAGAAGTGTAATTCCTGTGACATATGAAATAACAGAGTATATATGAGTTAAATTAATATACTGTATCAATGCTAAGAAATCTAGCATTGAGCACAAGTCAATTTGAATCTAATTAGAATTTAGAAGAGTGAAAAATCAAGTATTTCAAGGGATATGTTTCAATGATTAACACTTTTTAGAGATAATAGTTTTTATTTTTAAATTGTTTTAAAACTTAGTTAAAACTTCTGATTCCATGACTGTAATTTTATGACTGAGTAGCTGGATGTTTGATTGAACAACATTGCTGTTTGTTAAAACATAGACCCTCAGATTTTAAATTCATTCAGAACTCCTCAAAATGAAATTCCATAGGTTGCTGTAACACATATTATTAACCTGTATGTTTAAAAAAGTTTCCCTAAATGAATTAGAGAAAGACAGAGGATAAACAAGGTAGATATAGATCTTTGCTGCAAAATTTCTTAAGGCTTTTAATGTGCATATATACATTATAATCTCAAAGGTGAAAGGATCAGGGAAAATAGAGTAGTAGTCCCCCCTCATCTGTGGTTTAGCTCTCCATGGTTTTGGTTACCTGTGAAAAACCACAGTCCAAAAATATTAAATGGAAAATTCCAGAAATAAACAATTCATAAGTTTTAAATTGTGCAGTGATCTGAGTAGTGTGATGACATCTTGTGCTCTCCCACTCCATCCCACTGCAGATGTAAATCATCCCTTCCTTAGACTAACCACACTGTATACACTACTTGCCTGTTAGTCTAGCATCTTGGTTATTAGATTAACTGTGCAGTATTGCAGTGCTTGTATCCAAGTAATCCTTTTATTACTAATAATGGCCCAAAGCCATTCATATAACTTTTATTACGGCATATTTTCATAATTGTTTTATTTTATTAGTTATCATTGTTAATCTTTTACTGTGCCTACTTTGTAAATTAAACTTTATAATAGGTATGTATGTATAGAAAAACACATAGTACGAACATATAGCATTCAGTACTATCCATGGTTTCAGGCATTCATTGGGGGTCATGGACTTTATTCCTCACAGATAATTGGAGATTACTGTATACAAAATTTCTCACACTTAATGAAATATACAGAACCAAAACTAGTTTGAGAATTGCTGAACTAATGAACTTTAAATTTATCCATATGAAGTAATTTAGTCAATTGTTCTAATTTTTTTAAATATCAAAAAATAAATGTTTTTTTTTTCAGTTTTTATCTGTATATTTGACATTAAATAGACAAACCCCAATTTTCTGTTTCTTTGTTAAAGGAAAATGTTCTTTCTGAAATAAATCTCATAATTTGAAATCATTAGTTAATAACACTAACTAGAGGCTAAAGGCAGCTATAATTATTTGCATCATCATCTGGAATTGGCTTTCCTTTTAATAGAGTCCATTTGCACTATAATAAAAAGCATGATAAAAACTGATTAAAGCTGGCTAGGGCAGTTTTCATTTAAGAATTTCCCTTCCTGTGTCAGCTGATGTTTCCTTCTTAATGTTATTTTAATGCAGTCATTTTATGTTTGAAAGTGAAGGCAATCATGTCAGTCCACGAGCTGGCAAAAGACAGTTATTGATTTTTACAAATCAGTCACCTTTAAAAATCTATATGAGATGAATATTTATTGTTTTGCAAGTACAAATCAGTTTCTGTAGAAACAAGAATAAATGCATGATAAAGCAATGCATTTTGAAAGAATGGAAAAGTGAGAAATAGCTTGCCTTAATGTGTTTCTTTACATTGTGTCACTGTAATAAACATTCCTCATTGATTATTCCTCCCATAGTATCAGCAATTTTCATTAGCTTGCAATGTGCCAAATGCAAAAACTGACAAACTTTAAAAATGACATACTCTGGAACCACCTTTTGCTTACTGAATTATTGCAACTCACATGAAACAGTACAAATTTGTTTAACTTCACCAAGAGAAATAAATGTTCCTGTAACCCTATGCAAAAATGATTTTGGTAAATTGAATGATATCAGACATGTATCAGGGCAATGGTTTTTGAACTGTGCTTCACAGAGCCTTTGGAGAAGGGTGCAGAAAAGACCCCTGGAGGTTGCCCTAGGGGTGGGGAGGATGGTGCCAAATTTGTGCTCCCACACTCCATCTACCATGGAAGTTATATATTAGAGTTCTATAATAATTCATTTGAAGCTATGAAAAGAAATAAAAGAGAATAGACCCCCAAATGAACAAATTTTACTAGGCAAATTTTCATTTTTAAATAAATGCATAGCGTCAGAAACCATTTAAAAAATAAATATTAGCAACAAATTATATAAAAAGAGGTACTTTTTACATAGAAAATGCTCACACAGAGTTCCTTGAATAACAGAGTTCCTTGAATAAAGTAAACCTGTGTATAATGTACGACGATAAAGTATCTTTGGATAACAAAAGGCCCTAAGAAGATCTGAAAACGTTTTCCTTCCTCTCATTTTCTTTCATATCCTTGATGTCAGAAGGGAGCTAGAAGTAGAAAATGGTTCCAGAAAGTCTATGCTAAAGGCTAAAGCATGATGAAAAGGATTATTTTTTACCAACCTCAGAATAGCCAACCTAAGGCAGCGGAGAAAACTATTATTCAATCAATGGTGTTGACTTCTATGTTAGAAATATGTATAAAGTTTCTTCCAGATTCAATCCTTGTACTACATCCCCAGAGGAAAGCAATTCTTTTACTTTTTACTGGCTCTAGGTCATGTTCTACAAGAACTGTAGCCAATCTTGGCATTTAGCTCCCCAGAAATAATTAACTTGACAGAACAAATAAAGGTTAAAAGATCTTAGAAATGTGACTAGACATCCAAACAGGTAGCATGCACTTTGACAGCAGGTTATGGGCATGTTAAGGCAAATCACATCCAATTTAGTAGGGACCTGAATTCCAACTAGAGGAAGCAGATTTCTATTACATGAACTGAGAAATTTGGCAGGTTTCCCTAAGACTGACAGAGAAAGGTGTAGCCCATTTACCCTTTTCTCAGCCAAAATGTCTTGTTGTTAGGGCTACCACAACAAATGAATCTGTAATGTGGAACATAAGGAAATGTATTTTCAGAATGCAGATCTCTCAGATGCATTAAAAAGGCTCATTCACCCAACACATTGAATTTTAGCTTAATTATCTCAATCCACCATGTTCTAGAAGAGGCCTCCTAGTCATTCAGAAATAAAACCATATAGCCAAAGAATTGTGTTTATGTGTATGTCTCCTTGACATTTGTGTAAAGCCTCTGGTTATGTTGTATAGATTGTCCTGAATCTCCCAACAATTTCAGCCATCACCAAATAAGGAATGCCCAGACATTTTCCAGGAACAGGGGAGTCTACTGGCTTCCAGAATCAAGCCTGCTGCCGGAAGGGAAGCCAATATATCTGTGTAATAAGAATAATTGTGGACCACCCTAGGGAAAGTGGGGTTGGACTATGGCTTCTTGAGCTCCCTGATCATAGGCAGTGGAAAGTGAATGAAGTTGCATTGGGGCAGGTTCTTCAGATTTAGGTTCAAGGAGAACTCTAAACTATAGTCAACATCATAACCTCAGTCCTATGGGTCAATTAAATTGTCCTAGAGTACTTTTAATAGTCTCAGCTCTCTTTTGAAGAGATAGAAAATCCCAGCTTCAGTTTTTGCCTTGTGTTGTACTTAGATTTTTTTTTTTCAGGGTAGATGGAGAGACCAAAATCAATTTTTTTTTTTTAATGTAGTGGAGTTAGGTGGGGAAGTTAGCTCCTATAGTCCTTAGGTTCTGGAAATCTACACAATAAAAACCCTGCAAATGAGGGAGGCCATTAATAAATCTTTTTAAACTGGTAATGTTTGTTAATTGTTAGGAGGAGAACTGGAAAATAGAATAAAAGAGTGGCAAGAGGATTTCATTTTAGGATATTATAAATCTTGAAGTTTGTGAATATACTAACTATCCCAACAAACAAATAAAAACAAGATTTAAAAAAAAGTAAGTAAACTTCCTAGGAGAGGAACTAGTTTTAGCCATAAAGAAATATCAAACATGGTATTTTCTTCTTGAATTGCTTTATATTAACTAATTTAATCTTTTCAACAACTCTGTGTGATATATACTATTACCATAACCCAATTTTACAGAATCAAAAACTAAGGCACAGAGAGGTTAAGTACCTTGCCCAAGGACACGGAACTAATAAATGGCAGAGGTGAAATTTTGATCCAGTTCCAACTGTCTGGCTTCCAAAATCTAGTTCTAAACCCTGTAGCTTTAAGATCACCTGGACGCATTTTAGAAATGTAGATTGTCAGCCTTCATCCCAGACCCACTGAATCAGAACCTGCAAGGTAGCAAGACCCCTAGATGATCCTTGTGCACATTAAAGGCTGGGAAGATTGAAACCTAAACCACTACACACACCAACACTGCCCTATGGTACCATAGTGAGAACGGCATATCTGCTCACTGTCAGAAGATAACTCTTGAATTCACTGCTCCACATTATGAATCAAAACTCAGTTCTTAGGAAAATATTTCAGGAAAAATTTACTGAAAAAATGCAGTTTATTCATTAGAGGGCATTTGGATTTTGTCAAAGCTTCCAAGGTTACTTTACTTGTCAAGGTTTTAAAAAGATGACTCTAGACACCAGATACTCTAAATTTTGTTTTTGAATAAGGCCTGTGAACTATTTCTCTACCTGATAGTTTGTTTCATGAAAAGTACCTCATTTCAGGATCAAAAATTTCAACCCATAGCAATAGTCAAAACTCCAAACTTCATTCAAATAAAAACTTCTCCCCTCACCTCTCACCTCTATAAATGCAAGTTTTAAGGTCTGGAAGGTTGTTGATCATTAATGCTGACTGACTCTTATCATTTCCTGTATGAATGGTTTAGTACCTCACTTTGAAATATAGAGGTACTTGGTCTTGGCCTTTGGGCCTTAAGAGAAAACTTATTTTGAAAAGAGTTCCATTTAAACACACCACACCATCTCAGTATCCGTTTTCCATGAGACCATGAGAGGTACCATATTATCTGAACATCTTACCACAAAGACAATACCATATCTTTAGTCATAATTGTATCTCTAGAGCCTAAATATGTTTTAAATGTCTAAGACCTGATCCCTTTCTTCAGCTTCTCTAACCTGTCAAATTCCTATTTATCCTTCAAGTTTCAACTCAAACATCACTTTCTTTGCAAGTCTTCTCTAATCCTGAATCAAGTATTTTCTTTGTATCTCTTACAGAACTTTAGTTGCACTATTATATTGCTTATCCCCAATCATGCTTTTATAATCAACATGTCACCTTTCTCCTTTAAAGCTAGGTTTAGGCAGGAAAGAATACTTTGTCCTTGATGCCCTCCTCTGTCCCTACATCTAGCATAATGCCCTTTACATATCAGGTGATCAAAAATGATCTCCCCTCCTCCTACATTTGTTTGTTTATTTCTTTTAAATTTTACTTTACTAGTAAGGGATCATCAACAGGTATCATGTTGAGCATTAATAAGGGGAGTTTTCTGTGCTGTAGGAAGGAATCCAGACTTATCCTTCAAAGTAGGATTTAAGAGTCTAGAACTCTTCCAAGAAAAAATTAAAAAGCTTCCATTCCATCTGAACAGGCTGACTGACCACTGAAGGCTATGTGTTATTGCATATCTTAGAGGAATTTCTGCAATATCATGCAAAAATGATGTAATTGAGACCACAGGTATCAGAATGACCTGGCTTAGATGTAAATGCTATCAGTTAATTTCTCTGAAATACAATCTGCTCATCTATAACCAGGAATGAAAAGTGTGTATAAGGACCTTTATATAAAACACATTTGTGTACATCACTGTCTTATAGCAGGTATTTAATTAGTAGCTATTATTATTAAAATTAATATTGTCAACTCATTTAGTACCATCTATTTGCTAGACCTGCTCATGAGAACCTATGTGCTCTTTTATATGATTAGGAGCCACTGTCCTTCCTTGAAATGTATCGGAAATAGAAGTGTGAACTTTAATTTAGATAGCGTGCTTCATGGTGTTTGCAGCTTATATTTATAGCCTGGGTCAAGGAATATTAAACTCGAGTCAAAGACTATTTTTTAAAAACTGTATGTTTAGTACTTAGCAAGTGATAGAACTCCAGTCTCTTTATGACATTTTTTTTAAAAGAAGAAAAACATAAATAGATGCCTTGAGAAATCTATGTATGTGAGAAAGATTATTCATTCTGAAAACTTAAATTGCTACCCTTATTGAGACCTCTATCCCTTATTAGCCCAGCTGCTCTGTGGCCCCAAGAACCCTTCCTGAGTGATTTGTATCTTCTCCCAAAGTAATGAAGTCTTATATTCTAACACCTGGTACCACCTGCTCCTGGTAGGCTAAATGGCTTTACAGTCTCCTTGACTTTCAATGAGAAGATAAAATGATCACGTGGAGCTAGGAGAGCATATTATGGGGATGCAGTAGCAGGAAGAGAAATAAATTAAATCAGTGCCTTTCTATGCCCTTAGGTAAAAACAGACTTAAGGGATTTAAAATGTTAAACTTTGGGTCAGCTGGGCAATCAAATAAGCAGCTGAAAGGATCTAGAGGGAATTTGATGACGGATATTTGAGGCTCAACTGTCAAGAGGGCTTAGAAACTTTACCTTAAGGCCAGGGTCAGAATGGTTTACCATAAATGTTCCTGATAACCCAAAGGATTCTTCTAACTTATCAGTTAAAATAAAATATAATTTAAGAATTAGGCCTATTCCTGTCTTTGCTTGGTTTTTATTTACATATATATTGAAGAAGGTGAAAAACAGGTGCTAATACTGAAATGTCCTCTTAGAGAGTATTTCTTAATTCTTTGGCTAAAATATTAATTTCACAGTGAGCAAGACATAGAGGTTAAGGGAAAATATCTAGTGTATGGTAGAAAAGCAAACAAATTAACTTCATGGCTATTCTAGACTTTGGAGAATTTAAAAAAACTAACGCTTCTGAAACTTAAGCTCTTCACTGTGTCACTAAATAATTTTACACTTTCAAAGAGATATACTTGAGAGGTAGCAACTGGTAGTCCCTAAAAATGAAGGGCTGGAGTGGCTACCTGAGATCAAATACTGGTTCTATCATGTTTTAGCTGTGTGAATTCTGTGCTTCAGTTTCTGCATCTGTAAAATTTAAATAATAATAGTACCCTTGTTCATAAGGTTCTTGAGAAGATTGAAATAGCTAATTCATGTAAAGCACTTAGATACTCAGCATATATTAGTTGACTGAACTTTTAAAAATATACCCATCTATTTGGTTCTTCTTTGTTGAGAATTTTATATTGATCATGTATGTGATTCCCTTTAATTTTTTCCTTTAAAAGCCTTCCAATTTCCCCAGGTGTTTAGTATTAATCATAATGACTACATCGGTGATAACAATAGCTCTATTTATCAGGCTCTTACATTTCACATCCTTTGCATCCATCATCTCATTTATTGTTTGGCTAGAACAGAGTACAGAATTCTTAATATACCATTGTAGCACCTACATGATTTTCTCTCCCTTTTCATCTCTCATTTATGTCAGACTTACATTGCCGAAACAACTGATGATTTTCAATTGCATAGAGTTTTCTCTGACTGAAATGCAGAAACTGCTGATGTTCACTGACAAACACATATTTGTACTTTAAGATACAGGTCAATTATCTGCTCTTTCAAGATCCCGTACTCTATTTACTAGCAGGGTTTCTGTAGAGTTATTACTGGGTTGTGCACAATCAAGCACCAATGTAATCATCTTAGAGTTTCATTGTGCTCTCAAACTTTCCTCTTTTATGAATCCCTAGCTCTTCTTCTATAAACCTAACATAATTATGGTGCAAACTAATCTACTTTTGCTGTGCTGTTATGGTCATTAAATAAGCCCATTTGGGTGGTCCTATCTCGTGATGAATGAAGAAGACCCTGGTTTCTGGAGTCAGGATGTCTGGTTACAAATTCCAACTCCAGTACTGGGTAACCTTGGGCAACTGGCTTTATCTCTCTAAGCCTCAGTTTTCTCATCCTAAAAAAGGAATAGTAATACAAACTATTTTAAAGCATTTTCTGGAGGCAATTAGATGAGACAATGTTTTTAAAATGCTTACTATGGTGCCTGGCTTACTATGCATGCTCAATATGCTCTATAAATGTTATCTGTGATTAATCATGAAATAAAGTAGGCCAAATTCCTCTCTCTAATTCTCTTTCTATGTGGGCACACACATGAACACACGCACACAGAAGACACAACCGACAAAGGGATTACCATGCACACTATCTAAATGCATAAATTACAGGCATTTAATAAATATTTGTTGAATAATTTTGTCATACACAATATATTCTAAAAACACAGAAGCATGTCTCTCAGACATGATGTGCCCAATAAAGGGATTATTTCCACAAATCCTCCATTAATAAAAGAGAAACATTAGAATACAAAGAAAGCACAATTCTTTGAGAATCCTTAACATCTTTTTACACTGTTCCTTCATTCATTAAACAATAATTGAATGTCTATTGCACAACTAGCAACAAATCCTTTACCAAATGAGGTATACAATAGCCTTTGGCTAAAAGTAATAGAATTCTAACCAATAAATTCAATTGTCTATTTGTACTTGAATTTTACTTTTTTTTTCCTTTTGTAAAATCTTTACTTTTAATGTAGGTGACACAGTTATTATATTATATTCAATTATGTAGAAGAAGCAAATGAGGCAGATTACTCTTTTAAAAAACATGCATAATCAGATCCTAGAGAATGGGGAGGTCCGAATATTTTCTGTGCCACTCCTTACTAATTAATGGCTTCACGTAGGCAAGTATATGCATGCTTAGTGAGAAATCTATGGCTTAAACTGACATCTCTTTTTTCCCCCCAAATGCTTTAAAAGAAACAGACACTAAATTTTTCAGTGTTAAGGTCAGCAAAATACCAGTTTATTCTATTTACATGTGTCTTAATAATTGAATTGCTAATATCTTTAGAAAATTATTTTTGTTTTCTTTTCCTTTCATTACCTTTTCACAGTAGATGACTTTTTCTGAAGGATAAATCTGTATACTATTATAGCCAGAGGGGCATTTAAAATACGGCTTTGCACCTGGGAAACCCGCTTAATTACTCGAGCTGTCAAAATGTTTTATTGTAAACAGCTTTTCTGATAGATCCTGTTTCCCTCCTATGAACTATCTTCCCCAGAAGACAGTCCTCTTTTCAGAGGAGCTTAAAGTACAGGTTTCATAATTTAGAGAAATGAAGGTTTTATGTCTGAAAATACCCCATCCTTCTTCTCATGTCTGATTAAGAAATAGGGTATGTTCATTTTTTTCTAGTTTGTATGCATCGTAAAACACTATCATATTAAGAAGATTTTAAAAAATAAATAGAACAAACTCGCGAAACTACAGGTAAATATAAGGTTTTACCTGAGACAAAAAAATATTTAAAGTGGTATATATCTAATAAATGTATTTAGAAATGGATCTAACAAAGTAAAAAAGAGGCCTAGATGCTATAAAATTTTATAATTCACTTAAATAAACCGAGTATCACATAAATAAATTCAGTAACCAAAACAAACTTCTGTAATAAACACATGTCTTTTCACACAACACAGCTAAGGTTAATGAGCTTTGAGAGAGGCAGGGTTTCAACTAAGGTACCATTAATTCTCAGTTCTGGAGTTTTCTCATACAAGTGTGAGGGTGATTGGTTAGGTGAAGAAATACACTGAGGACTCTACTGTGGATATTTAAAGATTATAGGCAGCTAATGATCATAATTAGAAAAGAATTATTAGCACATCCATTTAAATTAGGCTCCTATCTATAGTCCTATTGTAAAGGATAGTCTTATATCCTTATACATTAATAACTGTCATATGAAAATATGGACTGAACCTAACAATTTCTGTGAAATGTGTGTGAAATTCAAACTAGTGATCTCTTATTGGACAGCATAATTAATAAACTAAGGCGATCCCAACTGCATTTAGTATATTATTATAGTTCCAAATAGAACTCTAAACCAACTTAAAAACTGGAGTTAATAGTTCTTCTCTGCTAAATATTCAAATATTCAAACATACTTTCTGACATGAATGTGAGCATTGAACTGTCTATGCTGTTAGTACAATTTAAAGTATGCTATCGTGTGGCTCAGAGATGCTGCTTTTTAACTTTCAAATAGCACAAGGGCTCTGTCCCTGCTCCAAGCTCCACTCAGTACCCTGCCCCCCACCGCCGTTTTCTTGCTTTTGATAGAATTAAAATTATATCTTTATCTCAACCAATAATCCAGGATCTAAATGTTCAAGGAATCAAAAAGCTACCAAAGATGAAGATAGGAAGATACGTAGAACTGCAGACAAACAGAACAAATACTTGGAAGCAAACGAGGGAAAATAATGGTCAAAGGTGTGTAGACCAGTAGTCCTCATCTCTGGCTACACAATGGAATTACCTGAGAACTTTGAAGCAAATGCCCTTGTATGTACTCCACCTGTAAAGTTTCTGATTTAATTTGCTTGGGGTGGACCCTGAGCTTGAGTTTTATTTAAAGATGTCTCAGATAAATCTAATGTGCAGTCAGAGTTGAGAATCGCAGATGGAGGTTGTGGAGATCTAACACTGGAATGGCCAGGTAACATGATGACTGGTTAAATTTGAATTTCTGATAAGCAATGAATAATCCTTTATTATAAGTATATCCTAAATATCGTATGAGGCATATTTATACTAAAAAATGACTTGTTGTTTTTCTGAAATTCAAATTCAACTTGAAATCCTTTATTTGTATGTGCTCAGGTGTAGGGAGAGATTTATTTTTGAGTTCTGGTAGATGGAAAGAAATGGGCCAGCATTTTTCCTAATGAAAGGAAATGGCCTGGCATTTTTCCTAAATAAAGAATGCTATTATTTTCTTAATAGCGCTGGACTTAGGCAGAGAAGTGATGGAATTATATTAAAAATAAAAATTCTTGTGTGGAACAAAATGACAATTTTTATTTTAATTCTTGTTGTCCCATAGTTTCCCAACCTTATGGAATCCAAGCAAAGAGAATTTAGGAGTGCTAAATACAATGTCTATATCCAAACATCCAAATCTTGTTCTTGATGGACCACTCGTCCCTGCAAGGCCGCTGAATAAAACATATAATTAGAAAATGAGACACAGCAAAAGAAAAAATATTAGTTGAGAAGTTGCCCCAAACTCTGAAATGCAGTGTGAAATGCTAGTGTGCTTTTCTGAACCATATGTGTATGTGAGAGTGTGTGTGTGTGTGTGTGCGCACGTGCATGTGTGAACAGATAAGGACTTGGCCCAAGCGTAGTCACTGCAAATGCCCCAGAACTCAAACAGGATTGCTTTACATACTTCCATTCCAAAGTCCTATTTAAGGTTTGACCATTTTGATGTTAACAAAACAAAACAAATAAACAAAACCCCCCAAAAACAAGACTAGGGTTAAAACAGTTACTCCTGTTGCTCCCATTTTTACTGTCCCCCAGAGTTCTACTCTAACTAAAAGATCAAAAACTGGATTTTAAACTGATTTCATTCCTCACCGATTTTCTAAAATTTTCTTTCAAAGCCCCAACAATACTTGTCAGTTCACATGACAAATTCAGAGGGCTTTTCACCCTTCACTGGGATACTCCCTCTGTTTCTGAGCAAACCTGGTTCTTGGAGCCAAATGTTCCAGACATGGATCATTTTATTTCCTACTACATCTTTGAGTACAAGGTAATGCCACTGAGTTCTATTTCTATTTCCACCCAGGTTTATGACTCATATTCAGTGTAATAAGTGCTCTGTCTCTCTTTATTTGTTCAATATTTACCTCTACTGCTCTCTAGGTTTCTGAAATCCACAAATACAATAAAGGATTTAGCCAATGATCTCTGAGGGGCCTGATCAGGAAGGAAGTTACAAAAGGCTCTGGCTGTTTTAGGTGTGTATGTGTATGTGTGTTTTCATCTTTTGTTTTGGTTTCATTTCAACTCTCCTGCATGCAACCTTCTGAAGACATAATGAGTAAGCTGGGAGCACATGGCTGTAGTGATTCAGACTGGCTGAAGGAAATCTAAAGGAGTCCCTTGAAGTGTAACTGGTGTGGCTAACTGACCAAAAATGGTAAAACATCTCAGAGAAGATACAAAATAATAGAATCAAGAGCAACCAACCAGGTAGTAACTTCCAGTGCTTGACACTAGAAACCAAAATTGAAGTGGAGCAAAATAAAAAAATAAAATTGCATGATATAGTTGTGCTTGTTTTGTGGCAAGCTTCACCTGTTTAGTGGGGAACTTTGCATTTCTTGTATTTTGCCTAAAATATCGGTTTTAACTGTACTGGCATTTGAAGGCTTAATCTAAGCCACAGGTTTTAATTGTGTAGTCTGCACACCAGTAGCATCATCTGGAAGTCTATCAGAAACAAATTCTTGGGCCCATCCAGACTTACTGAATCAGAAGTTTTAGGGGTGGGGCCCAGCATTCTGTGTTTTAACAAATCCTGTAGGTATTCTGATGTATAAGAACCACAGCCTTAAACACCCATATTAAACACCAATATCCCTTCCAATATAGGAGTCCTCTGAGTCTAGATTATGATGGCATCAAGCCTCAGTTCTGCCATTGTAACCATCCAAAAACTGCACTTCTTTAAAATGACTTTTTCTTATTTCTTTCTTTCTGATTCAAACTGGCCATGTACTCACTTGCTTCTTCTCTTTCCTTCCACTTTTGTACATATTGCACGACCACACTCTTAATCATTAAGCCTTTAGGACATCAGATTTTGGTTAGCATCAAACAGTCCTATGAACAAAGCCTTAGGTATGTTGACCACAGAAACAGAGTATCAGTCAAACTAAAGATAATATCTTGACCTCAGCTGAGTTTCAGCTCCAGACCCATGAAGGTGGAATGCCCCTACCAGCTACATCCCATTAAGACCAGACAGAATGATGCCATGACTGACATCAGGACCTGATGCAATAATCAACTGTCTCCTCCCCTAGCCCTAACCAATCATAGACCCATAACCCCAACTCCCTTAGCTTCCATGACTAATGATCTTTCCCATAAATAGCTTATCCTCTAGAGGCCATCGAGCAGCCTTATCTTTGACTGCTAGCTTACCTGTGTCTCTGCGCTTGGTGCCATTACCTTAAATAAACTTTCTTTGCTCCAAATCCTGTTCCTATCTCATTTGGTTGTGATGCGTGCAGGCACATGAAGCCTTCTTTTAGTTTGGTAACTCTATTTACTTCCATCATATCTCTCTGATCCCAGAGAGAGAAATGTCGGCACCAAAGACAATGCAGGGCAGAGACACAAACAGTATTAGGAACTGGAGCTTTGGCTGCAAACCCCAGAATCTCTTCCCATTTTTTATTCCTGAGAAGAGTCACAAGAGAGTTGGAGAGGTATCCAACTCTCATCAGAGATGGCAGCCTGAGCCCTCTTGTCACTTTCATCAGAGGAAAAAATTTAAAAATATTTACCTTTCACTAGCTTATAACACTGTGGAGAGCTTCAACATCCTGCCCAGCAAAATGCCCAAAGATATTACTAATACTAGAATAAAATTTTTAGCCCTTGAGTGACTGGGAATAGAACCAAGAGCATGATTCCTCTTTGAGTAGGGATTCTCCGGCTTTGGTTTGCACAGAGAGTCCTGGGGTCATGTAAAATACAGACAGCAAAACCTCAGAGTTCTGATGAAGATGGTCTAATGTGCAAAGCCTAGGAGTCAAGACTTTAATAAGAGTCCCTAAGCCATCTTGTGGTTGTTTCCATAAGAAATTTCAAGAGCTACTGCCTTACACAACAATAGATAGAATACTTTTAGTCTGTACACTATATCCATTTCCCAAACTTTTTAGGTGGAGATTTCAGAGACTTCTCAGTTAAAAATATGAACAGATAGCTTTGTAATGATAATGTTCCCATATGCTCATATGGCACTTGTACACTTTTAAGAGTTCTTTCACATGCACCATCTCAAAATAGCAAGAGCAGAAAATAATATTGTTTTGAGATTGTTGCTTCCGTGATCTAAGCAGTTACTTAGAGAGAAGTTTAAGAATATATATTTGTGGCCATATACAAGGTCTAGGGATTAAGGCCATGGATGAAATCAGACACTATGAAGAGCAAGCTTTCAAGGGAAATCCAAAAAAGGATATACATTTTTCTTAGTAAGAATTAAATTAAGGTGAGTTTTAGTGTAACTGTGTGGGAGTCCCAGCTGTGTTCAAGGCTGTGGTCTAAAATACTGGATTATGTACTTTTTCCATACTTGAAAAACTTTTTGCAGTGCAACTTCCACAACATACTGCCAAATAAATACTAAGTAAGAATATCTATATTTATTCATTTGGAACAGAGGCATAAATAAATCAAGAATTTTCTTTAGAAGTAGAGGCAAACCCGTGAAGAACACATTTTCATTTTGTAATAATAAAGGATCAGGACATCTCTCAGGAATTTCCTACTGGTTCTACCGACCAGTTACTTTTGCTAGAGAAAAGTGCAGATGCGGCCAAGGTTTCAGGTCTGATTCCCACATGAGAGAATAACTATTCTCTGGTCACAGACCACATCCTGGCCTCTAGCCAGCTGCCTTGCAAATATGTGCCATTGATCAGGAAAGATTTCAAGAAAAATCAAGAAACTACTCCCATACAAGAAATCGAAGCTCCTTTCATGCTGGTTCATGCAGTTGGGGCTTCATCTCTGTTGTATTTAACATTTAATTGTATTTAAAGCATACACTACTTTGAGAACATCTTTTTGTATACAACAGTTTTTACCATGCAACACATTAGAGGGATCCAAGACAGAATCTCTCAAGTGTTAAGTAGATAACACTATGTAGAACAATAGAACAATACTCATGATTAATTCTGACATTTTTATCTGATTACTTCTATACTTATTTGCAGTTTTCTTACAGACTTTTTGCTTTAACAATTGTTACATTCATATATGATTTGATATTGCTATAACTTCATTTGGTTCTGTTTAAGTTATTTTCTCACATGATTTAGGTTATAGATAAGTATATACTAATTATAATTTGGAAAGTTTAGCATAAGATGATTGCTGAAAGATTATATGTAGTTTCTCACTGTATGGAATGTAGAATGAGTATATGAAACACACACACACACACACACACACACACACACACACACACACACACACACACTAATCATATTGCATTACATCTATGTCAAATTTCTCCAAAGAGAAAAAGACAAAACCAAAAACCTAAAGAAGTGTTTAGTTGACTACTCTTTTCTCAATTCTTCCTTATTTTCCATTCTGATTTTCTTCTTCCAAACAACATTAAGGAAGGTTTAAAAGGTATAAATCTTTGTCCCATGAGAACTTTGTTAAAATAAGCTTTAAAGACTGCAGTTAGAGGCCTTTTCCCACAGATAACAAGCTGTGACAGTCCCTGGAGCCCACCTTCTTAGACTACAGCTGAGTTATATTCCAGCACTACTGGGGACTGTTAATGCTTTTGGCCCAGGTTCAAGGAATGGTTAGAAGGATAGGCTGTGCTCCAAAGGCTGCCTGCTCTGTAAGCATCACTAAATGAGTTTAAACCATAAGCATCGTCAAATGAGCTTGTACTTGAACAGAAATTCTCAACTAATGTTAGCTATAACTATGTTATTCTATAACTGGACCTTAGAAACTCTCTGGTGAGATCCAAATATCTTAGTTTCCAGATAAGGAAATCACTAAGTAAGGTAAAAAGACCTTCCCAAGGACACACAACTGGTTAGACACAGCAGCCTTGGCTATTAAAAAAAAAACACATTTTTGACACCAGTGACATTTTAAGTGCCTTAATTCTTAAAAAGATGAAGCAAGTAATGCCTGCAATAGTGTGCCCAACTCCCCCCCAATTCCCTATTCTTATTTCCTTTGTGAATATCACACCTTCCTCTTTCTCCATGGACTTCCTCTGCTACTTCAGTTTTACCTCATTTTTGTAAGCCATCTCTGACCCTCCTCCTTGCACTGGATCCTTCAGCTTCTCCTTACTCCTGAGCCATGTGATAGTACAGAGTCAGAAAGAAGGGAATCAAGAGTATCTATCTTTTGCTTGTATCATTTGGAAACTTTTGTTAAGGTTTTTACATCTTGATAGGACATTTCAAGTGTCCCTACTATAAGTGTCTACATCAAAATGTCCGGCTTTGCAATAAGGATGAGCCATAAAAAATCCATGAATAATAGATAAAAAGTTTTACATTTTAACTTCTGACTACTACTATCTGTAGATGCATCAGACATCTGCTATATATCTTTCGGATTCTCTCAGCCACAACTCTCTCTTGTTCTGGATCCAACTGCAGAGCCCAGTTCTGAGCAGGCTCTAGCCAACTTCACACAGGCACAAGTGGCTGACAGAATTGTATAGCTTACCCTAATATCCTATCTCTCTTTATTGCTCCCATGGCTTTCCTATTGCTATGGATGGGAGAGCCCCCAAAGAATCATGTTTAGTATCCAAGCCTGTACAACTCAGAAGTGGGAAATGTAAATTACTGAATAATTAATTACCTGTTTCCCTCCCCAACCCACGGGGAAGGCCCTGAGATACAGTTTATATAGCTCTTAGGTCTCCTGGATCAGGTGATTTGGCCAGCTTGTTTAGACATCCTCCTATTTGTTCTATCTGATTTCTGTTTCACTGCTCTTATATCTCACTTCTGTTCTCTGGATTTGTACTATCTAATAAAGTAATAGCATTTAAGCCTGTTCTCTAGGTAGTTAAACTAAGTGAGTATGATTTGATATATAAACTTTACATTCTAATTGAATTTCAACATGACATTGGTCAATATTTTACAAAATAAGATTTAGTATTTATATTATGTGACTACATCTAATGTACACACAAAAAATTAATTGTCAAGTTAACCAAGAATTTGGGTGTTAATGACTTTTCCAGATTCAGTCTTAAATGAGGTTCTGCTTCATATTTAAACTTTACTTGTTTTTGTATAAGAAGATTATGTGTAAATTAGAGTAGTGAGAGAAGAAAAAATAGCATTCGAATGCATTTTAAATTTATGTTTTCTATGTTTTTTCACATAACTCAAAAGTGTTGAGTTCATTTGTGATAAAAATAAAATATTGATAGGTGTTAAATTTAAAAATAAGTGGGTGTTTGGTCAAATAGCTTTGGGGAATTTTGAGTTAAATAAATTTTTTTCTTTATTCTACAACTTCTCACAGCCTTTGATATATGCAACTACAAGATTATTTATTGGTATGTGTCAATATGTTAATGAATTACATGCTGGGGAGCCAATGGTGGGCAAAAATAGAAATGATTCTTGCCATCAATAACTTTCAGCCCATTAAAGGGAGACTAACATCTATTTGATGATCATGTAATGAATGTAAACTTGCAAATGGGAGAAACACATGAGAGTTTGTAATAAAATTCTAGTGAGAATTGCGAATATATAAGGAGGCTAAGGTACATACTACTTATAAACATAATTTGATTACTAATCATTTTTCAGAACTTTTTGGTCAGGGGAAGGAGAGAAATGGTGGCTTAAAAATGAGTTTAGTTTATTGTTGAGATTCAAACAATGATCAAAGGGTTACCCTTGAGGAAGATTGTCACCGCATCTGAAAATAAGTTTAAACTCATAGATATTCAGTGAGTTTTCCAGCTGTATATTTTTGATTGAATAAGTCTAAATAAAAAAAATAGAAATTTGAGTATATCGTTTGTGGTTTCTCTAGGACCCACTGCTGTTTCCTTTCTCCTTGAGGCTAATATAATTGCTAATTACCCCTTCCATTTGAGTGCTACTGTGGGAAATAAAAGCCATAAAATCTACATTAGGAAATTTTGCTACTTATTGCCAGGAGGAAGATTAAAGCTATTGTACTCTTCAGCCTCTTTAGACTATGACATATCCAACGAAAGGCATCCATCCTCTTAGCTCAAAGAATAAGGTTCAATGTAAAAACAAAACAAAACAAACAAAAGACACACACAAAACATTTGGGATAGACTAATTAGTCCATTAGTCCACATTTCCTTTAGTGAGCACTATGGAGAATAACTGCATTAAATTTAATATAGAAAAACTTCTATAATATAATTGTAGTTCAAATAACTTCAAAATATTAAAATGATTTTTAAAAACAATTTAAAAAATTAACATAGATTTCTGTTTTAAATGCCATATTCCAGCTAATCTCTATTAAAAAAATCCAGACTTTTGTTTCCTGGTTGTCTCCTCCTTAAAAAAAAAAGCTTTACATGAGCTGTGTATGTCTTATTTGGATTGGGTAATATGGACTTCATAAGATAAATTTCTTATGTGCAGCACTTGTAAAGCTCTTGCCACAATTTGCTATTTTAGGTCACACATATTTGGTGCTATTTTGACCTGGCAATTACATGTAGTTCCTTCATTAATTTCTTGGGAAAAAATAATGATGTGACAAATTGGGACCATGTTCAAATTAGCTTTTAAGTTTCTCCAGCTGAGTGAACTGAGAAAGAAGTTCTATAAGCATTTCCTTTTTAGAGCTACATAAACTTTCTCACTCATTTTTTATTGTCAAGAAATGTCCTTTTAAATGTGAAAAAGTCAAGTTTAATGGCAGCATTCTAACATTAGTTCAATAAGCCACTCTACAAATTGAGGCTAGATATATTTCTCCCTGAATATTCTATGTCAGGAGACCTATCATTTAGTCCAAGTGCTTCCACAGACAAATTTTGGAACTTCTGTCAATTCATCTGGTCACTATTATCTTCTGTATTTTGTACATGGAAATAAAATTATCTGGTCTGCATATATCATAAGACTGCTTTAAAAATCAAATAGAACTATATGTGAAAATGTTTTGAAATATAAAGAAAATTTCACAAATATGAGATATTGTTCTTTTTGCTCTCTAAAGAGTCATTTTATTAAACTCAAGGTCTAGAAAACAAAATGATTTATTAGATACTATGGAAGATATAAAACTTGTATAATGTAGTGTTTCTCAATTATAAAAGATGACCTTAAAACACTTAAACCAATTAAGAATATACTACAAATTAAATACAATGTACTCTAAGCATGAAGTATAATAGCTGCTTAAAGAAGAAAATAATCAGTGTAAACTTGAGTAATCAGAGAGAACTTCATAGACTTAAGCTAAGCAAAGAGAAATCAATAGTATTTGATTGATTGAAGAGGATTTAAATAAGTGGAAAGCAAAAAAGCAAGACAGAAAATATTCAGCAGGGGCAACAGCAGGCATAAAAAGCTGAAATGTCAGAATTAATGAACCACTTCTCAGATGAGATGGCCAGATCCTGAAAAAAAGTCTCTCATTTCTGTCTTTTGTATAAATTTGAATCTCTTCATTCTTCTGCCCAGAAGAAATATGTGGAAGAATTCAGAACCAAAGAATCATTAGGAACACTTAGGTCTCAAACACCTAATACCTCATGTCTCTCATTGCTTATCTTCCACCAAAACCAGTGTAGACCGTATTCGGCAGTCTGTCAACAGGCAACCTGTCACCATACTAATTAATGTGTTTATGACTAGAAAAGCAATGATAAAAATGACAATCTGATGTTTCAAATTTAATCTCAGACAGCCATTTTTCTAAATACAACCTGCAGAATTTATAAATCAAGAGGAAAATCTGTTCATGTTTCCAAATCAAGGACAACATGGTCTCTTTTCTTTATGTAACTCATATAGCACTAGTATGACTTACCAGAGTAACTCTGGCATAAGAGTAGGGGAAGCAAGGACCTAGAGAAAAGAGAAACATCAAGAGCATGTATTGTCATCATGATCATATAACTAGGGGTAATTCTGGAATCATTTTGTCCATAAAAGTTTTCATGGTTATCTCAAAAACCAAGAAAGAATATGCATATGGCATGCTGGAGACCTTTTATAATGTGTTCTTCTACATGCTTTTCCCCATTATAGGAAAGCTCACATATGCTGTTCTGCCTTACCCAAGGGAGTTCATTGAGTCCTATGAGGTAGCTTCATCACTGCAGGACAAATTACAAAGTAGTTTTATGATAATATTGAATCACTTTTGTGCTGTCTTTCTCTGTTTATCTTTTGGTTTCAAGCTGCAACTGAGTTACTTCTTATTAAGCAAAAACTTCATCTTTTAATAATTTCACCTTTAGAATCCCTTCATCCCAACACCCATTGATATGGTTATTTAATAAAAAATTATGTTAGTACCCATGATGTTATGGGTGCTTTCTGGGGACTGATCCAAAGATATATCATATATTGTCTTGAAAATTATTTATCAAGGTGACTGTGCACTTCCAACATTATTTGATTTCTCACTATGTCAAGGCACCTTGTTTTATTGTTTGCTCCCTCCTTAACCTCTTAAAACACTAAATTCTGTTTAAAGCCTCTATTTCACTGATAGCACAGTCAGAAAGACCTACCAAGTCCTTCTTCCTGGACCTCAAGCCATTTTAAGTTTTGGCATAAAATAGGTGGGGATGGAGGATGCAGAACCTACTAGCTGCTACCTACCATACTGCCTTCCTCATTCACACCTTGTTGTTCGCATAACTGAAGAGAGATGGGTAAAGATTGGTGTCATGCCTTCCAGTGACCTGTAACAACTACACCTGACTTTTGGATTAGACATCAGCACTAGCTCCCTCATCAGAGGTAAACAGAAGGCTTCAGCGAAAAAGTGGAATAGTTCCTCACCACAAAGAGCTTTTGTCTTTGAATGCAGTAAAGACAGACTTCTAAGCCATGATATTAAAATATTAAGTCTTCACTAAATCTAATTTGCTCTTATAGTAAATAACAGCCCTATAGAAGAGCACTGCCATAAGAAGAAAATTATTGTTCCTACTTTATAAGGTATTTGCTTGATCTAAAATAAATGGCTGAATCTTAGTCAAATCATGAGCACTATAGCAATTTCACTCTTTCATACTTTTGCATGTTCTGTTTTTTCTGTTTTGCTTTGCTTTGTTTTTGCCAGGGAATTCCACTTCTCTTTGCATGAAGAACCTGATTAAATGTTACCTTCTGGGTGAAATTTCTTCTGACCTCTTTATTTTAGCAAATAACATTCCTTCTTCTGTTCTTCCATTACATATCCTCATTGAACACACTTCCATTGGAACACTGATTATTTGTTTTGATGTTCCATTCAACTTGGTTCTAAACCCTCTGAGAAAAAAGACAGCTTTACATTTGTTTTCTTAGTGCCCAGCTAATAGTAGAGACTCAGTAATTGTTTGTGAAATAAGCATTGTCATGGTCATATAAAGTTAAGTGGCTAACATCAGAAGGACAAGAGAAGAAAACTCATAACCATTTATCCATGTCACCAATGATTGCCCCAGCTGTGAAAAGGTAGGAGTGACCAGAACTATTTATACCCTTCATGTTAATAATATCAATTCTAGATAAAATGGATGGCAAAGGCAGCCTTAAAATGAAAAGGTATCCATTCATTCAGAGAGGCATTCAATAAACATTTACTGATTAATAACTAAAGGCAAGACAAATGACATAGTCCATGCTCTTAAGAAATAAATCTTCACAATACAAGGTATTAAGGTTTGAATATTGTGATAGGGAAGGCACCTAATCAACATTAGGTGAGTCGGGGAAGGATTTTCCAAGAGGGTTATGCCCAATGGCCTTGAAAGGCCAATGGACTTAAATATGAGGAAGTGTAAAAAGCAGTCTAAGAAAATGGAAAAGTCACGTAAATATCCAGAGTTGAGAAAGAAGCTAGCATGACTGGGGACTGGAAGCAGTTTAGTATCACTAGATTTGTGGTCTGAGGGGTAGATGGAATAGGGAAACGGAGAGTTCTACCTGGTTACAAGCTAGTGAGGAGAGGATATGAATGTATGTGAATAAGTAAGAGGTCTTTAAAGGTACAATTAATAGATTCCAACTGCATACTCCAGCCAAGTCTCTACAGCGCAGTGTTTTCCAAATCACAGAGTCTGGAATATGCAGTCAAATTTAGTGTACCTGGAGAATTTTTTTTTTGAAGATTACGGGTAAATAAATTAATTGTATTTATTAACATTTTAAAATGTTACAATAGGGTTTTATCCTCATAGTTGAGTAATTCAGAACAAAATTTAAATGTTCATAAGAATCTTCAGTAGTAATTTCATGGACTGAATTGAATCCAAATTAAACTTTGTATAAAAAATGCTACATTTCTGCTGCCTCTAATTCTAATCTTTGTCTTTCCATTCCTAAATCAGCATCACCTGCCTCTAGCAAACAGTCATTATTTTACCAAATTCATGTATAGGAGACCTACTTGTTTCTCTGAGAAATTTACAGGACAGATGAATAGTCTTATTTCCAAAACAATACCCAAAGAGTAGAATATAAAATTTCCAAATTATAATTGTTTAATAGGCAGAAAAGAGAAATAAATCAGTTCCAGCATAACAATCACCTATATTGTATATATACAAACAAACTCATTTATAATCTGTGCTAGAATTTTTAAAAGTCTCAAAACCATTTTTGAAAAATTTTAATGGATCATCAAAGAAAGCAAAGTAAATTGTGTGTACATCAATTCAAACACTTTAAAAGTCCTTCTAGTGCAAAACTCTATGCTAGGTCTCAGTAGTATAAAGAGATGACCCAAGCACAGTTGCAGTCCCCAAAGACCCTTCAGTGTGTAAGAACGGATGGATATCTTTCTTTCTGAACAGTCTCCATTGTAAATGCAAAAGGCTTATTCACTGTACAAGCACTCCCCCATCCCAGGTCAACTTGTAATTATTTTAAGACCTTTTAGAAAGACAATAAGTAACTGCAGTGACCTAGAAATAAGATATGCTGGCCAGTTGCTTCTGAAGTTCATTAGAATGACTTTTGGGAATTTTCTTAATAGCCCCTCCCATCACAGAAAAGAAATAAATTAACAGGTCTATCAGTACCTAAAGTTTGTTGGAGATAAAAGGGAAACTAATTTCTTTGTAAATCAGCAACATGAGCAAGCAGTTCAGGAGAGAAAGAGAGAAGTTAAAAAAAAGGGAGAATTTATTTCAGATGGAAAGTCTTAGATTAATAAATCTATGAAAAAATATTTTGCAGGAAAAAATATTGTTCATGTCTATATCTCAATATTTTCAAAATATTAATTCTCACTACACGTCTGAGATCAGTGGGCATCATTTCTTTTATTAGTAAAGATAAGTGCCAAGTTGCCTAGGGCTATGTAGTTTGTCATGGTGTGAACCAAACTAAAATATAATTCCTGGCTCTCTGGATTTCTGATATCCAATTCAGCAGATTTCAACTTTCTACTAGATAATTTGCAAGTTAAGCAGTTCTCAGATCAGCTTGTGCCAACTGCTTAAATATCCTGTCAAGTCTTCAAGTGTTTTAAGTATCAAGTGCCCATGGACCTATTAGGTCCTCGAGGACTAGTACCCACCTCGCTGTATTGTTTGAATTTAGATGATAGTAAGCATCAAAGAGGCCATCATTTCTATAAGTACTGCATATTAAAATACTAAGATTAATATCTTATTGAAAGAAGATTTAACTAGATAAGGGCTGAGGAGTCTCAATTATTTCCTTAGGAAACAAAATCCCCAATGTTAATAAAGTGAATTGATACTTACAAATATCAATATAATTTATTTTTAAAAAGTTAGAAAAATAAGATAATTGTAAAGGAGTAGGCATGTATGCATATGTGTGCTTATGTTTGAGCATATTTTTTCTATATATATCACATAGCCAGTTTAATATCTATGAAATTTACTGGTTGACACTGAATACATACATAGAAGTGCCTTATATTTAGATTTTTTTTTTCATACTTAGAAACATGTTTCTTGTTTGCATGACTAAAAAATCTGGAAGTTAAAAGAACTTAAAAGTGAACACAAAGAAAATAATGTAGGGAATATAGAAGAATGAGAAGAATAAGAAAGAGCAGGTTAATGTATGTTATATAAAAAGGACTATTCACTCAACCACTATTTATTGATAAATTACTATTCCTAGGCACTGAACAAAATATAATAGAGCTGAAATCCTTGTGAGCAGCAAAAGAAAATAGACATCAAATATAAAGTGTATCAGAAGGAGATAAAAGTTATGGCTATATTGGCATTGTAAATAAAATTGGCTCAAAATTTTAAAAATTGGATTAATATTAAAATAGTTTTTTAGGGGATGTTTAACATGGGAATTGTTCAGCCATAGTTGCATATCTATGCAGTAGTATACAGTTCATAATAAAAAGGATTTCCACTAGGTGTTCTTTTAAGTGTCTTACCCTTATAACCCCAGAAACAACCTAAAACAGTGCTTCATTTATGATGAAACTGCTACCAAGACAACACACTGAATTTATAGGGTGACCTTTCTTTGTATAATCTTTGAAGTACTAACCATGGCTTTCCCTTCTCATTTTCAAATCCTCATCTTCAAAGCTTTGTTGCTTTGGGTCTTAACAACAGTGTTAAGAAGGGGTCTTCTTGAATAGGACTAGACCCAGGATTAGTTTGATAGTTTTATATTCACTTCATAGAGCCCTGGAGCTCTATGACAATTAATTAAAAGTGAACAGGTAAAGGTAATGAAATTACACCACAAAGGGGACCTCACCAGGAGAATATGACATACAATTCAGCAGACCATTAAATTACCTCTCTTGATTTGTTACAATGAGATATATATAGTCAGTCCTTATGTTTTGTATTACTAACATATATCTGAGCTCATTCATCGTTATTTTATTTATTTATTTTTAAAATCTCCAACTTTGTGAAATAATATGCATAGCAGAGTCTTCAGTATGATCACATTCTTTTACACTTTAAACCAAGACTTTCAAATTTACGTGTATTCTGAATCCCCAATATTTCGATTGGCAGATAGAACTGTTACACATTCATTCATTCATTTGCCATTCAATCATTTAGTCATGTAACAATATGTACTGAGACTTTATAATATCAAGGCACTTTGTTGATACATAGAGATAAAGACCCATTATCTCTAAATCTTGAAGGAAGATAGGCAAGTTTCACAAGACAATTATAACAAAGTACAATTATAACAAAGTACAAAGTGTTATTATAGAAATATGCATAAAGTGAAAAGAGGTTAGCACCTAACTCACTCTTAGTATAGGATATTGGGCAAGAATTCCTAGAGGAGATGACATTTGTCTTGAGTCTTAATGACTAAGTCATATGTAAAAAACAAGGAAGAACTTTCAATCAAGATAGCAGAGCAAGTAAACTCTGAAATCATCTCTTGCCATGATTATACCAAAATTACAACTAAATTATAGAATCACCTGAAGACTAGCTGAACAGAATTCTTATAACTAAGGATATACAGAAGTCATGTTGAGGTTGGAATCAGGGGTGAAGATGCAGACTGCAGGTCTCACACCCATGGTGTGGTGATTAAGAAATGGGAGGGATACTTTGGCTGTGGAAGTCCTCCCTTAGGAGCAAGGGTCCCAGCCCCACATTAGACTCCCAGCCCTGGGCACTAGTGCCAAGAGGTCCCCAAAATATATGGCTATGAAAACCAGAGGAGATTGTGTCCAAGAAAGACAAAGGGCTGCTAGAGACCGAGATGCTGCTCTTAAAGGGCCCATGCACAGACTCATTTGCTCACAAACTCTCTTGCTCTAAGCTCCTGCACAGGGGCAGCAGTTCAAAAATTGCCAGAGATATACGGGGAGGAAATAAATTAACTAACTTCAGGGTGAGGACTGGAGGGGCAGAAGTCAGGATGACTCTCTGGAAATGGAAGTATTGCTGGGTGTCATCGTTTCTTTGTTGAGCTCTCTTCCCAGTTAGCTGGCCTGGTACAGGCAGTTGCCAAATCTTTGCTCTCCATTAACTGCTAAAACTGACTGTCCTGCCCTGGTGATTCCCTGAGACCCTACTCCGCCCAACTTACTCACTCAGCCCAAGCTTCTTTCCACAGCTCTCATGAGTAGCTTGCTTCTGCTTGTGCTACAGACTCAATCAAAGGACTACAAACCTCACATGAATGGTAACTGGCCTTGATTTGCATTGTAGACTTTCTCAAAAGTTCATAAAACTGATGTAAGTGGGTGGTTGCCTTTGACTTGCACTACAGAATCTCTCAAAAATCCACATATTCTACACAAAGAGTGGCTAACCTCAATGTGAATTGTTGCTCCTACCAAAAGGCCCCAAGGCCTGCACAAGTGACAACCAGTCTCAATTTGCATTGTAATTCCCATCAGGTGTTCTCAAGCCTGGCATAAGTAATGGCCAGCCTTCATCTGTAATATAGCATTAACTAAGTGGCCACAAGCTGAAACAAGTGGCTGTTGACCTCAGCTTATATCGTACTGACCACTAAAGGGTTTCACACCTGGCACAAGTGTCGACTGACCTCAGTACACGGCACAGCCCTTCCCAAGTGCCTCCAAACCTAGCACAAGTGGCAACCAATCAAAGAGCATATTTTAGCTCCTACCAAGTGGCACCAAGGCTGGCAAAAGTGAAAGCCAATCTTGACCTGTATGGGAGCACCTCCCTCCAAGAGGACCCATTCCCCACATACCTGATGGCCAGCTTCAGACCACACCAGAGGCCCACCAAAGCAAATTCGCAACTGGTATACCTGAAGGTAGCACCAGAGATGTGCTAAATCGACTCCTGCTCAGAAAGAAAAGCTCACATACAATAGCTCATCCATGTAGTTTTGGCCAGCTCTCACAGCCAGTCAACTTGAAGTCAACCCCACCCAACATGCCAGCAGCAACTGAAGCCCAGCTACAATAAGGGGACACACACAACCCACACAGGGGACACACCTGGAGCACCAGGCTCATGTGACCAGAGAGTCTGTACCACTGAGCCACACAGGACACCTTCTACATAAGGCCATTCTGTCAATACAAGGAGACATAGCCAATCTGTATAACACAGAGAAACAAACAGAGGGAGTCAGCCAAAATAAGGAGACAAAGAAACATATTCCAAATGAAAGAACAGAACAAAACTCAAATAAAATAAAATAAAATAAAATAAATAAAATAAAATAAAATAAAATAAAATAAAGTAAAGTAAAGTGAAGTGAAGTAAAATAAAATAAAAATAAAATAAAGTAAAGTAAAGTGAAGTAAAATAAAATTAAAGTAAAATAAAATAAAATAAAATAAAAATAAAATAAAATAAAATAAAATAAAATAAAATAAAGATAAGCAATCTACCAGATACAGAGTTCCAATCATTGGTTGTAAGGAATCTCAATGAAACTAGGAATAGAATAGATCCACTCAGTGAGCACTTCAACAAACAGATAGAAAACATAAAAAGGAAAATAGGAAACAAAAAAAAAAGAACCAGTCAGAATTGAATTATACAATAACTGAAATAAATAATACACTAGAGGGAATCTATAGCAGATTAGATAAAGCAGAGGATTAAATAATCGATCTAGAAGACATGACAGAGGAAAACATCCATTGGAACAGCAAAAAGAAAAAAAAATATTTTAAAAGAGGATAGTTTAAAAGACCTCTGGACCATCAATAATAATATTCTAACTAACATTCATATTATAGGGGCCCAGCAGGAGAAGAAAGAGAGAATGGGATTGAAAATCTGTTTAAAGAAATGACTGAAAATTTATCTAATCTAGTGAAAAAAATAGACGCACAAGTCCAGGAAGTGCAAAGAGTCTCAAACCAGAGAACCCAAAGAGGCCTATTCCAATATATCATACTTAAAATGATAAAAGTTAAAGACAAAGAGATTTTCTTAAATAGCAGGATAAAAATCTATTAGTAATGTACAAAGGAGCTGCCGTAAGATTGTCACTGATTTCTCAACAGAAAATTTGCAGGCCAGAAGGCAACAGCCTGAAATATTCAAAGTAACGAAAGGTAAAAAACTACAACCAAGATAACTCTCCCCAATAAGGCTATCATTTAGAATCACGGGAGAGATAAAAAGTTTTCCAGACGAGAAAAAGCTAAAAGAGTTCATCACCCTAAACCAGTGTTACAAGAAATTTTAAAAGGATTTCTTTAAGCAGAAAAGCAAAAATCAAAAATATTAATAAGAAAATATAGGAAAGAAAAAAAGCTCTCTGACAAAGGCAAACACTTTGCAAAAGCAGTGTATCAACTAACTATAAAGCTAGTACTAGGCTTAAAAAACAAAAGTAGAAGGATCATATGTAATTACAACAATAAATTAAGGACTACAAACATACACACATGAAGTAAAAAATAATGACAGAGACATAAATGTGGAAGAGATGAATAAAAATTCTAGTGATTTTAGAATGTGTTTGAATTTAAGTGACAATCAACTTAAAACAGGCTACTACAAACATAGTTTGGTATGTATGAAGCACATGGTAATCACAAACCAAATATCTATTAGAGATATACAAGAAAGAAAGAGAAATCCAAACAAAACACTACAGAAAGTCATCAACTTAAAAGGAAAAAGAGCAAGAGAATAAGAAAGGAATGGAGAAAAACTACAAAAGCAATCAGAAAATAATTAATAAAATGCAATAACTACATATCAATAATTACTTTAAATATAAGTGGCCTAAATACTCTAATCAAAAGACATAGCATGTCTGAATAGATAAAAAATGATACCTATACATATGCTGCCAACAAGGGACCCACTTCAGATCGAAAGACAAAGACTTAATGTAAAGGAAAAGATATTTCATGCAAATGGAGATTTTTTTAAAAAGCTAGAGTAGCAATACGTATATCAGACAAAATAGACTTTAAAACCAAGACTGTAACAAGAGACAAAAAGAGCATTTTATAATGAAAAAGTGATCAATCCAAAAAAGAAGATATAAACAATTTCATGCCAAAAAATTAGACAAACTGGAAGAAATGAATAAATTCCTAGAAACAAACATCTTCCCAGACTGAATCAGGAAAAAACAGAAAATCTGAACTGACCGATGACTACCAATGAAATCAAATCAGTAATCAAAAAATTCCCAACAACAAAAGCCCTGGACAAAAAAAAAAAACATAGGCTAGTATCACTGATAAACATAGATGCAAGAATCCTCAAGAAACTGAATTCAGCAATACATGAAAAAGATTGTACAATATGAACAAGTGAGAGTTATTCTTAGGATGCAAGTTTGGTTCAATATTTTAAAATCAATTAATATATATATACCACATAAAATGAAGGATAAAAAGAATCATATGATTATATTAATAGATACAAAATAAACATATGACAAAATTTAACATTCATTTATGTCAATAATTCTCAAGAAAGTGGGAATAGAGTGACAGACTCACATCTAACATCATATTCAATGGTAAAAAAATGAAAGCTTTTTCTTGTCCATACAAAGAAATCTATAAGTTTGATACAATTTCAATCAAAATACCAATGGCATTTTTTCAGAGAACTAGAACAAATAATCTTAAAATGTATTTGGGAACTATCCAAGTAACCAAAGCAATCAATCTTGAGAAGGGAGAACAATGTTGGAGATATCATGCTACCTGAATTCAGACTATACTGCAAGACTATGGTAATCTGTAGCGTGGTATTGGCATAAAAACAGACACATAGCTCAATGGAACAGAATAGAGAGCCCAGAAATAAATCCATTCCTAAATGGTCAATTAATATATGACAAAGGAGGCAAGAATATATCCTGGGGTAAAGACAGTCTATTCAATCAGTGGTGCTGGAAAAACTGGACAGATACATGCCAAAAAAAAAAAATTAGACCATTATTTTATACCATGAGGAAAAATAAACTAAAAATGAATTAGAGACTTAAATGTAAGTCCTGAAACCTTAAAACATCTAGTAGAAAACAAGCAATGAACTCTGACATTGGTCTTAGCAATTATGTTTTTGAACATGTCTCATAGGGCAATGACAACACCAGCAAAAATAAACAAATGGGACTACATTATACTAAAAAGTTTCAATAAAACAAAAAGGCAACCTACTGAATGAGAGAAGATATTTGCAAATCTTCTATCCAATGAGCAATTAATATCCAAAATATATAAAGAACTCATAAAGCTCGACATTAAGAAAACAAACAACAATCCAATTTTAAAAAAGACAGAGGACCTGAATAGACATTTCTCCAAAGAGGACATACAGATGGCCAATAGACACATGAAAAAATGCTCAGCATCACCAATTATCTGGGAATTGCAAATCAAAACCACAATGAGATATCACCTCAATCTGTCAGAGTGGCTATCATCATCGTCATCAATAAATCAACAAACAACAAGTGTTGGCAAGGAAGTGGAGAAAAGGGAATATCCTGCTCTTTTGGTGGGATTGCAAATTAGTGTAATCACTATGGAAAACAATATAAAGATGCCTCAAAATATTAAAAATAGAAATACCATATGATCCAGCAATTCCACTTCTGGGTATCTGAGGAAATTCTCTAATTCAAAAAGATATATTTATATTTATTGCAGCATTATTTATAGTAGCCAAGGTATGGAAGCAACATAAGTTGCCATTGATAGGCAAATAAAGAAGAAGTGGTACATATACACAATGGAATATTTCTCAGCCATAAAAATAATAAAATCTGCCATTTGTGACAACATGGATAGACCTAGGGGGAATTGTGCCAAGCCTAATAAGTCAGACAGAGGAAGACAAATAGCATATGAGTTCACTTATACGTGAAATCTCAAAAACAAAATAAATGAACAAGGAAAACAGTAACAAACTCATAGATATAGAGAACAAATTGATGGTCACCCAATGAGAGGAAGGTTGGTGGAGGGGGTGATGAAAACCGTACAAGGGATTAAGAAGTATAAATTTCTAGTTATAAAAAAAGTCATGACGATGTAAGTACAGTATAGGTAATATAACCAATAATATTGTAATAATTGTGTATGGTGTTAGATGGGTGCTAGACTTATTGGGGTGCTCACTTTGTGAGGTATATAAATGTCTTATCATTATGTTGTACACCTGAAACTAATATAATACTGTATGTCAACTGTAACTTAAAAACAAATTTAAATAAAATAAATTGGAAGCACTGAACCAATGACTTCTGCATTTAAATATGATTTGGTTTTTAATTTGATATGACTCTTTCCAAAGTTAAATTATCTCAAAGTTATGAATATTAAATTTAAAGTTGAACATGACATTAAAAAATTCCATTTGACGTTAGAGGAAGAGGCAAAATTATACTGAAATATTAATATGTGTTTTATGCCACATGTGACATTTATTTCAGCATCCTTCATTTTAAAGCTTAAAAAAGAAATACATATTCATTATAGAAAATATAAAATATTCATAAAATATGAATAAAAATAAATTAAAATTAAAAGTGAAATTTTCCTTGGTTATACTACCTAAAATAACTATTGTTAACATTTTAATGTACTCCCTAAGTAAAACAAGCTAAAGTAATTATTATTAGATGTTAAAAAATTGAACAGGTCTAATACTTGGAGGAAAAAAAAAAAAAAAAACAAGGAAAGGAAGCAAGGAGTCAAGGAAAAGGAAGAACTCCTAAGCAGGCTTTCTGGTCCTCAAAGGAATGAAAGATGTTTGGCAGGAACCTAGGCCCTGGGTCTGGAGCCTTGTTATTTCTGAGTCATAAATTCTGCCTTTCTGCTCCATGTCTATAGTCACTGGTTAATGGGTATATTTATGTGGGATCAGAAGTACAGAAGTGGTAATTGGGATATAGTCAAATATAGAGATCAAAAATGAGTTTCCAGAAGATGGCTGGGTTCCAGTCAGGAAGCCAAGCCAGCAATGGTCATTAATAATATCAACCTTTTGATATGTTCCCATTGTGCAGCTTGATGAGCAAGGTTGCATGGTTTCTGAGGCCTTTTAACTAGCATTCCTGAGCAAAGATGAGGTAAAAAGCTGGATTTGTCAGATCCTCTCCTGGTTCTTCAAAGCCATCTGAGACTCCAGAATGCACTGTTACCTTCATGTAGGATAAGAAACCCATAAACTGCTTTTCTGTTAGAATGAAAGCTATCCTTCTACTCTTATTCCTTCCATGTTGGAAATCTAAGGTTTTGGCATGTATGCAAGGTGGGATGGATACCCACTGTGCTGAGAAGCCAAGTGATTCTTTGAGGTGGAGGCTATATCTCCAAGTTCTGGCACCAGTGGCACACAGTCTAAGACCAATCTTGGGATGGGGGAGGGGGTCACTAGGTGGTCTAGGGCAATATTCTTCAGCCCACAAAGTCCCTGTGCAATCCACTGAACTTCTCAGCACCTTTGCAGCCCATTACTAGAGGACCTCTGAATTCAGTGTGCGCCACACACCACACAGCGCCAGAGTGTTGCCCTAGGCTTGCTGCCTACTCAACTCCTGCTGCCACTGTTGCATTGTTTCCCTGCACTATAGAGCAAGTGACTACTTATAGAGTTTTCCTGGTACCAAGATGAAGTATGCCACTAGCCAAGCCCCTTTCCTCCAAGGTAGTGTGGGGAGGAGGAAAGTAGTGAGTAGATATTTTTTTTAGCATTTCATACAATATGCATAGATGGTTCTACTCAAAGAGAAAGAGAAAACAAGGGTACTTGCTGCTGCTATTTTTAACCACACTGTCTCCTTTCTATTCTCATTAATGAAAGAGTGATTGGCTCTCCACCCCCTCTTGTATACAGCTGGACTTTGACTTAGATAAAACTCAGTGGTCAAGTCTTTCAGGTCCAGTGCTTGTTACATAGAAGAAATAGCTTTGAATTTGAGAATCTCTTTTCTAAGTCCACAAAGCTTGCATTTTTTCAAGATGATTGTCTTGCTATGTTTCACAGTAACTTCTTTGTTCTATGAGTACTTGTTGGTGCCCTTCCAGGAGAAATGCACATCATGTCTCAGTGTTGAAGGTGAAAGGCAACAAGGGAACATGAGAGACAGTAAAAATAAAAAATAGATTCGTTTAACATTTGCAAACTTTTGTCTCTGTATCATTGGGAAAGAAAGAGGCCCAACGAATTCAAATGTATGATAGTTCGACAGGCAAATGAAAAGAAGCCTAGATATGTGTGTTTTTAGATGGAGTGCTGCTGGATCCCCAGGCTTGATTGGTCAAGTAGTCTCTGATGGAGTCTGGAGCCAGGACATTCTGGTGGTGTGGAGAGGAACTAAGTATCCCAAAGCTTTGGGAATTAATTATCTGTAGGTAAGAAAAGGGCTCTCTGCAAGTTGTGTACAATTAATTACTTTATTGTTTCAGGGATAGAAATTAAGCATTATCCTGGCAGGAGAGGACGTGTGTAGAAAGGTGATAAGTTCAGCTGGGTGCAGGTAAAGCACTACTTTAACCTCAAAAAGAGAAGCAGCTTGATAAATCATGTGCTTTCTGACAGAAAAAGGTAAGCTTTCTTGGGTATAAATAAAAGAGCTATCTAAAATAAGTGAAGAAAACAACTGCACACATTAGACCACACTAAAACATCTAAATAATTTTCACTAATCATAATTTGAAGTTTTTTTTCAAATGCTTAATGGTTTCTTCCCATGTCTCTAACAATCTGGGAATATTTGAGTTTGATAAGTTGAGGAGTCAAGTGCACACTGTTTTTTTATGCATGTTGGAAGATTCAGAGGTCATGGGAAAATTGAGTATAATAAAAAAAAGGGAATGATGCCATTCTGAAAACTAATGATTTGTTGCCATAAGAATGGGGCTTTTGAAATCAAAGGTACTGAATTAATTATAATGCCTCATGGTTGAAAAGCTCAGAACACAAATCGATTGTATTCATGATGGTCTTTTTGCTATAACAATTTTTAAAAAATGCCTTAAAGTATGGAAGCAATGATTGATTTGCTTTTTGCTCATATCCTCAGTATAGAATAGATGTAGGCAAAGTAAAAAGCATACTGGGAATTTCTCACAAAGTCTACTACTACTATTACTATACTACTAGTATTACTGTTTGTCCTATAAAACTCTTGCTGTATTTCCTTGTAGCTAACCTAAAAACATTTTGTCTCTATTTTTAAATTCATTCAAATTGGAAGGAAGTTTGTCTCTTGATCCTTCCTCCCTTCTCCCTTAAACACAAACTTTTTTTTTTTTTTTGGAGAGGAAAGAAACATCCCTTGCTTCTTTGCTCCTACATCCCTACATCAAGACATTTATTCCTTATCTTTGAATGCTCTCTCTCTTCTGGGCTTAGCTTGGGGAACTCCCTGGATGGATGTCTGACTCCTGATAAAAGCTTTCCTCACAGGCAACTGATTCCAGGCGAAACAACCACTTAAGTGGGCAAGAAAAATGGGAAGATGTGATATTTGGAGGTGGGGCTCTGGGAGGTGATTAGGTCATGAGGGCTGAGCTCTTATGAATGACACCAGTGCCCTTTAAAAAAGATGCCTCAGAGAACTCCTTTCCTTTGGCCATGTAAGGGCACAGTAAGAAAACAGCTTTCTGTGAACTAGGAGGCAGACCACTACCAGACACCAAATATGCCAGCACCTTGATCTTGAACTTCCTGGTCTCTAGAACTGTGAGAGGAATCAAACACAGGTAATAATATTTCAACACATTATTCTGTCATGCTGTAGTGTGTGCAGTGTTTATAGGGATAATAGGGAGGAGAAAAGCTTAAAAAAAAAGATACCACATAAGAGATTGAAGAGAGAGAGAATAAAATGATACCATAGAGAACAATAATTATAATTGTCATATGTTTCTCACCCCTCTCCCTTTTAGCTATGTCCTGCCTGGAGTATCTCCTGTGGGTAGTGTAATTGGGGCTGACATCAATCGTCCTTGGTAACATTGCACACTCTAGTGCACATGCATTAAACAGAATGCTGATTAGGTCTATACACATTGTTGAGAAAAATGAGAAAAGAAACACTTTAAAAAGTGATACATGTCATTGTTTTGTGTGTGTGTGTGTGTGTGTGTGTGTGTGTGTGTGTGTGTGTGTGTGGTTTTTTTTTTTGGTCAGTAGAGTCAATTAGGTCTGCCCACACTTTGGCATGAAAGCTTACTTTTGTGCTATGTGAGTCAGTCAAGAGGAGCATAATAATTTGGTTGAGCAGATATGGGAATACATTTTGAAAGCAAGGTGATACCTATATACTAGAGTACAAACAACATTATAACAAAATAATATGAAAATTTATGGACGACAGAAGGAATTTTTAGGTTTGGACTACTAAATTGAGATTAAAAATATCTTTCAGGTGTCTGTTACAAATTGTCAGGGAGAGAAGAGAGGAAGAGAGAGGAAGGGAGTGAGGGAGGGAGAGAGGAGGGAAGACAGAGAGACAGAGACAGAGACAGAGAATGACAGTCCTTTTGTGAAGTGTGTGATGAAGGACAGAGATCAACATTGGCATTGCACCAGAAGTCAGAGCATGAGTATAAGCTCTAGCATTAGTCAGTCAGCAGCTGAGTTCCCTGCCAATAGCCAGAGTCAACAGAATAATGTGGGAGGAAAGATACAGAAAGCCTGATTAAAAGGAGATAAGAGGCCTGAGATCTTTAAAAGACACAGAGAGATATTGACAATCTCAAAATTTACTGAGAAAGATCATAAATCTGAATAGAAAAATTTCACGAAGGGGTCCACATTAAAGAGACAATCTACCTCATCATAAAACTTAAAAAAGGAGGTGATGGAGTAGAGATTTCTGTAGTTCAGAAAAAACAATTCCTTAAAAAGAAAAAAATATCTTTACCCTTGAAGGGCAGAAAAACAGGTTTTATTTTTGATTTTTTAAGTCTTCTTTTGCCCTTCCCCTGTGCATATTTTTCTCTGTCAACATCTGGCCTCACAAAAAATAGCTGCTCATATGAGACTTTTCGAATGTAAATATTTTTACTGAAGCCCCTGCAGCTTGCTGCTCAAAACTAGGCAATGTGGGTCTAATCCAATACCAGGAAGGATCACCACCACCAAACAAGCAAAATAACACCCTGATGTGGGAGTCACATGGTTGCCCTAACTGCCTGGAGATGCCCTTTTCACAGCTTTTTAAGTGATTTTCTAAATATTCATAGATATCTTTCCCCATTTTGGTTTAATACCGGGAGTTAGGTGAAAAGAATGGCTACCTTTGTCTTCACATTTTCAGATATTCAAAGTGTCCCTGTTTTATTTTCTAAGGAAGAGTCATGGTTATAATTTCACAGTTTCAGCCTGATCATGATGGCTGAGGCCAGGCATCCCTGTTTGCTCAGACTAAGGATTTAAAACCCAAGCAGTAGATTGTAGCCTTGAATGCTCCTCAAAATCCTCTTTCTGCTTGTCTCCACAGCTCCTGCTGCCAACCCTTGCTCCCTACTCCTTTGTCTCTTCTTGAATATTTTTATTCCTGGAGTCTCAGTTTAAGACATGTAATCATATTACTATATTCTAGGGCTTCTTGCTCAGACCTTTGTACTACACACTCTTAATTTTGGAGTTCTAGCTATTTTGGATAAAAGACATTTCATTATTGGTCAAGCCAGGCAAAAACCCCAGCTTTGCTAGAAATGGATTGAGAAAGACTAAATCCAAGAAATACTGATTTCTATAAACACATGTACATTTAATAAGAGCACCTGTGAGGCTAACACAAAATATAAGTTAAATGAAATGTATTTTACCCAAAAAAATAAAGATAAAATTATACCTTCATGATTTATGAAATATTTTTTATAATGCCCTGCAAATAATAAATATGTATTTTTTCCTCCTCTCCAGCAGGTCTAGATATTGGAAAATTTATTGGAGACTTTGACTGAGATGGCAAAATGCCTTAGATCCATTGAAAATAGCCTTTCAGAGGGTTGATGGTAGTCTCCAGAATTATTGAAGGTCACTTATTTTAGGAGAAATTGAAGGTTACCATTAAAGCCTACATGTCTTGAGAATTTAAAAGAATACTTATCCTAGGTAAATTCCATGGTAAGATAGGAAGATGATAGTTTCAGGTCCACGAGATGGGGAATACTAGAATTCCCTGTTTAGGCTCCTGAAGCCATTGGTGTCTCTGAAAGTGACTGTGTGTGAAAACCAAAAGAACTGTTAAGTGGAAGGTTGTAAATTTAGAAACCAGAGCATTGGTGCAAAGGGATAAGATGATTCCTGGTAGGAGAGACCTATGCAGGTACCTGCACCATCAAGACATCACAAAAACATTCCACCAGCAGGACCAGGGTGTTTCCAGGTTAAGCAACATTAAAAACAACACTGTGTTGATATCCATATATGGCAACTTTTTTGGACTTGTCAGAAATATCCTGAAAATAAGTTTCTAGACTCATCATGGATCATTTCACTAGCTCAGGGCACAATTATGGCCATATGTCTTTAAATTTTTCAAACGGATCACTCTAAACCCTACCACTTTATTAGAAGGAACTCTAATGTCTCTATTTAGAGACCTTGCCCTCCTCTTTTTATATGTTTAAGATTCTAGAGATTTGCTCAGTTCTGTTTTATAAGTGCTAGGCTGAAAGATAACTGAAAAATGTGATGTAACCATTAGCACTTTTGTTATCATTAGCTGTCTCTGGATAGTTAAGACTGGTCCTATCCATCTCTCAATATGCTCCTCTTTCTCTGTGTACACAGCCACTGGTCCTCTCTCAGTTTGTAGAACAAACACGGAGCTCTCCTGCCACAGAGAATTTGATGTTCCCTCAGTTTAAATTGTTCTCCATCCCACCCACCTCCTTGCATGGTTAACTCCTAGTTTATCTTCACACATCAGTCTTAAGTATACTTTTCCAAGGGAAGATTTTACACTCATTCTCTGTCCTTACTACCCTTAGACATAAACAAGATGGCCCTTGCCATGGCTTCATTCTTAAGAGAGCCCTTACATCAGACAGAGTGACGGCCATAAACACACATGCACACATGCACGCACGCACGCACACAAATATTTATTAAACTACCAGGCTCTCTGTTCACTCAAGAGTTTGGCCTATATTCAGGATTATTTTAGCATTAGTACCACTCATAATTATAAATATCTGATCTGAGTAACCAGCACCAATCAAGATGCAGGAAATACTCATTTCATTCATACCTTAAAGGTTTGTATTGTGCTGGTCCTTACATTAGAAACAAAAATGGCTGGGAAACGTGGCAAGAATTTGAGCCATGGAAGTACTTAGGTAAGAAAAAAGAAAAAGTAATTAACTTGTCAAATCCTTCTTCTCAGCATAAATGCAATACATTCTTGCATAATGAAATATCATTTCCCAGTAGTGCACAGTTTCCATTTTTGGTTTCTCTTTGTGTTCCAATTTATGGTTTATGAATTAGCTTTATATTTGCAAAAGTAGCAAATGGTGGCTAAGAACATTTTGCAATGTCAAAAAATTCAAATTATTCTTAGTTTGAATAGAAGTAGATCTAGATATACAGAAAGTACAATATAGATTTTTATGTTGGTAATTAGATGGACATTGGATATTAAAATTATAAGTTTTAATTTTTATAAATTATTTAATATTATTTAGTTAATTTAAAATTAAAATATTTCAGTTTTGTTTAAATATTTGATATTTAATTACTTAAGAATACAATTTAATAATTGACAGGACTTGATATTGGATTAGAAAGAAAGATACCAAGATTATATAAATAGATTAATGGTGGTGCCATTCTCTGAGCTAGAAAGTACTAATTTGAGAGGAAATCTTATCAGTTCAATTTGAAATTTGTTAAATATGAGGTAATTTTGGCAATCCATGAGGAGATTCCAGGTAGACTGTTGGATATATTGGTTCCAGGCCAGGGAAGAGAGTATTGTGAGAGTGAGATGAGAAGATGGCCTGGGATTGAAATTTGAGAAACTTAATAATTTAATTATCTGTTAAAATAGAATAAACCAGGAGAAAAATGGCCAACAGAGAGGAATGAAAACCAGCTGACTGCTGTTTCAAGGCAATAAAGGGAAGAAAATTCTTCCCTTCAAGCACAAGTGAGTGGTCAAGATATTCATGCTGCTAAGACAGGTCCAAGAATATAAGCTCCACAAGGGTAGGGGTCTTTGATTTCTTCCTTGATATGGCCTAAGTGTGCATAACACTTCTAGAATATAGTAGGTGCTCAATAAATAATTATCAATTGTTGAATAAAGTAAGATGCAGTTCAAAAAGTGCCTTTTGGATCAAACTGTGTAGAGGTTATCAATGCATTCAGACATTACACTTTTGATGGAGTGACGGGTTATCAAATTAGAGTAGCTAAGGAGGTTGTGGGTTTGAGGAGATGGAGAAAGTGATGCGGGTAGACCTCTCTTCTAGAAAGATTGACTGTGATAGAAAAAAGCGGAATGTGGTGCCCAAGGGAAGGCTTTGGTTTTGCTTAGTTTTGCTTTTTAATAGGAGAATATCTAAAAGCTTGAAGAGAAAAATCAATTTGGGAGTGGGGCTAAACATTCCACATAGAGAAGAGAGAACCAATAGTGTAGATTCTTGAAACAGCAGGAGTGATAGACTTTTAAGCACAGATAGAGGCATCAGCCTTAGGTAGCTGGAGGGGAATGTTTTTAACTGTAACAGGAAGAGAGGAAATAAAACAGGTATTGATATAGGTAGATTTTTTGTTTGAAAATGAGGAAATGCCCCTGAAGTGCCTCAATATTTCCTTCATAAAATAGGTGGTGAGATTATTTGCTAAGGTAATAAAGAAAGGTAAGGGAGAGAGATGGGTTAGATGTTTGAGGAGAGGGCAAACAGTTTAAACAGTTATTATAAAAGGGAAAAAGTTAACTAGAGTAGACATTAGAGTAACTGAAGAGTATCAAAGGCCCATCTGCGATTGGTCATTATTAATTTATAGAAAAATATATTTGCTCTGCTTTGTAAAGGTGAAGATGGGAACATCTTAAAAATACTTGCTACAGAAACAAAATAATTTAGAAAATACCAAATCTGCCATTTATGCCAGGCACAAACAGAATAGACTTGCTATATTTCCCTAGAGACTTAATACATTTTCCTAGGCAAAAGGTAACTCATGCAATTTGAAAATAAATTCTAAATGTTCAAAATCCTCTTAAAGCATTTATTTATAGTATATTGATATTAATATATGTTTATAATCTTTGTGATATTTGATAAATTGTTTTCACTTGATCATATGTTTATATGAATTTAAATTCATTAATGCCAATAACATATATGAATTTAAAGTAATTGAATGTTTTTGTTCTTGTCAATATGACCACTCTTTAAATGCATGTACTTCGATATGTTAGGGTTAATTTGATTTGAAAAACTGACTTGTTAAAGATTAAATTATTATTAAACCCATACCTAGACATTTAACAAAATTTATAGCTCTAGTGGACACAAAAATCACAGGATAGAGCAAGCTAAGAGAAACTAAAAACAGTATCATGCAAATGAGTGAGGGTGCTTTAAAATTGATATTAATATTCATTTTATGATAAATAAAAATCATCTAAATTTGCATGCCACTGTTTACTTTTAAATCTAGTAATTCGTTAACAGTAAGTTCCCTCTAAAAATATAGAATAATGTAACATTTAGTCATTTTGTAATTTTATTGTTATTTGTGTACTGTACTCTTTGAAGAAAACACATGCTTGAGCAAATGCAGTATTTTGATTACACACCAAGTGAAATATTGAAAATATAATCATATTATAACCAATTTTCTCTTAGAGTTAATTTTTGCATTTTTAAATTAGCTATTTTAAATTCTTTTCAGACATAATATTAAAAAATAGATTGTTTTTTAGAAAAGATAAACTGCATATAAACTGTTGATTATATTTGAAGAAAATGTCTCTTCTAGGGGATTTATTTTCCAGTGATAATTGAATTGAAGGTAATTAACTAATATTTGTTGACTAAAACAATTTTAGGGCTTTATATTTTCACTAATAATTTAGGTCATTATTAGATTTTTATGATGATCTTCTAAATCCCATTTTTATGTGTAGTAATTTTGGGGGTTATAAAGGCATAGAATATAGAATGCAAACTTTAGGAAGTATTTTCGGTGATTTAATCCAATAAAAATTTAGACAACTCCATAATTTAGCTATATTATGGAGGCCTTGCATAGTTGTTAATCTATGGTTTTAGATGCTTATGATTAGGTCTCACAAAGTAATTGCTTGGAAGCTAATTATAATAAAATTTAACTTTATAAAACATTGTGGCACCAGAGACTGGTAGGAGGAGGAGGAAGAGATAGTTTAATAGACTCCATTGTATAGTAACCAATGACCCGATTTGTTTCCCTTACCAGAATGAAACAAAATGAAGAAAAAGTTTCTATAACTGCCATTTTTCTTGTTTATCTAATGTAGCTTATTGTGTTTACACACAAAGCTTAAGCAAACAGTCCAGAAATTGCTGTGATTGTTTGAAAGAACTACCAACTCTGCCAAGGATGTAGTTATTGGGTATATGGTAAATGGCAGAGTATTTGAAACCTCATTTATAAAAACAGGTCTGATGCTAAAAGTTTAAAGAGAGAAGAAATGGGTCAGTACTTAAGGAAAAATAAATGTAACATTAGAAGTAACAACTCAATGAACCTAGAATTATATAACAAATTAATTCTCATCAATTTAAGGCCTTCATGATTCTGCCAATTACAGAAATAGTAAAAGCTGGCACCCAGACCATACCTCCTCACCAACGTAGTGTTGCATACTGCAGAAAGCCCATGATATGAAAATTTGCTTTATTTCTTCAGAGAGGCATTTTTAAAGAGATGCATATTTTTCTTAATTCCTCTTTAAAACACCCCCAACCACTTGTAATTTTACAAGTTATTCCCTCTGCTTGAAATTTCTTTCCTTACTTCATACATCATTGCCTTCCTCCAGACTCCTTCCAACTTCTTTTCTAGTTTCTTCTTCCTCTACCTTTGGAAAATTGCTGATATGTTTTCTTTTCTGTGTAACATCCTTCACCTTTTGCTTTTTTATTTGCATCACATTTCACCCCAATTCAGATTAGGCCCTCCCATTTCTATGTACCCATAAAAATATGGCCATACTTCATTATTATAATTCATTTAATTTTAAAACTGTTTTCTTATTCAAACATTCCACTCTATTCTGTAAATAATAAAATGTCTAAAATGCAATTAAACAACTTCTCTTGATAAAGTCCATAGTTTTAAATGCTGTAAAGTCTTTGTAACAGGATATTTACTACATCCAGTAATTTTGTTAAAAATATAAGCCCTTTTATCATTATATATCAGGGCTAATAAGATAAAAATGTATGCATATTATGACTAAAATAGTTTTTGCAATTTAATGTTTAGTATGTTTTTTGTTCAGTATTAGAAAATAACAATTTTATTTACTTTTTAATAGACACCACCAATTTAATTGCCATTGTGGACATTGATTAATGGCCATTATTAACACAATTGAATTTATATGTGAAACTAATTTTCCATGGATCATTTAGGACCTTGACCAGTCATTTCACATAACTCAGATTAACCAGTTAGATTTACGTTGGTAAATTACCACACATGAACAGTATTGTTTTTCTCTTGGGAATGGCCTATATTACTTTAGAAATACAAGTTATTTTCAATTTCTTTAAAAAATATTTTTCATTCTACTTATTCTACCTCCATTCTACTAAAGCTACTTCAGTTTGTGGTTGTTTTAAAGATGTGTTAGAAGCCAGAAAACAGGAATATTCTAAAGATTTAACAATAAAATTCATAAGATATCAAAACTTACTTCTTGTATTAGGATTAAGCATATGAGTTCTGAAATTAGAATGCCTGTGTCTGAATCTTGGTTCTACAATTTATTAGATGTCTGACTTGTGCTAGTTACTTAACTTTTCTGTCTCAGTTACCTGATCTATGAAAAGAAAATATAAATGCTACCTAATAATACTCAAATTGTTGCTTGAGTTAATAAATTCTTGGCACTTAGAACAGTATCTGGTACACAGTAAGCACTGAATACATGTTAGCTACTGTTATTTTTTGTACAGGTGAAATTAAATTAAAATGGCTGGGAGAGTCTAGAAAGGCAGATCAAATCTCAAGAGGACAGAATAGAATTCAGGAGCTGGATATAGAAGTGAGTCCCACTTATTTTGATTTGGTGATAATTTGACCGAATATTTGTATTCCATAGTCAGGTAACTGAGATACTATGTCTTTAGCAAACTTTTCTGTGTTCTCTTCTATTTTTCTCCTTCCCTCTTTTGTACTGCTGCATTAAATATTTCTGCTTTCTGTCATCTTGTGTCCCTACTCCTCCACTAACTTTTTCTTACTCACTAACAATTCTAATTATGTCTTCATCTTAAAGTTAAACTAAGCCAAAAATACATCCCTAGTATCATCTTAAACACTCTTCTCAATCTCTCCCCACCTTTTTTTAATCACAAAATTTCTAGAAAATGTTACTATATTAGCTGATTCTTTCTGTCTCCCTCAGCTTACACACATAACCTCCTCCCTAAGGGGTTAAAATTTTTAAGCTAGAAAGGTAGAGAGTATGCAGAAACTACAGAAGAGATAAGGCACATTTTTGTCATGTCAGTTTTGCTCAGTAGCATATAATTAAATCACTGACAGTGCTCTATCAAAACAAGTACATATTTTATGAAGCAGAATGTACTAGTTAATGTGAAAACTTTAAGATAAGAGTTTAAAAATTTTAATTTGAGATCATGGCTTACATTTTCTCTTCAGACCTCTAGAAGTATATAATGTTTGAAGAAAATCTTGTCCTCCTAGATTTAGTAGGTACTGCAATTGAAACTTGGATGCAGGGGATAACTCTTAATCCCTCTACTATAAAATTCATATTAAACCTGCTTCTAATGGTTTCTTAATCTCTCTACTATAAATGACTCCTAATCTCTCAACTATTAAATTCACTATGAAATCTTCTTTTAATGATTTCATGCAATGGTGATTTTAGCCTCAATTGCTTATTTCTTGAGAAATTACAAAATGATAATTCAGTTATTTGTTATATAAAGACTAATGTCTCTACCTTGATTTTTGTCTTTTAACTATAAGTCTAATATATCTTCCTTATCCCTTTTCCATAGCTGCATAATATTTCATTGTGAGAATGTATCATAGTTTGTTGAATCAGTTCTTTATCGAAGAACCATCAAATCCCACTCAGTTTTTGCTATTATAAATAATGTCAGAGTAAATAACATTAAGCATAAGTCATTTAAAACATTTTGCAACATATTTTTTGAGACAAATTTCTAAAGATGATACTTCAGGGTCAAAAAATAAATTTTTTAGATGACAAGAATTTGGCCTTCTTACACTTTATATCTCCTTGCTCATTATTTCAATGTTCATAGTATTATGACAATATCAATAATATTAACTGCTTAGCAAAATTACATGGCTCACATTTCTTTTGTTTTATTTTTTCTGAATTTAATAATTCCTCTTTAATATTTTTAGTTATATTGTTTTCTACAAGACCAAATTGGTTAGGTACTTGAGTCTGTGTACAGCTCTTGCCCTGAGGTCTTCTCTTGCATTTCCTGGAAAATCTCTTTAAATCTTTGTTGTGTAGGATCCCCTGTTACCAAGATCCTAAAACCTGTTCTTTCTTAGTAGAGTATATCCTTCAGTGCCATAAAAAAGGGTTCATGCAGGTAAAATTTTTGAGGACTTATATGTCTGAAATGTCTTTATTCTACTAGCTTCACGCTTTGTTTCTTGTCACACTGGTTATAAAGTCTAGGTCAGAAATCAATCTCCATGAGGTTTGGCTTCAATTCCTTTTTGTTTTCAATATATTTTTTGAGATGTCTGATGCTGTTTTATTTCCTTTCTCTTCATTTATTTGGAAGGTCATAGCCAGACCAGATGTTGACAATGAGAAATATGAAACAGAACACAGAAATATGGGGTTGTGGCATAGTAAGACTTTCATTATATGGTAATTATTATTAATTATGAACCCTTGAGTGTTAATGTGGCCCTATCCTGGATCGATGTTGCAACATCTATGAACCAATACTTCTGAGTTCCTCTCATTTGGTTACTCTTTCTTCATGGGCTACCTTGACTCAATAACTTCAAGTGTACCTCTGAGAGAAGCTAAGGAAATTTTATTGGCTTACTTGTATCCTTGTCACATTGATACTGCTTATTCATTGGTTAGTAAAAAAACAAAGTGAGGGTAACCTCAAATCATGAACATCATTCTTGCCGATAACTGAAGCTACGCCAATTCTTTGTGATCTGGCTATTATGAACTTATCTTATCCCCAGCATTCTGAAATTACAAAGTACTTTATCTTAAAGGTTTCTCCCCTCCCCACCATACACCCCATTTTGTTGAACCATTTCATTTTGGAAGCTAGTGTTCTTTAACTCTGGAAGACATTTTTATATTATTTATGTGATAATTTCTGCCCTTCCAATTTCTCTGTTCTTTCTTAAACTCAGCCAGATGTTAGTCTTTCCAGATAATTTCCAGATAATTTCTCTAATTTAATGTTTCTCATGTCCATAGGGTTTTTTTTGTTTTTGTTTTAATTCTAGAGATTAGGAGATTTCTTTGAGTTTATTTTCCAAACTTTCTCTTAATTTTTCAGTTTGGATATCATGGTTTTCATTACCCAATGCATTGTTGTTCCCACATTGTTCATTGAATTCTTTTATTGTTTCCTGTATGCAACATCATATCCTACTTTGAAGTAATTAATTAGAGAATTTTCTAAAACATTTTCTTCTGTTGCTGCTCTGTTTCTGTTTCCTGTGAATGCCTTTGTTCTTTGTCTTTCATGTTATAGACATTTCTTAATTATTTGATTATTCTTGATAATCCACCAAATTTAAGAGTAAAGCATCACAAAGCTAATGAATGTGTATGTGACTTGTTGGCTACTGAGCTTCCAGCAGCATGATTGTGTAGAGATTAAGTTCTTTTATTTAGGAATCCACAAATGTTATTATCTATAGGCTATTTATCTAGTGCTGATCAATTCCTCTAGAACTGAATATTCCCATCTTCTACCTGGTGAGTATTCTATCCATTTCTGCCTGCTTTCTGGGAGCTGAATATAATAAAGAGGCATAGCGTCCTCAAAATTCCACATGTAGATTATTATTTATTCTTATTATTATCAGTGCAGTGCCCAATCCCTTATTTGTGCTGTCTGTGCTGTTTCTTAGTCCACAGAGATTTACTGGTTCATTTTTTCTAGATAATACTTCTCTGTTTTCATCTGAAGGTAAAGAGAGGCTTCATCATCTGGTAGTTTAATGTGCATTAGATAGAAAAGTGGTATCTGGATTATCCAACAACTTCTTATACTGACTTGCACATAATCCCACTGCTTTCAGCCCCTCAGTACACCCTGCTTCCATGTTACTTCAATTCATGAGATTTTCTGGATAGCAAATTAGTCTATATTTCTTTGGCACTCCTATCAGAGATCTTTTACGTGATAGCAATCCCTTCTCTGAAAAGACAGATTCTACACATTCAGTTAACTTTTAGTCCCCAATATATTGGATTTAACTCTTTAGTCTACTATTGATTCATGTCTTATTCCCTTTGTTCCTGAGTGTTTATACATTTTGAATGAGAGATTGGGGGCTTAAGAAGACATAAATGCATTTGCTTTTTGCTATATTAAACTAAAAACACATCTTCATGTTATTTAATTTTATTCCTCATCACTGAATTATACATGAGTAGTAAAAAAAAAAAAAAAAGGATCACAAAGGAAAAATACTAGCGTTGACAAAAAGTTTTCTTAATGGAGTGATATTTGGGTTGAGATTTGGTAATGAGTAGAAGCTAAATTAGTTGAAGGTAAGACAGTTGATTTGGCAGAAAGTACTTCAGGCAAGAAGAAGCATATATGGAGAATTCACAAAGCACTAGGGCAAATGGCACATCTGAAAACCTGAGTAAAGGCTATACTCACGACAGCAAGGAGTGTCCACTTTGAGATCAGATTGGAGAATTAGATGGGGCTCAGATAACAAAAGACACTGGATAACTGTTTAGAAATGAAAATTCAATTTTGATGGCTTTTAGATGATTTAATCAAGGAAGTAACATGATAAAATTTAGTTTACAAAATTCATTCCAGTTGCAGTGTGGGGGAATAAGTTGGAATGAATCAGAAGGAGACAAATATTAATGTAGGAAAATAATGTATTACAATGGTACATATGAAAAAAATGGTAGTGATGGTCAGTGTTTTGTGAAGCAACATGAGGAAAACTGGATAAATTTAAGAGTTTTTTTAACAGGAAAGTTGAATTATTGGAATTGATGGGGAAATTTATTATGGAATGTAATGAGACGTAGGCAGTCAAGATGATTCCTTGGTTTCAAATTTGCATAACTAGATGGATATTGGTGCCATGTATTGAGATAGAAAATACAGGGGGAAGGCTATGTTTGGGGGTGGGAGGGAAGATTATAAATTCTGTTTTAGAAAGTTTTAGTTTGGTGCATGAGATATCAAGTAAGCAGCTAAAATATGGTCTGAACTTTGAAGAGAGTTCTGTGTTGGAGAAACAAATTTATAAACTTTGTGGATGTTAATAAAAGTCATGAGTATGGGCTGGATCACCTCAGAAGAGAGGAGAGAGTGAAGATAAAAAATTGTCATATTCAAGAAAGTCTCACTAGTATAAAATTTGTCATTCAATAAAGGTTAACTCTGTATAAGGATAAAACTGTCTGTAAACTTCCAGCCTCTACTATGGAGCGCACACATAGTAAAAATATATGTGACTGAATTGAACAACAATAAAAGACAATAATTAATTGTAAAGCTTTCTAAATTCATCATGCTCACTTGAATTGAAAATTGTAACTTCATCAACTTTCTTTCAGTATTTAAATCTTATCCACTATTCACGATCATTAAGTAGCATAATTGTTATAAAATCTCTTGATATATCATTTCTAAGAAATGCCTACTTCCTCCTTGAAGCCATCCAACTTTGTTGATATCTCTATCATAACACTTCTATTTTCTTTTTATTTTAGTACTTTATGAATAAGTCTTATCTCTTCTATTGCATATTGCATATCTTCTTTGAGGTCAAGAGCTAAGTCTTTTTCAATTTTGTATTCTACACATTTGTCTAGCAGAATGGCTGACATGTAGTAAATGACCAATAAGTGTTTACTTAATAAATGCATGAATGTGTCATTATGTTCAGACATTAGTTGCTGTAACAACTCAGTTGCAAAATCCCAGGTCCCAGGATAATAGGCTTTTCATATCCTAGGAGCTGTGAAGCACAAAATTTTGAGAAATATCAATTTCTTTTGGATTTCTGTGGTTTCATTATCTATAGTCTGTTACAATTCTTATCTAGGAGAAGGTAGACTCATGCACTTAAATTTAAAAAAGGATTTATCCCTAAATAAAGGCATTTTAAGCTAAAATTATTTTTTATTTTCTTTAAATTATCAAGCAACATAAGTAGAGAAAGAGACAGAGCTATTATTCATGTTTGAGGTCTCTAGTTATTCCAGATCTCTCTCTCTCTCTTTCTCTCTCTCTCTCTCTCTCTCTCTCTCTCTCTCTCTCTCTCTCTCTCTCACACACACACACACACACACACACACACACACACACATACACATACATTTTTAAATATATCCAGAGATAAAAGTCTCACAGCTTTCTGTAGGAAATTAAATAACACCTTTATAATTAGTAAGTTTCTTATGTTAAACTAATGTTTTTAATGTAATTTTGCTCAGATCCATGGTGAATATTCAAAACTTCTTGTCAGCACTTTCTATAGTTCCTTATTCCGCTTTTCAACTATTTGAGGACAATTATTAATTTACCCCCAGTTAATTTATATGGAGATAACATAGTTTCAAATATTCTCATTATTTACACTTTATTTTCCATTTTATGATTTAATAAGTCCACTGTTGATCATTTTTAATTTTTACATATCTTCTTAATTTGCTATTAAAATATTTTTTACAGTGCATAAATAATTATCCAATACTGTATTATCTTATAGTTTCTTTTCAAGTTTTCTAGAACTATTGAATAATTATCATAATTAATCTGTAAATTTTAAAGGCAAAATTTTATTTGCTAAAATAATTTTTTAGGTTTTCATTTCTTAATTTCTAAATCAAAATATTAGAAGAGGGCTATAATTTTTATCTTATAAAATATTTTGAATAAAAATATACTTTCAAATAGCAATCTATAATGGAGGTTAATTAAAACTGCATTATTTTTCCCTTAGCTATCAACAACTAGTTTTGGCATAGATTATTGGATTTATAATTAGATGTAATTTGACTTAATTAGTTGGCTATAGCTCTTAATTATGGTATACTTTTTCCCATTATGGCCACTGTAACAGCAGCTTAGGATAAACATTGATGATCCATCCCCATTGCCAGTGGGACTAGCTCTATCCCTAGGGTTATTTGTGTGATAATGAGAATGAGATTTCAGGAGCATGACAGACGGTCTAGGCAAAGGATACTGTTTTGGCACAGCTCCCTTTACTGCTTTTCAAATACTTATACATCTAAAAAAAAAAAGGAAGTTTCAAGTGGATTGTTATTATTTTGGTGTGGGAGGTGTCGAGGGCACACTAAGGCAAACATTAAAAAAATTGAGAAAGCTAAGTTTTTGTTAGAAACTTGCTAAGATATAAAACATTAATATGAGTTACCTAAATTTGCTTTGCTGAATAAAATAAATCACTTTTATACTCTGAATCTATTTGTTTGGGAATTTCACATGCTGGTTCAGCCTCATATCCCGTTTATTCTTAAAAGAGTTGCTTTGAAAGAATGTAGTACATATCAAAGCTGAAAGAAAGCAATCTTGTGTAATGTTTCCTGTGAATACAGTCAAAGTGATACCAATTTTAAAAGAAAACATTTTCAAAGGAGTTAGAAGAGAATGGTCCTTAGTTGTTGAATACTCATTCATGTTACATGTAGGGACCCATATCCTATATGCCACTAAAATAGTTTGGTATTAAAATTTTTTAAAATATTCATATAGATTATATGGTAATTTGCTACCACTTCTCTTATTTGCAGACCAAATAATCCTTAGTCCATTTCATAATAGCCAATTACAGGTTACTCAGGGGACATGGATCATGCAAATCAGCTCATATTTCACTGAGTGACTGTTTCTTGTGTGTTTTGAGCTATTATCTTCATTACAGTGCTGCACATGAATCTAACTCATCTGTACTGTAATTGCTATAAATCAAGTATTCATTTGCCATTATTTATTGCCTACTATAAAGAGTTTTAATAATATTTAGAGGGCACTGCAATAAAAGCAATCATTTACTGTGTTTGCTTACAGGGTCATTCTAGGTTTTCAACAAAAGCCAATGTCATTTCCTAATCCTTTAATATTCATAAGGTAACATCACTTGCAAATGGTACATTGTGATTTATAAACATTTCCTGGCCAGGAACATAAAAGCATCATTATAGTTCCTTCCCAAGAAAAGCAGTCAGACACTGGGGGGGCAAAAAGCAACATGGGGTACCAGAGTCTTCTGTTCTTCACTGGATCATGTTTTTATTTTCCATTGCTCTTGATCACACCACTTAAATTCATTCTCAACTATAAATTATGAAAGGCTTGTCAGAGTCCTTTTACAAAAGAGGATATGCATTAGTATTTAAAAAATAGGTTATGTTTTTTTCCTCTAATCTCAGTAATAACAGAGTTGGCATAATGTGGTAGACAGCTCTGGGGAAGAAGGCACAAAGACCTAGCTTCAAGTTCCATTTACATTAATTACTACATGTATGACCTTTGACAAATAAGTTAATCTCTATAAGCATCTGTTTCCATTTATGTAAAATGGGAATAATAATACTTGGTGTACCAATTCAAAGGATCTCTGCAAGGATTCTATGAAAACCACTTCTAAGGTATAAGGCAATCCAACTATTAGTTAAAAACAACCTCTTTGTGAGAAAGGTAGAGATAACTGTCCTCCAGAAAACCCTTTTTAAAATTATAAGGTAGTGAAGAAATATATTACTTTATAGTTATCTAGAAATATCATAGAATCTCAGTTCTCAGGAACTTCTACCAACCATCCATATTGTTAAATTTTGTCTACCACATTCCCAAACTTTGCTTGGGCACTTCCAATGATGGGTAACTCATTGTTCCTAACAATAATATACTAAATCCGATAGTCCTCTTTTATTCAGTGTTAAAATTGTTTCATTTCAGAGCCAACAAAACAAGTCAAGTGTCTCTCTTCTTTACCAGTCTCTATGATATCTGAAAACAAGTGCATGTCTTCCCCAAGTCTTGCCTTTTTCATATAAAATATTCTAATTCTTTCAACAATTCTTTATTAAACATGATTTTAAGTTACTATTATATCTGGGTCAATGTATTCTGAACAATAATTTGGCTTGATTAAAATTAATTCAACTCTCTTAAAAAGTATTGTGTCAGAGAGGTGCTAGGTAACAGATACAGAGCTGAAAAGGTGCAACGAGTGCCCTTTAGGAGCTCCTACTTTAGCCAAGCTGACCTTCATATTTGTAATGATCTATAGAACAACACAGTCAACTCAAATATACTGAACACATACTCTATGACAAGTTCTTTGCCATGGCTGAGAATCCAGCAGTAAACCAGGCAGCAGTGATTTCTGCCTTCATGGAGCTTTCATTATTGTGGGAAATAAAGACAGGTAAAGTCATTTCTAAATAGTTTATTAGGTAAAAGAGAAAATATAGTGTTTTAGAAAGAAGGAAGAACGTTATGGCCCTGAGAAACCATTTCTCTCTTAACCTCATGCGAGTCCCCAATACCTATCAGAGTGCTTAGCACATAGTATATATTCTGTACATATCCTGAATAATGAAAAGAACAGCAAGCAGGTAAGAATTCTCACAGCATGTAGCATAAGAAGGAACTGGGGTTAGGGAAGTCAGAAAGGACCTGTAGCAGGTACTATGAGGGTTGCCTATATCCCTTTAGTACCTCCTTTAGATCTTTCTTAGGCAAATAGTTCTGAGACCACATTGCCTGCCCCTGAAGTAGACTTGAAGAGCTGGGAAATAAACTCCTCTCTGCCGTCCCTGTTCTCACACCCAGAACAGCCCTCAACCAAAGACTGGTGAGAGTTGGTATAAAAATAACCCTAGCTCCCTTGTCTCCCTGGTGGAACAATTCTGTGGCACATGTTCTACAATGATTCCCAGATTTTTCCTCAGTGTACTAAGCTTCAGTTACCTTCACTGGTAACTGCCCTAATAACATACCCTTTATTGGCTAACTTTCCTTATGTATCTCATATTCCCACTTTTCTACCAATGTTTCCTTCATGGACCAAATGACTTGCTCAAAACCTTATTTTAGTGTCTACTTTGGGGTAGCCCATTCTAACATAGGGCCATATAATGAAAAGCCTTTTAAGCTATATTTAAGTGTCTAAAGTCTATCAAAATACAACTTGTAAGTGCTTTCAGCAGTATTAGTAAAGCATTGGCAGGGCATTTTCTATAGCATCTTCAGGACTCTTATTTAGCCTTGGCTGGGTTCCTTGTCCCCATACTCATGACAAGAAAGGGGATAAGTGTCCACTTTTAATATCATCTGCTGAATAACAGTTGCATTCTCAACTGTAGGAATTGGTCTTTATACAACCCTATGAGGACGTTTGGGATAAAATAAAGATATGGATATCATCCTGACTTCCTAACTTGGTGGGCAGAACATTCTGAGATACTTGGAGCTTGTTCTGGGATTCCTGAACAGTCCTATGCACATGAACTGAAGCAGATACGCTCACCATGCAAACATACAGGCTGCTCTGGACACTGATGTCTCAGAGGGAGAACAGGTCTGGACACTAATACAGTGACAACCTTAGACACACTGACAGACCTGACCTGTCTGTCCTGGAGCTTCCTAATAGGCCAGTCCCAATGCCAACATACCAGCTCTCTCAGAGAGATACACCAGAGCTTCCACATTAGATGGCAGATAGGCCATAGTGGATTGTGATCACCAAGTCCCACTGACCAGTCCCAATACTCCAGGCACCCTAGGGAGGTCAAGATGAGATCAGTAGCAGGGCCCAAAGTGCTATCTTCTATATAACTATATGATATGCTTCAATCTTATAAAATATTGGTTCACCAAAGATCAATAGAACACTATTTCCAAGTTAGAACTCCAGGGAATAAATGCACAAGCATCTAATGATTCTACGACCATCATCCACTTAATTTATAATTAATGGCAATGGCCCAAGACCTTTGGATTGTGACCACTAATAAGAATCTCGTGTGTTTCTTAATATTTTTCTTATTCTTTCTAAATTTAATCTCAGCATGAAAACAAAGTATAACATTAAAAAATTCTTCTATTTTAACTTAACATTATATATATAAATTTTAATTGTTCCTGAGACTGTCACAAAGACAGACTTTTTAACAAAATTAGTTTTTACTTTCTAAATTCTATATTTTGTTGTGGTCAACTATAAGTTGTTCTCTCAAGAGTATAATCATTGGATTTCTTAAGTGTTATATGTAAGAACATTTTTCATCGACTTAAAATGAAATATTTAAATATATCTGAATAAATACCCAAATGTGCTAGGTGCTAGAAAAAAGTTCTACAACATTGGGGACAGACATGAGATATAATTTTCACCAAAAAATTTGACAAATATTTACAATTTGATAACATATGGCCCTACCTAATGTTTAAGTGAGACACAATTTTTATAGCTATATACAGAAGATACAGTAGCTATATACAGAAGATACAGTTAGTTGTAAGGATAAACATTGAAAGAGTAACACGGCTTATCTTTGGTGAATATTCTGAATGGTTTTAAAAACTTTTTTCTTCATTTATCTTAATTTTTTACTATTTTTTTAAAAATAGTCACACTAGAAAAGTAGTTAAAATACAGATTAAAAAGTGTCTTTAATATCGCATGAAAGAATTAACATTTTATCCTGAAGATAACAGGAAAATATCCAAAGTTTTTAAAGCAGGGAAGCAAAATCATTAGATGAATAGCTGAGAAGATACCTTAATAGTTGGTATCAAAATTTCTCATATACAAAACTATATTTTCGATTCTTTTTTTTAAATGAGGATTTCGATAAGCTATGTGAAACTGGCAGATGAGGATCTGAAGATACAATCTAAAAAAGGATAACTAAGCAAAGCCACTCAGCATAAGAAAATGCCAAGAATGTAAAGATGAGAGAGATCATAGACAAGAGGAAGGATAGTAAAAATAGAGGAGAGAGAGAAGAGAAATATTACAGAATATGGCAGAAGGCCAGTGGTGGCAAGGCTGAAGTAATTTTAAATATATATCTAATATTTAAGAAATATCTATATCTAGTATTGCTTTCTTAGTTGGTTGCAGTGCTATGGCATAAACCTGCTCCATCTTATCCCTTCAGTTGAGTCTAATAGTCCATACAACTCGGTATAGAGGTATTTAAAGGGTGAAGTGTTGGAGCTATAAAGGGAAGAGGGTCTGATTCGGATAGACCTGAATCATTGCTACATTTTTCTATTTCTATGGGACCTTCGGCAAATTTCTTAATAAGTTGCAGTTTTCTGAATTAACGTTTAATAATTGCTTTTAAATAACTGCTAGCAATTATTAACTGCTAACCATGTCATGCACTAGGCAGTATACTAAAGGGTTTTACAGATGTTTATTCCTTTAATCTTTAAGATAACCCTATGAAGGTATGAACTATTTTATTTATAACCTCAATGTGCCTCAGGTGAAAAAACTAAAGCACACTAAAGTTAAATAACTTAATTGAGATCACACAGCTTGAAAGCGAAGGAACTGAAATTTAAACCAGGTATTCTAGTTCCAGAGTATGTACTTACATCCACCCATGTTATACTGTTCCTCAGAGGTTGTACAAGATTGAAAGAACTAAACAAGATAATGTATGTTAACACTAAGCCTTATAATTGATACATAGAGATGCTCAGCAAATTTTAGATTTTTGTTTTGGTTTTTCTTTTCTTACATTCACTCTGTATTTATAAAATTTGTTCACAAAGAGGTCAAAAGAAATTCTGTCAAATGTTTCTAAGCTTAAATACAAAATTACTTTTTATATTTTCCTGACCAAGAAATAAAAGAATTCTAAGAAAAAAGAAAAAGGGATTAAATACATCCCATTCTCTCTAAGTAAACTCAACTTTCTTTTCTATTACATTCTAGGATTTTAAGATGAAGGCTAAGCTCACGTGTCTGTAGCCTCTTGAAATTTAATTCATACATTTATCAAAGTAGAGTAATATACCTTATTTCACTTACTTGCCATAGCAAGATTAACAAGAAAGATATTCTGTGGCCATAATAATAATAATAATAAAAACAAGAGATAACAAATGCTGGTATGAATGTGGAGAAAAGAGAATACTTGTGTATTTTTGGTGGGATTGTAAAGTAGTATACCACTGCAAAAAACAGTATGGAAGATCCTCAAAAAATTAAAGATGTGTAAAAACTACCATATGATTCAGCATTTCCAATATTGAGTATATATCTAAAGGTAATGAAAACTCAAAAATGATATCTGCACTTCCTTTTCATGGTAGCATTATTTATAATAGCCAATATATGGAAACAACCTAAGTGTCCATCGATGGATAAATGGATAAAGAAGTTTTTATCTATCTATCTATCTATCTATCTATCTATCATCTATCTATATCTATATCTATCTAATCTATATCTATATATATACACACAATGGAATATTATTCAACCATTTAAAAAAAAACAAGGAAATTCTACCATTTGTGACAACATGAATGGAACTTGAAAGCATTATGCTAAGTGAAATAAGTCAGACAGAGAAAGACAAATACTGTATGATTCCACTTATATGTAGAATCTAAGAAAAAAAAAGTCATGGGCAAAAAGCTCAGGCTTGTGGTTACCAGGGATGGGGTGTGAGGGGAGGAAGAGCTGAATTGTACTTCAAAAGGTACAAATTTCCAGCTATAAGATAAATAAGTGCTAGGGATGTAATATACAGCATGATGACTATAGCTAACACTGCTATATGATATACAGTAAAATTGTTAAGATTGTAAATCTTAAGAGTTCATCACAAGGAGAAAAATTTCTTTCCTTTATTCTTCTTTCGTTCTTTTTATTATATCTACATGAGAAGATGGATGTTAGCAGAACCTACTGTGGTAATCATTTCACAATATATGTAAATCAAACCATCACATGTTATATGCCTTAAACTTATAAGTAATATACATCAATTATTTCTCAATAAAACTGTAAAAAAAAAGTCATGCTCTACTTTATTTCTGGGAATGAAGAAACAGACTCAGAGAAGTGAATGCCTTGAACAAGAACATGTGTGTAGCAAGTAAAGGAGTTCTATTAAAAGTTGGAGTTCTATTAAAAGTTAACTGTCAGGATCGACATGCTTTTTTACAACTTTTATAATCAGCTAACACATATACACACATATAAAGAGAGGAGGCAAAATACAATAATCAATCAAATATTTTTTGCTATAGATATGTAGTATATGTATATAAAATCAGGCACTTTTTTAAATATAAAACAATATATATCAAAATAAAATATTTTTTATTATTTTTATCTAGTTACATTGCTGTTACTATTTCTATTTAATAGGGTAAATGATTAAGAAAGACTAAATCTAGAATTTCCCCCCATATAATAATTTCTATAGAGAAAAGAACTAAATCTTAGAATGGAAAATCGTAATTTTGGAAATTAAAAAAAAAGTCCATTAATTTAATGACAGTAATTTTTTCTCCTAACTTCTAACATTTCCACTGAGTGGAAATCTAAAAATATTTAAAATCTTACTTAAATATAGTTAAAACCAGGAACATATCTCTGCAGCAAACACTTTCCATGTCTGCAGTCACTTAATAGCTAACAAATAGTTTCTATTAGGTCCTATCTTAATTGGTACTTGAACTTTTTGCCTTAAGCTGATTTGGCTTCTATAAGCCTTTCGGTCTTATCAACTGAAACAGCCAACTCTCTTAAAGCTTACTATAGTGTGCACATGCTTCACATGTTTATATTTCAGCTTTTGGGACATTTCTCTCTTGTTCTGGATTGAGGCATTGATATGTGATTTGTCACAAATGAATTAGCTTTGAAATCTCCATGTACCAAGATATTTAGTTTCTTCAATCTTAAAGTCCCCTTAATTTCATAAAACCCAGTCCACATATTCTACAACCTGACAACCAACCAACCAAAAACCAACCAAACAACAAGAGTATAGTACTTATATATAAAATCAAGTTATTATATCAAATGCTGGTGGTTAGAAAATAGTCTTCTATCAGCTCTCAAAATTAAACATTCATTTTATCTGGGTTGCAATAAAAGTATGGTGACTTCTATTCATTTGCTTTCCCAAGCAACTTAAGCTGGTAAATTGCTTAGATTTATGTACTAGGATGCTATAGAGCAGCCAGCCATTAACTACCTCCAGGACAATTACCTACCCACTCCTCGCTTCAGCTAGATCATCTCTGTGTTCCCTGCTCAGTTCTCTCAGTCCTGCTTTTCATTCCTTTCTTTCATAGGGCTGAATGACAGCCTCTGATTTTCCTTGCTGGGGAGGTATTCATTAATGCATCTATTACCTCTTCTGATATGTTTACACACTGTGTGTACTCAGCAAACTGAGACTGCCAACAGTTCACAAGTCACTTGGCTTCCAACCTACAATTGACTATTGTGGTGAAATATTAGGTCAAGTAAGTGAGAAGCACTTGCTAGAACTGTGAAAGAGATGAGGCGCAACTGTACACATAATATTAAGCTGGATCCCGGGGAAACTTTACACTCCTTGGTTGTGATTTTATGAACCACCCAAGCCTTTAAAATTGGTCAATTCAGTGAATTCACCTCCAACTGGAAAAAAAGCAATGGACTATTGATTTTTTAATTTTAATCTGCATGGAGGGGAAATGTTTAGCTGATTCGATGAATTTACTCAGTTAAAAACATATTCAATTTAGTGAAACAGCATTGTTTTAAGTCATTAAAAATCATTATTGAAAAATAGATACAGTTACAGATATGTGTGTATATATTTTATATACTATATATAATTTATGAGAACCATCCATTTTTTTAAAATAGTTTTATTTTTCTGGTTATGAGAATTATAATGTTAAGCATTCTCTCTAACTTCAGGTTCAACAACAAAAATTAAACTTAGATATAATCTTATATTTTAAATGTTCAAAACTATAAAACATCTTATTTAATACTAAAGTAAAATCAAGTGATTTTTCCCAAAGACAGCTTTTAATGCTTTATTTTATGTATTTGTGTATATTTTTCAATGAGTGAATTTAAAATAAAAATAACTAAAATGAGTTACTACGTAATTCTAGCTCATTGAGGAGAAACAGATTTAAATGAGTTATTTAATCCAGTGAAACCTGTAGTGAATCTCCTCTGTGAAGGGTATTTATTTTTCTCAAATCCATTTTATATTCTGTGCTCAGTAACATTTGTAATGTATGACTTTCCCATACAACAATAATTTAATGATACTTTATTCTTTGCTTGAAAAGCAAAAGAAATATTATCAGGCAGAATTACAATAAGCTAAAGCAATTATCTTCTAAATGATTTTAATGTGGGCAAAATATAAGAGTCACCATTTCAGCACAGTGAGATTTATTAGGACCACAATACAAAGAAGTAAACTAGATTTCCAATGTGCTACTTCATTTCCTATTGAGTTTCAATTAATATTTTGAAACTCTGTATTTTATACTGTAAAATTTTAAAATGTCACATCCTAGCAGATTTTGTGTAAAGAAATTAATAATGTCTTCTAGGATATTTGGTTGCAGCTGTCATATATACACATTCAAATTCAATGCATACAGTGCAAATGCTACTGCTAAAAGTGACAGAAACACTAGTTTTTAAAATTGCTCCCATGTCCATAATTCAAGAGGTAAAGAAAAAGTTAAAGAAAACCTAATATAAACCCCAGACCTCCTGATAAATCCTGACTCTCAAGTTATTAATATGTTATGCAAAGGCTTACCAACATTACACTAGACATTCTTCTAAGGAGATAAATAGATATTGTAAATCAAATACTTAATTTTTTCTCCCTCAAGGATAAGAATAGGTCCTATTCTTAAATTCTACAGACTATGATTCACTGAATAAAATGGTTATTTTCTCTTGTCATTGCCTGGCTTATATATTAGCATTAGGCATACGATTGTATCTGAGAAATAAGAGAGATTAAAGTATATATTTCTTCTTCAACCACTTTTATCTCTTCTTCAGTGGAGTTATCATTATTTTGTTTCTTACTAAAATTTTGAGATTAAGTATCTCAAAGAAATAATATATTTTTTTAAAACTTCCTTTCTTTCTTACCCATATGCTTATTTAACTGTGCATTCTAAGTGCTCCAGACAACATACAATATAATAGCTTGGTTGAAAAAGAAAAATGTGTTATTGTGTTACCACACAAGGTACAATATTAATGTATTAATGATCACTCAGTAATAAGATACTAGAAAATGTCTACAATTTAACATTTGAGAGAAATTCCTTACTGGTTATAAAATTATAACATTTAATTTTCTTTTTGGTCCATTGCATATTCTCACTAAAGCACATGAGTGCTATTTTTTGTATTTTTCACAGCCGTTGTTGGATAGCTTCATACTAGCTAGAAATCACTGCTCTTAGGAAAAATAATGTACCACCAAATAAGGGTGGATACCAAGATATCACTCTGAGGTGGATACCAAGATATCAGTCTCAGAAATAACATAGTAATCTGGAAGAAGATGACATGAGTTACACATTTTAGGAATATCCTCCTTATTATCGCAAGTGATAATACACATGAATATTATGTGTATTCTCTCATTTAATCCCCACAAAATTTTCATAAAATAAACACTACTATTAATCCATCATATAAATGACAAATCTAAGAAATTCATTTATGGCTTACACAAAGTCATGTACCCATAATTACATAGGTAGTGCTCTAAATTTTATTTTGCCCCTTTCTCCTCATTACTGTATATGGTAAATAAATAGGGACATGTACCTGTAAGGGGCAATATACACAGTAACTAAGATCATAGTCTCTGGAGCCAGGCTGCCTGGGTTCACATTCTAGCTCTGCTACTTAAATGGCCAATATTAAAGCACTTATGCAAAACAATAATCCCTGATAGATTGTGGCAAAGATTAGATAAGGTAGAATGTGTTAAGTGCTTAGAACACTGCCTGGCATACTAAGTGGCTTCCCAATCACTTATTAACCTTACACATAGTGTAAGGTACCTGAAGGCTGGGAAAATGGGCAACAATCTATCCTAGGCTATCAAAGACATTAGAATCTAAAAGGAGACTTTCACATTACTAACTAAATGTCCAAAATAACTATACATCTATTGCTAAAGGAGTTTAAAGAATAACAAATACAGGTGTGTTTAGACATAAATTGGAAGAATGGATAGATTTTGGAGAGAAAGAGAAAAAGTGGTGAGAAGTAATTTGCTGATCTGGGTAGATGAAACAGTGGGCAATCTTAAAATCTTTTTCAAAAAAAGGCTCTTTCACTCTTCTAGAGTAGTTGTACTCTGTGTTCTCTAGACAAACATAGAAAGCATCTTTTTAGGCACACACACACAACAACAACAACAACAGCAAAACAAACAAACAAAGAAAACACATCTTCTTAAAGAAAATAATTGAGGTCAGTCATTTCAATGTCCTAATCTTTCACAAACAGCAGTTGGTAAACTTAATTTTTTATGAATCATTAAAACTGTGATTTTGTTTTTCAATAAGGAAAGGCTTTTGGTATTCTAATTCTAATGGGGGAGTGTGTAGAGGGGGAGAGACTTTCCATCATCAAGCCATTCTTGGACACCAGCAGGGGGCCCCAAATTCAACTCAATTCTGACATTATCTACCTGGAGGTAGCATTGCTTTCCACAGGTTAAGGGTTCAGTCCTATGAGACTAGCCCTCTCTGCCCCCCATTACCCTTCAGACACCCGTGTAAAACCAAGTTATCACCTGTGCTTCTGAACAACCTGTTCTATAGTTTGCAGGTTCCAACAATCCCTTCCTTGGGCTTCAGACATCAGCTGCAAGTCCAAGTTGTACCTGTACTTCTAACTGACAGAGGTTCCCACAACTCTCTCCTAGGATTTGGTTAATTTGCTAGAGAGCTGCTCACAGAACTCAAGAGAAACATTTTACTTACTAGATTACCAGTTTATTATAAAAGGATATAACTCAGGAACAGCCACATGGGAGAGATGCATAGGGCAAGTATGGGGGAAGGATGAGGAGTTTCCACGCCCTCTTCTGGGACACTGCACTCTTCAATCTCCACATGTTTACCAACCCAGAAGCTCTCTGGATCCTGTCCTTTTGGGGTTTTATGAAGGCTTCATAACAGCCATGATTAAATCATTGACCACTGGTGGTCAAACCCCATCTCCAGCCCTTCTCCTCTCACTAGTGGTCAGGGTTAGAATCACATCGGCTACACTGGCAACTGGCTTCCATCCTTAGGTGCTTTCCAACATTCACCATACTAATATAACAAAAGACATGTTTATCTCTTAACACTTAGGATATTTCAAGGGTTTTGGGAGCTCTGTGCCAGAATGAGACCAAATATATATCTCTTATCATAAATCATAATAACACAGAAAAGAAGAAAACAAATAGCTATAATCTGAAATTGGCCTACATGGAATTTTGTTAGAATAGGCCTAGCCTTATCGAGAGAGAGTTTGAATGTCATAAATCTTTACATCTTATCTCTAGAATGTCATGTCTTTACCCCTCCTCCTGGCCCCCCTTTTCACTTCAGCTTGGCTTTTAGTTCAGCAATCTAGAGAGGATAATGGATAGATGGACAGATTTAATTTGTCCAAAACACACGATTCTCCCCACAAACAGCAGCTCACTCACTCTCCTATTGCTCACACTGGCCAGATTAGAAACTTAAGTGTCATTATCAACATTTTACACTTGCTTGTCTCAAGGATCTGGACCTTGAGATTAAAATTCCAAAATGTCACTAAGATTGGTGGCTTCAATCCCTATTACTTTACCACTGGGCTGTTACAATTACTTTGCAATTGGTCTCCTTATTTCCTGTCCATTCCCTTACAATTCATCCTAAATGTTTTGCCAGGAAAAAAAAAAATTAAAGAATAACAGTTTCTCTGCGGGACAATTTCAGTCTTCCTATTTTCCACAGAATAATGTTTATACTCAGCCAGCCACACAAGGCTTTCTTGAACCAGACACAGCCTACCTAGTCTCTCATTCTTGCTCTCTTATTGCCCTTTCTTTTGAGACCTCAACTTAAAAACAGAATAAAATAATAGCTCTTTCAAACAGGCCCTCTCTCTCAAATGGCTACCCACTCAAAGAACTTCCTATTGGACATCTACAGTGTTGAAATCCAACCTCAATAACATCTCTGAATCTCAACAGGAGTTCCTCTGTTCTCTAAATTCCTATATCATTTTGTATATCTTTTGAGACATTTAGTACATTCTAAATTGTGTTACAATCACATATGTAAGTTTCAAAGAGGAGACACTTACCCGAAAAAAAAATGCATTCCCCAGCAAATAGCTTAGTGTCTTAATTAAAAAACTGGATGTATGTCAAATGAATACTCAAATGAATAAATGAACCACATCTCCATGGTGCAAGAATGAGGGCAGAAAAAATAGAAACTTTTTTTTTTGCAAAAACTAGATTTTCAAATAGTACTTAGTGCAGACCAGAACTTAGTCTTCTGGTAATTACATACAAATGTAATAGTAATGGAACAAGTCAACAGCCTTTTGTTAAAGCATGGAAATCCGGAAATCAGTGTTTTCAGATAAGAGAATTTGGGTATTGATATATAATTCAACATCATTAAACTTATCAACCAAGATAAAAAATATTTCCATGTTAAAGAATTTCTAAGTCTTTTAAAATTTATACAGCTTATAAAAATGCTCCTCACCTATAAATGAAGAGGTGCCTGTAACTGTGTTTAGCTATTAGTGAAGGATTAGTGTGAGAGTTAAATGCTTCCAGGTTCTTCAGCTTATAAAATTTCAAAGTCACCATTGTACTTAAATGTGCCACATAAATCAGAAAGAAAAATAATACAGGAATCATGCCACTCTTGCACTGACAAAAACAGTGTTCACGACTGATGCCACATACCCACTGGACCCTAAAGGTTACAAAAGGAATGGTAAAGATTTGGAATCAGATAAATTAATTTCATCTGAATTGTTGTGTAAGCTAAATGCATCACTTGGAATTTAAATCAAAGCCAGCTTTAATGAACTAAACTGGCCCTGGGTGAAAATACTTCATTTCACATCAAATTTCAAACCTGTTTAACGCATGTATACTATTTGTAAAGTGGCTCACACACTGAAAGCTGTGTTGGAAGTTAGCATTACAGCCACTTCTTTCTCAGTTAACAAGAAGCATTAGTTTACTCTGATAAAGTAAACAAGCCATGATGAAAATGTCACTAACACAAACAATTTTTACTAACAAGGTTTGGGGGTGACTCAGTTATTTACGACATACTCATTGGGTTTAGGACTCAGACCTCTGAAAGATAAAGGGAGCTGTGCTTTAAAGGAATAGGGCAAGGAAATCCTTGCTTTATCCCAGGTGACTTTTCTAGATCATGACCTATAAGATCCTGTATGATCTGTCCCTTGCTGCCTTAATAAACCTCATCTTGACCTCTCTCCTTATTCCTTACTCTAATACTTTTGGAATACAAAGCCCTTTCTCCATTCAGAGACTGCACTGAGCTCTTCTAATGGGCTTGTCATTATCCTGTAAATCTGCTCTGTGCAGTAGGGTAGCCAGTAGCTACCTGTGCTATTGAGCACTTAAAATGTGGCTAGTGTGAATTAAGCTGCAGTGTCTTAAACACACATCGGATTTTAAAAATGTAGTACACACACACACACACACACACACACACACACACACACTACAGGGCTGGTTTATATATATTATAAATGACCTTGTTAACTTCATATTGGCTACATGTTGAAGTGATAACATTTTGGGTATATGGGTTAAGTAAAATATATTATTAAATTAATTTTAGCTGTTTTTCCATAATATGGCTACTAGAACATTTAAAATTACCCGTGGTTTGCATTTGTGACTCCCATTATATATTTCAAGTGGACCCTACTGCTCTATATATTTATTTGCATGTCACCATAGAGAGTTAAATTTGTCAGAAGGCATTTGTTTACTTTCTCTATTTTATACATTGTTGTATTCAAACCTCCTAGACAATATGAGGCATAAAATAAGTATCTGTAGGATGAATGAATGCATTACACATACAGTGATTAACAAATGGAGCTCTGGAATCAGGCTGCCTGGATTTCAATCCCAGTTTAGCTATTTATTAACTGTATGAGCTGGGACAAGGTATTTATTCTCTCACAGAGTGGCTGTTAAGATGAAATAAATCCTTACATTTAAAGTGTTTAAATCAGTGCCTGATACATAGTAACTGCTCAGTAAATATTAGTTAGGAATAAGTATTATTATTCCATTATGTAGATAGGAATGTAAGACACAATAAAGCTAATCCTGTAGTTAATGAGGTGGTAGACTGCAGAGCGAATTTAACTCTTGAACATATGACTCCAAGGCTTATTTTTCTATTACACGAATGTAAATCAACAGTTGATATAAATAAACACCTGAAGTCAATTTTAGAAGTTACTTTATGTTAAAGGTAGATATATGATTCATATCTGGTCATCCTGAATGATATCAGACTTTGGACTCTAAACTGAATATCATCTGTTAAACATATGACATGGGATAACAATCATTATATTAGCTAATATTTATTTAGTTTTGTTAGCGGCAGACACTCTTCTTACATATTACAGGTGTTAAAATATTAAATTCTTAGACTCACTCTCAAAGTGGACACTACTGATTCATCCTCATTTTTGTTTTCCAGATAAGGAAACTCAGACACACAGAGGTCAAGTATCTTGCCAAAGCCACACAGCTAAGAAGTAGAGAAGATGGAACTCCACCCAGGTGGTATGGCCTCAGACCCTGTATTCTACACCTTTCTGCTATACTGCATTCTCCTCTCACATTTTGTTCCTGTGGAATAGTAAAAAGTGGGGGAACATTCAGCCTTATAATTTTGGTAATTAACTCAGGGATAGAAACTAACTTCTGGTATTTCAGTAACAGTATATTTTCAAATAAAAATTGCTTTTCCAACACAAACTATGGAAAGAACCATGTAAAAGTAAAGTTTCCTTCCAAAAGACATCTTTGTGATCCATATAAACATAGGCCATCTGAACTTCTTCAGTCCTGGGGATTATGTCCCTTTAATTGGACTTAAAGCAGGAATAAATTACCCTACATGTCATACAGCATCAGGCCCAATCAAGCTCAGTATTTGTTTCTCTCTTCAGAAGCCCAGCACAATAGATCTTATGCTGATGACGCTAACAACGTTTAAATAAAACCAGACTAAGTTTATGATTGAAAAAGCCATCATCTTTCATTAGTATGAGAAAATAAATTTTCACTACTAGACTACTAACATGTTTGAATGGCTCAATTCATTTTCTAGCGGGTCATGGCCAATATCCACTAAGAGCAGTCTTATTGTAAACAATCCTCTTAAGAATCTACTTTGTCTTGATGACAAAGAGGTATGTTCTCTCCCTGATAAGAAATAAAATAAAATGAAATGAAAATAAAACAAAACAAAACAAAAATTGCTAAACCCTCTAAATGTTTTTACATTTCAGTGGTTTGGTTCCGTGACACCCCATTCTGTGTGAGGGGAAAAAGGAAGCAAAGTTAAGGAAAAGGACAGATTGTTATCGGCAAGCTTTCTCAGGCATATGGCAGAAGAAATTGAAACCTGGAAACACCTGCAGTCAGAGAAAGGCTGGAATAGAGGGAAGCTGTAAATGAGTCAGAGAGGCTAGGTTACTCAACCCTGTGACTCATGACATCTGTGTATTTGAACATCTCACAGCAATTTTCTGAACAATTATTTATAAATTGAGAGGGCTCAATTAGATTCCAAGATAATTTTCAAAATCTTTAAAATCTGTACATAGGTCAGAGAATTCCAGTATCTGGAATCCTGTTAGATTCTAGAGTAACAGGCAGGTTCCCTTCTATATCGACCTTGGAGGGGAGGAGCATGATGCTCTCCGGCAGATGACGTAGCAAAATCCACACACTATGACAGGTTGTGGCCAGTCATCAGGGAGAGTTAACTGGGAAATGAATGTGACTCTGTGATTGAAGGACTTCGGAACACTCATAACTCAGGAGCACAGAAATGGAATGTGAAGGTGCCTGTGTGTGCTGAAATCTAAACATTTCTCTTTTTCTTAAAGAAGTATGATGTGAACAGAGGATACATAATCACCTTGGAAAATAGAAAAGGGGGAACCAAACAGATTTGTATTGTTTGCTACCTTTTCAGTTCTGAATCTGTGAGGGTGATGAGAGGCACTTCTCTCTGTGGAGATGGGCAGATTAGAACCCTAGAGCTTGATGCACTTGATAATACTCACTCACCTTCTGATTCTGTACTTTGCAGGCATGCTTTGGACTGCTGTGGAGGCCAAAGGGAGAAACTGCCATGAAAAGACCAACATCAATGTCCAATTTGTCAATGGTTACATACTTTTTTATTGGAAATAAGTAAATCTATATCCTGACAGGCTTTAAATGACAAACAGGCCTCAGAGAGTATATGCACCAATTGGCCAATTCAAGTATTCTAGTCTACTTAATAACTGCATTTCTCATTCTAACTTAATTGACGTTATAGTTGAAGTATACCCATCTCAATGAGCTTTATTGTGAATCTGTTCCTGGGAAATGGATCTTTTCTAAGGGTTCTGGCAAAATAAGGTTTAAACCACACTTCCCCAAGTATTCCCAATTATGGGTTCACTCTTCCTTTCAAAATGCAAGTAATACTAGTCCCAGTCTCTATCCTGCTTAATTAGTAGAGAATCATGTCTTTTTTCCCCTGAGTATTTCTTGGATTCTTAGGAACATTTTCAAATATTAAAACCTGTCCTGGTTGTCATTTATTATCTGTGTCACCTGTCTTCCTCCCTACTGCCAGTTGCTTTTTGTATATCTCACCAGAGTTACTACTCTTCTCTGGAGGTTTTCCTGTACAGCATCACTACAGGCTTCAGAACAAAGGCAGTTTACTTCAATAAAGATGTGAGGTTATAAAAAAAAAAAAAAAGAAAGAAAGAAAAATAAAAAGTTCTTAAAACTGGACAAAGGTATTGTTATGAGTTGTTGCAGACCTAGCCCCCAGGAATGTGACCTTATTTGGAAACAGGGTTGTTGCAGATGTCATCAGTTAAGTTAAAATGAAGTCATAATTAAGTCGGGTAGGCTCCTAATCTACTATGACTATTATCCTTATAAGAAAGAAAAATTTGGACACGAACACATGCACCCAGAGAGAATGCAATGTGAAAATTAAAGTTATGCAAGCCAAGGAATTACGAGAAACTAGGCGAGACACCCACAACAGATCTCTCCTAGTATTTTCTGAGGGAGTATGTCCCTGCTGACACCTTGATCTTGGACTTCTAGACTCCAGAAGTATGAGACAATAAATTTCTCTTATTTAAACCACTTAGTTTATAGTAATGTTATAGCAGTTCTAGCAAACTAACACAGGTATTGTGGTTCCTTCTAACTTCTGACTAGCCATTCCATAGGGCCTACTATATCTTAGGCCCCAGCCTGCTACTATGTTGCAAGGACCAGACAAACCTGAATACCTATAAATAAACTTAGAACTTTCTAGCAGGGATGCTTTTCACAGCAAGGACTGTCTGAGGGTTTTTTCTCTGGCCTTGGTGTGCTTGGTCAACTTTGAAGGTATGCTGGATTGCCACAGAATTAACAGCCCTGGGAGTAGCCCTCAGCCACTGTAAAACAGGATGGAATATAAATGCCTGTGATGGTCTGTGTTATGACTGGATTTTGTCCCATGAAAAGATAGGCTGAAATTCTAACCCCAAGTAGCTGTGAATGTATTCCTTATTTAGAAATGTGGTTTTTGCAGAAGTAATCAGGTTAAAATAAAGTCATACAGTATTAGGGCGTGCTCTAATCTGGCATAGCTGGTATCCTTACAAGCAGAGAAAAATCTGAACACAGACACAAAGGGAAAACGGCCATATGAAGACAGAGGCAGGGATTGGAGTTACGCTACCATAAGCCAAAGAATGTCTGTGGCTACCAGAAGCTGAAAGAGGCAATGAAGACTCGTCCTCTAGAGGCTTTAGAGGGAATATGGCCAACACCTTGATTTCAGCCTTGTAGCCTCTAGAACTATGAGAGAATAAATTTTACTTGTTTTAAGCCTTCTAGTTTGTGGTATTTTATTACAGCAGCCCTAGGAAACTAATACGGTCAAGTTGGTTGGGCTATAGTACCAGTTATTAAATCAAACACTAATCTAGGTATTATTGTAAATGTATTTTGTATATGCAGTTAAGTTTAAATAAAGTAGAATTCCCTTGATAACATGGGTGACTTTCATCCAATCAGTTGGAAGCCTTAAAAGTAAAAACTGGTTTTCCAGAGAATAAGAAATTTTGCCTCAGAACTGCAGCATCAACTCCTGCCTGAGTTGCCAGCCTGTCAGTCTTCTCTGCTCTATAGATTTCTGACTTACCAGCCTCAAGAACTGCATGAGTCAGTTCCTTAAAATAAATCTCTTTATATGTACAAATATAAATTTTTGTATTTATATTTCATGTGATCCTGTTTCCTTGAGTGTGGGCAATATCTGACACTTGCTTGTAACTAATAGAGTTAATGGGATATAAGTCATTATATGTACATAATTATATTACATAAAATTGCCGCACCTGTCTTACTGAGACTGTCTCTCTCTTGCTGGCTTTCAGGAAGTAAATGGCCATGATGGCAAGGAACCGAGGACAACCTCCAACTGACAGCCAATGAGAAACTGAGGCCCTCAGTCTACCAGTCCACGAGGATGAGTGCTGCCAACGAGCACATCAGCTTGGGAGAGGTGACTTCCCCTTCAAGCCTCATATGAGACTGCAGCCCCAGACCATACCGATTGCAGCTTTTGAGGCCCAAAGGCATACTGGTTAGAAATTTTGAAGAATTATGATAATATACTAGATAGAAAAAAAGAAACTATGAGTTGGGTCATCAGAGTCTTAGTTCAAGGACCTTTTTGTTCTACCCCAATGTATCCCTCTGGTGCTTACAATAACAAAAATGCTGCTTGCAAACTTCCAGTGCCAAGGAAAGGCTTTAACCATCCTTTGTAGAAGAGTGAGCATGTAAGTACTGGTGTGGGTGTGTGCATGTAAGAATTTGTGAGGTTCTGTGCTTTGTAAGAATTTGATTTATATATCGGTACCTCCATTCATCAAGCACAAATCCCTGTTTCCAGTTCAGAGCAACTTGGCAGTAATGAGCATCAAAGGTAATCATTTCATATGAGGAAATATAGGGTTATTCAGCTATTAGCACTCAGGAAAACTTACCCTCTTGGCCTCCCACTTCCTGACTGACATTGATTCAACTGGAAAACTGCAGAGATGTGGCTGCTTCACTTCCATTTAAGTAATTAGAATTAGTGAGAGAATGTCTTATTGTTATACCTATCACTAGTTTTCACAATTACCATGGACTTCTGGGAAGGGATAAAGTATAAACCCACATTGACCTCCAGAAGGCCAGATTATGTTAGCAATCAACCACTGAGCTCATAGGATTCCACTTCCAGTAAGTTTTTCTCAAATTTGTTCCCATAAAATTATTTCTGATTCATTAACTTGGAGCTGATCTATAACTATGGTGTTGAGAAAAATGTATAAGATCTGAAGTTGGAAAAGTACTCAGAAGTGTTCACAGTAGCATGTACCCATCAACTTGCCCTGAATTGCAAAAGCAACCTAAAAGCTAGGGCATGTGCCAAACCCATCACTGGGAGAAACTGCTATATCATTAGGTTTAGCAAACTATAGCACTCAGTTTTTTACATAATTTCAGGGGTGGGGGAGAATGAATGAATCTACCTTCTGCAAATCCATGGCTACTTGTCTATGGGGAACTTTGAGAAGTTTGGAAAGTCTTTCACACCCCCAATCTATGCTATTGAATAGTCTCCTAAACATTTAATAAACTGTACTTGAAGCAATTTTACCTAGCTATGTTTGTATCTTTGTGCCAATCTATCACCATGATTTTGGTACATGGGGCAGCAGTCATGGAGCTAGAGTTTGGTTTGGGCATATGGGAGAAAGCAAGTTAATGTGTTAGAATTGTTTGTGTCCTAGTAATGAGATTATAGGTGATTTTATATTCTTTTTGCTTATTTTTACTTTATGAATTTCTAAAATTAACATGTATTACTTGAATATTTTAAAAGTTATTTAAAGGCAGCTTTAAGACAATGTGAATAGAAGGCACCTAAAATTGATTTAAGATCTATATATGCCACATATAAACCAACCTAGTTTTGGTTAATGTCTTAGGTTGGTGAGATTATGATTTTTTGCTTCTATGTATTTTAAAATTTGTAATCAGAATAATGCCAATAGTTAAATTCTAAGATGGCTCTCATATTGGAAATGTTAGGAATCATAGTCTAGTCTCTGGTCACGCTATGAGTAGATCACAGACCAGCAGCACTGACCACCTGGAAAGTGCAGAAACAGAATTCACCCCAGATCTACACATTTACAGTATCTACCTTTTATACTATCTCAGGTTATTTGTAAGAAAATTAAAGTTTTACCTATGTAGGTGACAATTCACTACCAAGAGATTTTTTTTTTAATCTCTGTTATCAAGACTTTTTAGTTCCTCTGTCAAATACTCTAATGGGCAATAAATGTGGCTATGATTAGAAGCAATTGAAGTCCAATGATGAACACTTGGATGCTGTAGGAAGCTTTGTAAAGGATTTATTCTCTATGATATTTTGATAAAAATTATACATACTTGAGAAAACAACAAATGACGTATTCAGAGGAGAGTACACAGAGGGAAAGCAGGAAAAGGTGTGAAGAGAAAGAAGCTTTGGGTATAATTAACCCTCAGCGGTGGTAGAGATAGGAGTTGCTTAAAGATGTGAAAGTCACGATGGGGGTTAAGAGGTAGATACATTTTTCTTAATCAAACCAGTTTTGTTCACCACTGATTATCTGATTATGAAGAGATGGATTTATTAACTTAGACCTATATGTAGCTTTACATTTTATACAGAATTTTTACAAATATTATCTAATTTTATCTTTACCACTGTCCTTTTGGATAGGCATTTTAAGAACACTGCGATTCACAGATGCTAACATTCAGTAATGGGACAATGAGTCAAAGCTTCCTTCTGCACCAAAATTGGGCAAGGAAGAACCATTCCTATAACTCTGTAGTCCTCCTCACTGTGTCTCCATCCCAGGCTCCAATCCCATTCACTCAAACACTTGTCCTTCTCACCTACCTAAGCCTGGGACTATGTTGGGTTCTAGGCAGAAATCAAAGAAACATGACACATGTCCCCACTGACAATGAACTCACAATCTGGACAGACAGTCCTTTCCATATTTTATATTTATTTAATTCAATAAGTCAAGCAATCATGTCATTGCTCTTATGAACATGGCAAACCCTGTACTAGGTGAGGGATCACTCTGGAAATCAATTTTCCTTAACCTCTAGCTCAAAAACATATTTTTATGACAGACCCAGGGACTCACCCTATATATAAGCCAGCATATTTATATTAAAACAAGTATGTTCTTTTTCATCAAAACACTTTTCCCCTTGTCATTGTGATATCAACATTAATCCACAGAAAGCAGGAATAGTATTTCCCAGATTAACAACCCCAGATCGCTTCAAATGGAAATCCCTCCTGATTACGTGGCTTGTCTCTGTTCTGAAAAGCTGCATCCCAGAGAGCAGAGAATGGCATCAGTCTGCCAGTGCTGCTGTTCCCAGTGAGAAATGACTATTCAGTATTGCCACCAAAGTAGCAGGTTTTACTGCGCTGCCTACTTGGTAGCCTGACTCATGAAGATCAACTGATAGATTTTAGTTAAAAACAAACATAAGAGCCCTGGAACCTTCAATAATGAATGTTTTAATAGAAGTAATAGCTTTAGTTTCCATAAATCTTACCTAGAAAACATTATTAAAATTTTGCCTTAGAACTGAGTGCTCTATGCACACAGTTTTTCTAACCTTATCTGCATGCATTTATTCATGCTGGTGGTGGCCCCAGATAAGAGTCCTATAGGCAGCAAAATAGTGTGGTTAAGCATGGAGTCTGGAACTGTATCTCCTAAGTTTGAACTGAGATTCTGCCAAGAATGATCTGTTTGCTCTCAGACAAGTTATTTAACCTCAACGATTCAGCTCATTCATCTGTAAAATGGGAATAATAATGGAATCTCACAGTGTTGTCATGAGGACTAAAATACATAATATATTCATGGTGCTTAAGACAGTACCTATCATATACTTAGCACCATATATGCATCAGCTATTGTTAAACTGTGCCTTTCTGGAACTGGAGCCCAAGTATCTTTCCTCAGTAGGGTAAAAGGTTTCCATGCTATGTGATAATGCAATTCTTTACTGCTACAGAGAAATGGCACAGTAGAAATAGTACTGAACAAGAAATTAGGAGACATGTATTGGCAGGTCTAATTCTTTTAATTAGCTTGGGGATCTTAGGTAAATTTCTTAGCCTTTCTGAGATATAATTCCTCATTTGGAAAAGAGGAGGTTAGAGTAGCTAACCTCAAAATTCCCTTTCAGTTCTAAGTTTCAATGATTTTGAGTTTTTATTTAAGGTTCTACTTAGTCTGAGAGAGGGAGGTTTAGTATGACTCATAACAGCTTATAATTTCATGTATAATATAATAATTCATATTTGAAACTGAAAGAAAAAATATTTAAATTGACTTAGTTAACAACTAAGATCTACTCTTCACCAAAGTCTATTCTAATTATCTGATGCTTATATCACTGGACATAGAGTCTACTGGATTAGAGCAAACTAGGTCCTTAGAAAACTCACTCCAGGGAATGGATACCCACGTGCTGAAACACAGTTCCAGAAAAGTGCACAAAATAACTATAGGATCCTGACCTTGAGACAGCAGGCCAGCACTATAACAATTTCATAGCCCTGGGGGCCAGTGGCAGGCCAGAGCAGTCCAGCCATGGTGGATAAATCTTGGCTAATAGCTCATTATCCTGCTGGAGAAAGAGGACTAGAACTGAGATAACTTGCTGCTCAGTAGTCTCTGAAGACTCAGTGAGCCCCACCATGGTATATTCAGCAGACACTTCAGTTTGTATGACAACAGTTGTATAAATGAAATTGTTCCTGATTTATATATCAGGGCAGAAAGTCTTAAAAATCTGCCATTCATGACTGTCAATAATAACAGAGGGTGAAAAATCATATCCAAACTAAAAATGAAGTTAAGAGGTCATGTCTGTGGTGCTGATGTGTTTCCTGGCCCTCCCGGTGTACTTATCCTGGAAACTGTTCATCAGGAACTCTTTAACCTATAATATCTGTATGGGCAAAAGTCTATTAACATGTGAGGAAAGACTACCACATATTATAATTCTAACATGGCCACCATCTCTCTAATCCCACATAAAACAAACAGTGGAAAATAACAAATCCCTGTTGAGATGTGATGCTAACTGACCAGCAATGCAAAATTATAAATTAGACCTTTGGGTGTTTCTTGAAACAGGACAAACTGTTCAATGCTAATTGCCCATCATTCGATTACTATAATAAAGAAGATTTTTGCTAATGGTAAGCAAATAATTATGACATTAGTTGAGAAAAGGCCTATAAATAAGCACTGTCTTATAGAACTTTCCAAAAGATGCCAAGATTCTAGTTCCATGTGCTGTCTAGTATGGTAGCCACCAGCTACATGTGGCTACTGAAGAGTTGAGATGTGGAAAGGGTGATCGAGAAATTGAATTTTAAACTTTATTTAATTTTAATGGGTTAAAATAATGTGGTTAGCAGTTACTGTTTTGGACAGTGCAACTGTAGTTCCTGCTTAGCTGCAAGGGAACTTGACTTGTTATCATTTAGTAAATAACTAACTCAAGCCCTGTACCATTATTCCACTGGCTTTTCTCAATACCACTTGAGAAATCTATATTCTAATTTTCAAACTCAGCATTGAGAAGTCTTGTGGAAATCTGGCTCCAAGGAAAATTCTAAGGCAGATGATGTCTGTTTTTCTCCTGTGGCTTTTCTTACCATCAGTCTTCTCCTTTGATGTTTCTTACCTTTTCCTAACTATCAAGCAGAGTCCTAAGTCACATCCCCCTATATTTCGCTCTACTGCTTTTAAGCTAAGTTATTAGTTTGAAATGTCTTCTATGGGAATTTTCACTACAATCTGTGACATACTGAAGAACAAACAATGTCTTTGAATTCCAAAGTCAATGCTTTTCAAAGCACAGCCTGAAGATCCCTGGCATTAGAGTCATCTGGGGGCTTCAAGAAATATATGCTGAAAATGTATATTCTTAAAGAAAGTGTATGGTTGAAAATTTGGATTCCTGAGCTCCACATACTCTTATTCTAAAACCTCTGGGAAACAGAACAGGAGTCTTTTTAGGGACCAGAAGGGACTCTGGAACCAGGATGCTTTAGTTTGAATTCTAGTTCCAGTCTTTACTGAGTTTTACACCTTGAACAAATGATAAAATCTCTTTGTAGTTCCACTTTCTTTCCTGTGAAGTGGGATACTCATAATACTTAACTCAGTGTTGTTGTGAGGAAAGTATCAGTCGATGTATGTAAAATACTTAAAAGATTTCCTGGTGCATATTAAACATTGTATTAACTATCATTCCTATTACTTTTGATGAGCAACTTGAACGAGTATTACATACACCTAAGTTTGAGAACTACAGTTCAAAGAAAAGAGTGAAAACAAAAGAAGGATAAGGAGCCCAGATCGTATAGTAGCAGCTCCCATCTGTGTGTCTATGTCTTCAGCTATACAATAAAATGGTTATACGTGCTCAGAGTTGAATGGATATAGAAAATAACTGAGAAAGCCTTTTATGTTTATGTAAAGTAGTACATATGATTAATACATGAGAATGACAGATTGGGGTTTTGAATGGAATGAGATGCTTAGGATCGCATTAGAAAACTGTAAGAAAAAAGAATCGAAGCCAAGTATACAGGAGGAAGGAGTGGTATCCCCAGTTTACAAATTTGTGAGTGTAATTTACAAATAGTTGCTCTTATAACATGTAAAGACTTTCATTGGAACCATTGTGTGTGCCAGGTTATAAAGTCTTCCATTTCACCAATCACATACACCTGCCAATTGGGACAGGAGCTTTTCCCTTGTCAGCAAACTGGAGTGAAAGCTTTGCTGATCATCACCCTGCCAGCTAGAAAATGGATCTCATCATCAATTTATTCTGGAAGTAAGAAGCTCCTTGCCTCTGGGAGAGATTATAAGATGGAGTCATTTTACTTCTGACACCATCAGAGTCAGTTGCTCCTTGTGGAACTACTTAAGATCCACGTTCCGTGCCTCTGGCAGGGAAACATTTTCTCCAAGCTACTGGCTAACATCTCACAGAGGAGTTTTATTTAAGGACCGTCTGGGACCAGAAACCAAAATCCAATAAATTGACACATTCTAGGGAACACAAAATATCTCAAACTGGCAGACTTTTTCTCTTTTCTTTCAGTATTATACATCACTACTGTTTTGAACGAACAGCTGAATTCTGAAAGTAGCATACAGCAAGTTTTGACATTTTCTACCCTCTCAATTTCTGAAATAGGCAGGTAAACTAGTTCATCTCTCATTTTACTTAGCATACTGTACTCTATTTTCATTAAAGAAACTGTGCATGATGCCCTCCTTTGATATGAAATACATTTTTAAGAGTCTTACATGTCTATCATAAGTATATTTTTATGAAATATATCAGTGTGCTCAGAGCTTACTTCCAAAGAGCATAGGTCAATCTGATTGCCCAGCCTATTTATGTTTTCAGAGGCCAGTTCAGTTAAGACTTCCCTTGAGCATAGACCATCTAGTTGCTCTGTAAAGGGGTTTGAGAAAATCAATCTGGCGCTACCCCTGGTACAAAGGAGCCCTGAGAGCTCTGGTCAGCTCTGAAGCTGAGCCAAGTGGAGCCTCTGACATTTTGGAGAGATTGTTATCTAAGCCTCATTATAGAGTATTCCATTACTGAGGAAAAAATTGTAAGTTTTTTCAACAGGCCTCATCCCTTGAGGGCCTATGAATGAAAAATGCACCAGATTCTGACTAGAGTGAACAGGATCAGTTGGGTACACCAGAGGATCAAATTGACAATTCCTGGGGTTGGTATATGACTGTACAGAGAGCCAGCCACTGAGCATATTGCTATGTATCTATTCTTATTCATACCAGGTTGATGTTTAGTCAATTTTTTTTCTAGGTTTGTGGTTAACTTCCATTGAATGAGCACTGAAATAAATAAACACAATTGTACCAAGTTTTTTGAGAGGGAAACCTTTATTTAACCCCCTTTCTCTGCCCCTATGAATTTTTAAGGTGACTTGTTCTCCACTGCTCCAGGAAAAGAAATATCAGTACCAAAAGCAAAGATAAATAAAACATATTAATTCTCAGCTTTTGAGTTTCCAGTGACCCAGTGCAGATGATATAAGGGTTATTTAAGAAAGTTTTAGAGGTAAGTCACTATACATTATTTTTTTTGTTATTGGCTGCCTTTAGTACCAAAGCCCCCATGTAAATTTTGATTTCACTTTAAGTGACTCTTCATCTAGTGAAAACTCATGGATATCTTTGAGAATCTAATAAAAATAAGATTTAATCTGGTAAAAATAAATGTACAAATACAAAATTTTGGATACACTTTTAGAAGGTTATTGGACATCATGAAGTCCATTTGCTGAGAACAAACCAAAATACTATATATAGACTAAAGGGAACAGACTTTGGAATCTGACAGCTTAAATTTGTACCTTGGCTCTGTTACTGGCTGTGTGAAATACTTTATGTAGACTTTAATTCTCTCGTCTGTAAAATTAAGATGATAAAAGCACCAATTTCCTAGAGTAGTTGTGAGGATCAGATGATATAATGCATATAAAAACACTTAGCACAGGCCTAGCACATAGAGAGCTTGTTCAACTGAAGTTGGCACTACTTTGACAACCATAATTTAAAAAAATATGGATATCGATGGGATTCAACAAAACTGAGAATTAGCCTAGAAGTTAGCATCTTCCTCTCATATAATTCCAGAAGTTGTTCCAGAGGTGGAACATGGTGGATTTTAACAACAGAAAGTAGACAAAAAATGAGAGAAATGCTTGGAAATGGAGTAGATATGGCTATCAATAAGGTAACATGGTGGGAGAACAGGATAGGGAGGGCTTTTAAGATGTATCTTTTTTTATCGTGTTGGCCACATGATAGTTCAAGGGACAGAAAAACAGCACTGCCTATCCAATGCCACTGGGTCAGTAGATAACACTAAGGCTGCACACGTGCCTGACAAGGGTTAGTAGACATAGCAAGAGGGCCTAGTGACAACAGGAAACCCCATAGCATCACCAAACCCATCCCGAGCTACAACCTAGGGGTAAGGATCATCTGGTAAAGAGAGAGCACAGAGGAACAGTCAAGTCCTGAATGTGGCATGGTGGGCATTGTGCCCAGGATCATCATCCTCCCACCCACCTTAAGCCCTTAGGAGCAGCACAAGCTAGAACCTGGGCCCTCATCTTTACTAAACCAGTCAGAGGTAAACAAGTGCCAAGGCAAATATAACTAGACATATGAGGAGCATACCTGATTCGAAACAAAGGCAATAAAGCCAACTGCAAACACTAGGTGGAATCGGCTATTGTTTATTTACTTATTTACTTTATTTGTTACCTTATTTCTCAAAATAACACTAATAAAAATTCTCAAAGAATTAAGAGAGTAGTTGTAATATAAAGCAGAAACAAACATTTCTAAATAAGAACTAAGTAGGCATACTTGGTGTACAAGATATGTGAGTCTAAATAAATTATTAATTTATTAGATAAATAACTAAAAGGATACAGCCAAAGAATGGAATAGGGTACTAGAAAGTAGGCTAGAACATTTTTTCAAAAAAGCACTTGGAAAGAAGAAACAGAAAGGGAATAAAAGACAAGACATATGGAACCAGCAATAGAAATATCAAAATATATATTTTAATAGTCCCATTAGGAGAGGAAAAAGTGTATGTAGAAATGAAAAAAAAAGTATTTCAAGAAATGCCATCTAAGAATTTATCGAAATGAAAGATGGAAAGCTTCAGGTCAAAGGGGCTTCAAACCATAAAATCATAGAAAACAAGGACTCTAAACCTAGAAAACATATGGTAAAATGTATAGATATTGAGGACAAAGAGAAAAATTTAAAATTTTTTAGAGGAAAGAGCAGACCACTCACCCACAAAAGAAAACAAGTCATGCTGGTATCGGACTTCAAAAAAAACACGCTTGAAGATGAAATAGAATTGAACATTTTTAAAAGGTTTAAATAAATAGCTTTCTGATTTTAAATCAAAATCTAGCAATATGTTTCCATATATGGTCATTAAGAGACATATTTAAAAGCAGAGATTTTGGAGGAACTTGAAAAACTCATTCTAAAATTTATGTGGAAGAATAAAAGTGCATATATAAATACCTAAGTTGGCTTTGAAAAAGAAAGTAAAAGTTGTGTGAAATACTGGGAAGGGAAATACTAAATAGAAAGTATTAAAAAAACCAGAATGAAATTTTAAATTTAGATAGATTTAAATATTTTTGTAAGAAAATGTTAAAAAATATAGTTTTTAAATCTCCCATAATAACATAGTAGGGATATTTCCTTGAAAATATATCTTGCTTATTCTTCCTTATTTTCAAAGGATCACATATCTGATATGGTATTAAAATGTAAGTCAGTAGATAATAGAACCAGTCATATCCAAAAAGATAAAATTACAGGAAATGTTGTGAAGTCAACCAATATTTAGTAATGATGACATAAATAATAATATCATTGATGTCTTGGATTAAAATAGCCTCTTATTTCCTAGGTGCTCAAAGAACTGTGACTGTAGCTCACAAAATATTTGACACAAATATTATACTGTCATCATTTTTTATAGGTTATTATATTGATTTGATGCAAAGAGACCTGGTAGTACCTGATCTTCTCTGTCAGCATCAGAAGGATTTGTGGTCACATTCTTATAATGAAGAGTAAGGCTGGGCTGTTAGAACTAGCCTAAGGCAGTTATTTTGATAATGGAGATGAATCATGCAACAAGAGGGAGACTGAAAAAAAAAAAAGACTAAAACAATCAAGGTGGAAATAGTTTCAGAAATTGGAGAAAGTACTACTCGAATCTCTGTATACATGTTTCATTGATAGACATTTTTGTTTCCTCCATATGCTTCTTATACACTGGTCACCTACTTTAAATGTTCCCATATTTGTCACCACCACAGTACCTATTTCCATGATTCAAAACCCCTGTCCTTTTCCAGAACCAAGCTTAATCATTTAGTAAACTCAACTTTATTCTATTTGATCATGACTAGTGTTAACTAACATTATGAAATATTGGTATTTTACTCATCTCGTCCATAGATCCTTTTTATCCTATCAATCTTCCATTCTATACTTAGAAACATTTTTTATCCATGAACTTACACATTTTTCTATATTCCTTCCTCTAGAGCCAGAAAGAGTTGACAAAAACAGATATGCAGTAACACCTTTTTTTTTAAACATACTTTCTTCTTTCCTTAAAGAATACTGACCATATGTCTTAATTGCTGAATGTGTAAGTTTTTTGCAGTGTTCTGAATAAATTCTTACCTTCCTACTGTTCAAAATTAGTTCTTTATGGTGATTTTAGTTCCTTGAATGTGTCAACCATTGCTATAATTCTTTACAGCCCACCCAAAACTAAACACCGTTATATAACTTGCTGAACCATTTGACCATCTTACAAATAACCATCAACATTCTATGGATACAATGATTCCTAAAGATTATTTTTCTTCTAAGAGGAAATGTTTCCTGAACAAACTTGAAATAAATAGGTTAGATTTATAACCAAGCATATTATCATCATAACAAAACATTATATGAAAGAAGCAAAATTCCAGTGTAACAGTTCCAGAACTCTCAATGTCTACTCTTGTCAGTTGGAGATTAAGAGAGAAATTTCAGTAGTTCGATTATAGGGCTACAAATTATACATGCTAAAGCCCAGAAGGAAAAAGGCTCAGAGTTTATACAATAGTTTATACTGTTTAAAGAATATTATTTCTCCATTAGATTAAAAAAAAAAAAGCCAAGGTCTTTGAAAGTGAATGAAAAGAGAAAATTCTTTAGACTTGGTAGAGTATTAAAAAATCCTTCCCCAAGGGAAAATGATAAAATGATCTTATGATGTTATTATTAATAAACATAACCTTTCTATTCTTGGGCAATTTATCTAGTTCTGGTGAATATATGCCATCATTGATGTGTTCTCTGCTGCCTCATGATTTTTGCTTAATAATAAAGTATATAGAGCTCTCATAAACCACAGATGTTTATGTAGAGGTTTATTACTTTCCTTCATATAAAGCTTTAATGTATTTGCTAAATTTCTTCTTCTCTCTGTCATTTTCCTAATTAACAATTTTCAGCATCCCCAGGCTGGGTTGCATTTACTTTGTAGCTAAAAGATCAAATATGAAATTTGAACTGAATAAATCAATAAGGAAACAGAGTACCAAAGAAAGTGCTCAGCGCCCTCTTGTAACTTCTTGGAAGAGATATTTATTTTGCAATAGAAATGTCCCTCAGGAGTCTGTAATTAGAATGTTGTGGTGCAGGGGTGGACAGTGTGGAGAGTGTGTGAGGAGGAGGGGCAGACAAGGGGGCAGAGAGAACAGAAGGCACTGATATAATGTGGTCTTTTCTCAGATATTTAATTTAACAATTTACTAATTATCATTATGTTGATATGACTAGTCCTTAAAATCAATATCCCCTTCCTTTATTTTATAACTTTGCTTTATTAGAACCATCCCTTTATTTGGAAGCTTAGTAACACAAGTGTCAGACACCAGGAAAAATAAATCAAGGTGTAGCTCACTTCAAGAGATGATGCATGAAATATCCAAATTTATAAAGAAGATAACTTTTTATTGAGATATAATTCACATGCATATTCATTCTTTTAAAATGTAAAGTTCAAAGACTTTTTTTTGTCTATTCACAAAGTTGTACAACTATCACCTCTATCTAATTTCAGAGCATTTTCATCACTACAGAGAAAACTCCATACTTATTAGCAGTCACTGTCCAGTCCTCCCTCCTACCAGGCCCTGGAAACCACTAATATACTTTCTGTCTCTATGGATATGCTTGTTCTGGATATTTTATATAAATAGAATCATGCAATATTTGTCCTTTTGTGTCTGGCTGCTTTCACTTAGTATATAACGTTTTCACAATTTACCCATGTTGTAGCATAAATCAATATTTTAATCCTTTAATGGTTGAATAATATCCTATTGTGTAGATATAGCATATTTTGTTTATGCTTCCATCAATTGATAGACATTGGGTCGTCTGAACTTTTTGACTATTATGAACATGTTTTGACTGCTATGAACATTCGTGTACAAATTCCTGCATGGACATATGTTTTAAATTCTCTTGAGCATATACCTCGGAGTGAAATTCCTAGGTCATATGGTAACTCTATGTTTAATTTTTTGAAGAAACTGACAATTGTTTTTCAAATGAGCTGTACAATTTTACATTCCCAAGGTTCCCATTTCTCCACATCTCCACCAAAATCTGTTTATTGTCTGTCTTCTCACCACTGTAATGCATATGAAGTGGTAAAGTAGATGGGTTTTAAAGAAATTCTCATTAAGAAAATCGTTCACCACAGAATTTCTGTAAATGATGAATTCTATTGTTCATTTATGTCGATTAATGATTAAAATCGATTTTATCAAAACTATAAAGGTTTCTTAACTATAAGAAAGTGGTCCCCTAAATGTATCTCTAAACTGAAATGATCTGATAAATAAGAAAAGTCTTCAAGTTTGTGAAGGCAGAGCTAAAATGCTGGAAGACTGATATTCTCATGGTAGCAAGTTACTTATCTTCAGTGGAGTCATTAGGCATATCTGTCACCTTTTAAATTTCTAATAACAAGTCATTTTTGAGTCCCTTAGAAACTCCAGAGATGATTTAGCCATTCTTGATCATTGTGAGCATCTATCATAATATTTGTCTAAATCCAATTAAACAATCATGTATTTCTCCCATTAGAAATATAGATATGTTTGCTACTGCAGTAAATTCCCATGCATTTTGAGACCTTGTGATTATCTTATAGATTTTTTACTTCTCTTTTACTCTTTCTTTATGGATAGGCTACATTTCCTGATACTGTCATTGAGAATGTTTTTGAATACTTTCTATTAATTTTCACCTTCTTGCTTGTGATTTTTAAGTTAGGATGAAACATTAGTTTCTTTCAAAGAATCTCAATCCTTTGAATGAATACACAAAATTTTGTTATATATATATATATATATATATATATATATATATATATATATATACATACATTTCCTGAAAAAGTTTTTTTTAATCAAAAATGAAAAAAGGAATTCATTTTGCCAAAAGGTAACAATCTCCACTCTAGATAAAATACAGTATCACTGCTTATTAAGATTGACTGCTAGTAAATGCTGGATAAATATGATAGTAATGTAAGTATTTACTTCTTGTCAATGTTATTGAAACATACATCTTTATCTTGAAGTCCATGGGCAGGATAGATATTTGGTAGGTCCTTTCCCTCCAAATCACTCCAATTTTGACATGATTCAATTCAAGCGTAATAGCAGGTCCTGTCATCTTAGACATTAATCCTAGTTCAAGATCTTTTGATCTTATACTGGTTATGCCTCAAAAGTATATCTGCCAAGCTTCTCCTTATTACTTTACCTCTTTTTAAAATCAACTCTTCCAAGACTAGTTATTTTAAATATCAGAAAAATTACTTTATACATATACTTACTGTCCATAAAGTAGACAAACTTTATTTTATTTAGAGAGAGTCCTCAGTTAGTAACTAATTATCTAGTAATGGCAAATTCCTGAATCAAATTCTCTCTTTAATTCTGCTAGAAAATTTATTCTCTCACAATTGCCACAAGATTACTATCAATAAGTTAACTGAGATCCTATTCTCTGACCTCAGGAAAATCAAATGTCCTATACTAAAATGTTAATTACATAAATTATGTTTCATCCATGTGATAGAATATTATGCTACCATTAAAATATAAATCATAAAGAATTTTAATGACATGAGGGAATTTTTATAACATGCTGTTAAATTAAAAAGATGCAAAAATCTATAAATGATATATTTTATGTACAAAGTATCAAAAAAGATTAGAAGAAAACATAATTATTAAACATGTTTGCCTATGGGTTTTAAGATTATATATGATTCATAGTAAGACATTTAGATTTTATTCTACTGAGAATAAAAAAAAACTAAGATTTTTAAGTAGGAAGTAGCACTATTTCATTTATGATTAAAAAACACTGTAGTTGACATACAGATAACTATTAAGGGGTAGGAAACTAATTAAGAGTCTACCACGCTAGTGCAGATATAAACTTTTAAAGACTCAAACCAGGGTGATGGTGATTAGATGGTGTTAAATGATAGTATTTATGATATAATTTAGAGCTAAATATGACAGGAGCTCTAAATAGTAATGCTATTTATTGAAAAGAAAAATATTTGGGGTTGCATAGATTTGGAGCAGAGCATAGAATAGTGAATATTATTTTTACCATATTAAATTTAAGATAGCTAAGTCAAAGTTTAAGGTAAATTACATCTAAGTATCTAGAACCTAGTGGAGAAGCTAGGGCTAAAATTGGACTTTGGGGAGTTATCAGGGTAGCACTACTTAAAGCCAAGATATTGTATAAGATTGCCAAGGAAGAACATGATAGAGAAGAGAAAATAACAAGGGCTAAGCTGAAAAACATTCTAACATATAGAAGAAGAGCTGTCTACCAAGAAGTGGCAAGAATTGTGAATGGCCTGAGATTTTGCCCCTTTGCAAGCTAAAAAGTTAGCTTACTAAGGTTTCATAAATCTTAGTAGAAGACATGAGGCTCCTGAGTCAGAAATAAAGGAAATAAAGGCAGGTTGCATGAACACCAGCATATTGACATAGGTTCCCCTTGCTCTCAAAGTTCCATTGTGGGTGACACAGGGGTCCAGGTAATGGTTGTGCAAGCAGTAGTTCTGTGCCATAACTGAAGAACTGTGAACTTAGGAAACTTTAATAAAACTTTTTCTAATAGACAGTAGTCTTTTTTCAGTTTTGCACAGAAAGAAACACTATTTTATTATACTGGACAGTAATCAAACTTATCCTTTGTACTGGGGACAGACTTTATATCTTACAAGGCTATTTGCTACTCTGAAATCCTTGAAAAGGTAGTATGGAACAAACACAACCAGTGCTTCTGTTAAAAGAGGTGCAAAATAGAAAGAGAACATTTTCTAACAGGAAATAAATAATAGGAGTAAATTAAGAGAAATAGAAAAATTAGAAGAAATAAGTATTAAGTGTAGTTGAAGAAAATCCTATGTAATTGTTTGAAGATAAAAGAAGTGAACCATATCAATGACAACTTTGATGATTTTTATCAAATTTTAGTGGTGAATTCAAAAGCCTGATTAGAGAGTTGAAAAGATAATTGAAAGTGAAGAAGTGAAGATACTAAATACAAACAGTGAATATATACAGTGAGTACAGGGCATAGGTGGAGTCAGACCTTCCTGGTGTCTAGAGGAAGTTTTGAAGTCACTAACTTTGTATATTGATAGGAATGATCTAGGAGAGAGTAAGAAATTGATGCAGGAGATAACGGGGAAAACTGCAGGAACAAACTTTGAGAAAAAAAAATGGTTAACATTTGTAAAGTGCTTGCTATGCCCAGCTCTGATCTAGCTACTTCCACTCATTAATTACTCTTCACTATTATAACCCCTAGGTTATAGATGAGAAAACTAAAGCACAAAGGTTAAGTAACTTGTCCTCAACTTTTAATGACTATATGGTACTAACTCATAGAACTGAATGGAGGTTAATCCAGAACACAAATGAAGGATTAACACTAGAAAGGAAGACATTTCTCAGTTTTCAATGAAAATGTGGGTATAGATGTACAGTGCTTGGTGAATTTTGCTGTGGGAAGAAGAAGTAGATCTCATCTGATATCATCAATTTTCTCTCTAAATATGAGACATTGATTGGCCATACAAGGATGGGAACAAGTGTTAGAAATTCAAAGAGAGAGAGAGAAAAAGAAACAGGCCTGTGGTATTAATTTCAGAGACTAGAAAAGGTAGTTTATTAGAGAGGTATAGTAAAATTACCTGGTAGTATATGACTGATCATTAATATTTATAGATGTGTGTAGACTAAGAGAATTTTTGGATTTATAGAAAAGCACGGGTATTGAGGGAAAAGATGTCTTTACCTTGATAGATCCAGAATCTAAACTGGGTAAGGAAGGACATGGAGGCATGAAGGTGATTGCAAGTGAAAAGCAGCAGAGTAGATGGATTGGAGGTCCTGGCATGGTCATAGAGTTTTTAAAATGCAAGTACAAAGTAACAGAATTGAAAAGATTAGAGTTTAAGAAGGAGATGCATGAAACTGAGACTTTTCAAGGTAGTATAGTTAAGGAGAAAAAGATCTTTTGAGGAAGACATGCCTAGGAACTGAAATGCCAGATGTGGGATAGGTCATTGTTGTGGGTAATAACTCATGAGAATGAAGATGACAGTGAGCCACATATTAAAGTAACTGGTAACTGTGGGACCCATATGAGGAGAAGAGTTGCCAGGAGTTGGTAGATGATGGCCAAAAGGAAGAAGAAAGGCTGATAAAATGCACTTTAAAGAAGCAGGTATTGCTGACGGAGAAATGTTTTAGAAGCAAAAATGAGGAACAAAGGGAATATCTATTCCATGCCAACTAAAAATAATTCTGCCTCATATAAATAGGAATTTAAGTTTACTAAGCCATTCATTTATATCAACGAAATAAAGTATGGATCTATAGAAACCAAAAGTATGTTTTTACAAACTGATAATATATCAAGTTAGTTAGTTTTGATAGGACAGAAAGGGAAATTATCATCTAAATGTAACATAGCTATCAAGTATAACAGAATCTGAAATATCTCAGTTGTAATTCTTAGGAATGATTATTCTTGTAAAGCATAAATGATGAAGATGTGAAAGAATTAATTCTATTGACCAATGTGCTTCTGCATAGGAACACATCTAATGTGAAATTGGCAAAATAATGTGAAATAAAATGAGTGCATTCAATTTTATGTAACTAATATTTATTCTAAGTTTTTTTAAAGTTTATATTTATACTGGAAATAAATATAATGAACAGTCACATAGGTTGAGTAGTATTTAAATAGTAAATCATCTAATTAACTAGTCACTTAAAAGCAAAAAGGGAAATTTGTATCTGTTGTTTAATTGCCACATTTCAAGAACATATTTTTAGTTGGCTGCATCTAAAAAGAAATAATAATATGAGATCCTGAAAGCATTTCATAGTAATGAGCAGGCTCTGGCTTCTATTTATCGCATATACAAAGGATACTGACAATAGTTTTGGAAAAATGAGTAAAGTCCTCAGAATAGCTAGCACAGAGATATAAAACATTGGTGTGAGACAAATCAATTTTAATACTATCTTCTGGGAAGAGTACAGACTTTCTCAAAGATATAATGGAAGAAATATGTGCCTCAGAATTACATTGTTTTAAATAGTCACCTTTGGACCAGATTCCAGTTCTAGCCACATAACTTCCTAGGAGGGTAAACATGGCTCACTAGGGATCCATCTGTTATAGTAACCATCATTGTGTCATATTCTAGCAGCCTCCCAGATAGGGTCTTCTTTACATATGATAGAAGGTTCAAATGTCTGAAATTCTTTCATTGTAATTTTCCTGTGTTAAACATTGCCTTTTCCAATCAGAAATAAAAAAAGTGCCAATGAGAAAATAAAATAATAAATCCCTAATACTTTAAGGTGTATGAATATCAGAACAGTTGTTCCTGCCCCACCCAGGCACATACATGTAGAAATGGGGATGGGAAAGGATTGTGAAAAAGAAGAGGGATTCAAAAAATAGACTCTATCTGATTTGTAGATTCTTTTTTCATAGAAGGTTAGTTATGCTCCATCAGGCATTTTCTCTCTATCATGACATAATACCTGATGTAGAAGAGGATGAAATGATGTGAGAAATGTTTCTGATAAGATAGTGAGAAAAAAATGAGCAACAAGAATACAAGATCATTATGCAAACCAAAAGCTGAAGGCCTTACAGTAACCTCCATCAACTGACTCCTTCTCCCATCAACTATCACTTCATCTCTTACTATTTACCATCGTGCCCTGCCCTCCATCCACATGGTAAGTTCTGCCTAGGGGCCATACATATGGTTTTGGCACTTGCTTGAACTCTCTTTCTTTTGATATCCACATGGCTAACCATTTCACCTCCTTTAAGTCTTTGTTCCAGGGTCATCTTCTCAAGGAGACCTACACAATTCATACAATTTATAATTTCGACGCCTCTCACTTGCCCCACCACTCCTGAGAACCCCCCATCACATATCTCTAGTTTTTATCCAAAGTATTCATCATTTTCTGATAGTAATATAACATTCTTTTTTTATTGTCTGTCTTCAATCCCCCAGAATTTAATTTTCATGAAAGCAAAGGTTTTTTAAGTGCTAAATAATATTAGCACTTAATAAATATTTGGTGAATAAATGAATGAATGAATAATGTTGCCACTATGTTTACTATTATGTTAAAATTTTATCCACTATTGTCAAAGCTTACAAAAATGGGTAATGAAAACTGAAAAAGTTGAGGTAATCGAATTATGAAGAAATGCTCTTTTATTTGTTGATTACTTATAATTTCTGCAATATTTGTATAATAATGTATAAAAATAAAAATAAATGGAAGTTTCCAAAGAGTTTTTCTTCTCTCACATGCAAAGTAGGAATACTATAAACAGAAATGATGGTCAAATCATAGGAGTTGGCCAGTTCACCACTAGTCAACATTATATGTATTTACCTGCCTTTGAGCAGCTCTCAGCCTGCATTAACCAAAACATATGGCATGCAGAGATTCAGGAATGAGAACATACATATTCTCTTAGAAAGGCATTTTAACTCAAATTAATAAAATAATTAGTTACTCCAAATTTGTATCTTAAAAAAAAATCCTATACAGAGTTTTGCTTTATTTCCAAAAACACTTCTTTACCTATTTTGATGTACAGTATTACCTGAGATATCTTTTTTCAATTAAAGCTGGATGATGAATAAGTCACAAGACAACAATTAAAATTAGGCTAAATATAACAGCATTAAAACTTAATGAATAAACATTTATGACTTTTCTCTAAGTCATAGTAATGAGTTTTATAGTGTATTCAGTGTGTGTTACTGTGTGAGATAAGTGATTTATCAATGCACTGCATGAAAAAAAGTACTCAAAAGTATTCAAAAGCATTACTTCTGATACTCTTTTAATCCTATTTCTCTTTTCATATGATGGCATACCAACTGTCAAAAGCATGTACAGAAAATGTTTTCTCTAATTTTAAATGAGTAAAAAATTTCATTTAGTAATAGAACAAGAAAAAAAGCATCACTTATTTACTGTGAATTTCTAAAATAGATTTTAAAACAAATAAAATTGTATTATTTATGTTTATGATTTTATCTATTTGCTTACACATTTTTCATGAAAAGAGAGAATTCAGAATTAAACGAAATAGAAAAGCTTTCTTGAAGAAAGTGGTACTTTAATTGGGCATTTAACATAGTATTATGTCAATGAAGAAGTTATTTATTAGAATAATTCCCTGTTTTTCTGGACAACTGATTCTTTCCATAAGTCTGATAATTTTCTTATAATATAAAAGGGAGCTTTATCTTTGTACTATTTGTAATGATATTTTTCCCGATACTCTAAAAATCTATTTTCTAATTCTCCTTCTATCACAAGATTAGTGGTCTATAATATCCCAGACTAACTTTCTTCCCTATAGGAAACTGTAGGCTAATGTCTAGAACAAGCCCACAGCCTTTATTATATATAAAGTTGGCCTGTAATTAACTTTGTGCTATACTAGCAGAGGTATTTGCAGCAGAGACCACATGTCCCGCAAAGGCTAAATATTTACTATCTTGTTCTTTATAGAAAAAGCTTGCTTTATCCTGGTCTAGAAATTGTAGAGTATAGAGACTGTAGTTCCCAGAGTCTGGAAAGGTAGAGAGTGGATCATATGTCAATTAGGAAACATCTAGACCAACACAAAATAAGTCAGTTCCACATTCTTAGATTTACTTTCTTCAAATAAAATTTTTCCCATTCATTTCCTCATTTCTCTTATGGCATGGTTCCTACCACCTCAACCACAACTACCAGCATTCATATCTCTCTTAATACATGGCTTTGAATTTAATAGTTTCCGTTATACACTTTATTAAAATGGAGTTTAAAAACCTGAACGATACTTTCCTTGTACACCTACTTTTTAAAAATGCAGAAACCTAAATGTCATCTGATCAAAATTTCCATTTTGAAAATGTCACAAATTTTTCTCTATACATGTTGAAAGGAAGCAAGCATGCAGAATTCTCACTCCTGCCTAAAACCTTTCGTGCCAATTTATTTTATTTTGCTTTTCAGATGAATGACAGAAATGACTTTCCTGTGAATTTTATTTTAATGAATCAACATCCAACAAAAACATCAACTCATTTAGGTTACAAATAATGATCTTTAACAGGCAGAAGTTAACACTATTTTTTTCAACTGGATTGGAAATATCTACTATAATTCCTTTTTCTTTCATCAGTTAAAAAGAATTCAGGGTTTTAGCTAAAGCAGGTTTTCAAATGTAACTTATGTTTACATTTCTTTAGTTCTACCCTTTGAACAACAGCATGTGAAAAACTGCTTTAAGTAACAGCTTCTTTGAGCTGAAGTCTCATTTCTTCATTGTAACATGCATATCTATATTATAACTATAAAATATGCATATATCTACATGTATTAATATGTATGTGTATGTCTATATTTTATATGCATACATACTTTTGTATCACTTTAAAGATAGTATTACAAATTCTGATTTAATGCTTTAATGTAGATCAAATCAACTGAAAAATTTAAGAATAATATTGGAATTTATATTTCATTTATATATTACATATGAGTTTGCATTTACCCTCTCCATATTCCAAAGTTTGGCTCTCCTGAATTTCCTTTACTTTTTTCTAAGTATGTCAACCTATTGCCTGCCTTCTTTCATATAACCCATCTAAGGGTGAAACAGGCAGTTAAATTTCATCTTAGATTTTACATGGGAGTGTAATGGCCTCCTACAGAGCTGTTCTATTCTCACCTCAACTCAGAAGATACTGAAACTAGCGTCAGATTTCAAAGCCAAAGATAGGAACTTAGAAGAGTCAGTCTGTGAAATCAAGAACAACAACATTAAAGATCAAAGTCAAAAGAAATATAGAAGGAAAACAGATAATCACAACATCTTAGGACAAGGGTTAAAATATTCATTTTTATAATTATTTAAGAATAGGTTTGATGATTACTGTATGTTATAAGCAGAAAATTCCTCTCCCTTTCCAAAATGTTCATGTTCTAATTCTTGGAACATACGAATATGTTACCTTACATGGCAAAAAAACCCTTTGTAGATGTAATTCAGTCAAGAAACTTGAAATGACAAGATTTTTCTGGGTTATCCTGGTGGGCCCAATCTAATGACAAGGGTCCTTAAGGGAGGCAGAAGAGAGTCAGAGGAAGGTCTGACTATAGAGTGGTCACAGAAATGCAATACTGCTGTTTTTGAAGGTAGAGGAAGGGGACCATGAACTAAAGAATGCTGACAGCCTCTAGAAACTGGAAAAGGCAAGGAAGTGTATTCACTCTTAGAGCGCCCTGAAAGGAATGCAACCCTGTTGATACCTTGATATTAGCCCTGTAAAATGCATGTCAGAATCCTGACCTATAGAATTACAAAATAATAAATTTGTATTCTTTAAGCCACTAAGTTGGTGGTGATATTTTTAATTGAATTAGAAAATCAATGCATCAAAGATATCACAATTATTATGTTTTACTGGTTTTGTTATTCACTAATGATTTTCTTAATATCATGGTTACCTTATTACTATGCTTTCTATTTTAATTAAAATCTTAGTTTAAAGACCTAATTATTTGAGGCTTTTTTTCCTTTCTGGGAAGGACACATATGAAATTTTCTAGATTCTTCCACATGAACATAACTTTCAGTTGCCCTTGCTCATAAATAGCAACTTGGCAGTATAGAATTCTTGGGCTACAATCTTTTAGTCCTTTCGCTCTCTAGATTTTTATTAATGATCTTTTCCTCCAGCTCTTCTTTCTCTCTTTTCCTCTCCTCTAAGCTGGTTTTTTTTTTTTTTTGGTAAGAAATCTTTGTTTCCTATCTATAACCTCTTTTATATCTATGCAAACCTCTTTGTATTTCTCTTCTCTATTTCTAGTTCTTTTGCCCTGAAGACACAAATCTCTTTTCAACATTTATTATTATTATTATTTATTTATTTATTATTTTTTTAATCTGCTCAGTTCTTTACTCCTTGGTTTCCTATCATTTGTATATTGCATCTCTCAAATTTGTTCTTTGAGTCTCTTTTCTCTCATTATTTTACTACTTTTCCTAAATTTGGAGAAAATTCTTACTTATTTTCTGTAGTATTGATTTATTTTTTTTCAATCTGTGTATCCTATCTCCACTGTACTTTTAAATTTAACTAATATTTTCATTTTTTTAAACAGTATTCAGGCCTTTCAGATTTTACATTATTTTCATTTCAGGTTTGCTTCCTCTAACGTTATAAACATAGTATTCTTTAAAGCACATGGGTTAGAAGTTTTTCAAACTTTAGTTTTTTTTATTCTCTTATTTGTTCTGATTTCTCAGAGTAGATACACTTCCTGATTTCAGTGATATATTTGTTTCCTCATTCTAAATCCAAATCCTAACTCTATTTCTTTTGGGCAAGTTAGTCATTCTAAGTTCAGATTCCTCATTTATAAAATATTCTTAATAATGGCATCTATAAGAACTCTGTTATGATTAACTGAAATAATACAGGAGAGAGCTTAGCACAGTGTCAAGTACATGTAATTGCTCAGTAAATGGTAGTTACCATTACAAGCATTGTTATTATCATCATCACACATCATCATCATTGCTAACATCACTGTGGAGGAAGATCTGTATAAGCAGGAACAGAGATTGGTTTTATGAGAGTGGATGCTTCCTCTAATCTGACAGATTTAGATAAAAGGAGGGGGGAAATCCCTTAGAATTTACTTTGCTATTTCAGAATCTCACTTCTCTGGGAACAGTCTAGATGTAACTCAAGGCTGAGGCAACTGCAGAAAACCTTATTTCTGGTGGAGGGTATCTTCCCTTTCTTTGATATGACAGCAAGAAACTTGCTAGGGTAGTTTACTTCAACCTTCATTTTCTCATGTGCTTCTCTTTGCCTACTTCCTCTTGATGACAGGTGACCATGGCCATATGCCAGCTCTTTGCCTGACTTGTTAGTCCATATCGAGGGTATTTGCATGGGGGCTGGGAGAGTATCATCAAGGGTTCCCTAGCTAATGTGGACAGTTACATGGGCACTTGCCTCTAGCCATTGCCTCTGCTAGTTAGAGGTAATTGGGTGGCAGTGTATTGTGATGGGGTTGAGAGAATGCTGGGGTCTTTTGTACATGCTTTCCCTGAAAGCTATAACTTCACAGGTTTGGATTCACAAATTGCCCTTTCCTTCCTTAGATATATTCCTGTATGCCCTAACCTTGCAGAAATTTCTCAAAGTTGTTGGGCATGAATATCTCATTCTCTAATTTCCACTTGATATAGCTTTCCTCATGTTTATATTCTATTTTCCATTTCACTAGTCAACTGGGTGGGAAGGAGTTAGACATGAATGCTCATATTAATGTTACAGAAAATCAACTATTACTCGAAATAAGTTTTCTTTGTCAATCTCATCTTATACTCAATAAAGGATTTATTGTTTAAAAATCATAATAAATCAAAATTTCTTCTTAGGCTTTCACATTATGACAAAGCTGTAAATGGGAATCTTTTTCTATTTTTTTAAAGTTCTCAAATCTTATTTCTACTGCTTTAGGATCTATTTGAGGTTCAGTAATTTCTAGAACTACTTTGGTATGTTAACCTAAAATGGTCTAGCATTACTTTTATAATAGCAATGAAAACTAAACCAGGTTTTTATATCTTTTGAAATTCTTATATTTCCAACTATAGCCCAATCCCCCTGTAAAGCTGTTCAGCACTTTAAATAAGTAGTTATATATGGTGGAAATGGAGTCCCTTGATATTACAGAGCATCGAAAAGGCATAAAAATACTTTCAAGGAGATCTCTTTCCAGCTGAGGTTAAAGAAATGCTGAATATGTTTTCTGTTTTAAACATTGTCAGTGGTGTGGTCAACTTCTCAACTAGCTAGGAATGAAATAATCAGACATTTAACTTTATCCCTTTAAATCACTGAATATAATTGTTTTGTCATGTGAAATTGTACTTTAGATCATACATTGATTGGTTTACAAGATTTAACTAATTGTCACATTTCTTTGTTCTCTTTTTATGAATTTCCCTTTAAAGCTAAGACTCTAAGTTTCATTGCCAATTTCTTGTTAAAATCAATTGTGTTTAGAATATCTAGAACAACATTTTAAAACCATTTATAACTGCAAATATAAAGGCAATAAGAACTTATGGGAGTACTAATTTGGGTCCTATATGTGGCTCTAACAATACAGTCAGTGTGTCACTTAATGACTGGGCTATGTTCTGAGAAATGCATCATTAGGCAATCTTGTCATGCAAAAAATATAGAGTGCATTTACACAAACCTAGATGGTAAAGCCTTTTGCTCTTAGAAAGCTTTTACAGCATGTTACTGTACTGAATACTTTAGGTAATGGTAACACAATGATATTTGTGTACCTAAACATATCTAAATACAGAAAAGATGCAGTAAAATAAATGACAGAAAAAAAATTAAAAACGGTAAACCTCTGTAGAACACAACATGAATGGAGCTTGAAGGACTGGAAGTTTCTCTAGGTGAGTCAGTGAGTGAGTAGTGAGTAAAAGTGAAGGCCTAGGACATTACACTACTGCAGACTTTAAAAGCATTGTCTCATAAGCCCTCCCACACCCCACTTTCTTCCAACATGGTAAGAAATAGAACACCGAAGCTGTCAATGCTGCTCCACGAACAGGGATGTGGGCTGGATTAATTGGAAATACCGAGGAGAAACTGGCTAAGGCATAGATCACTGTAAGAGTGACTGCCAAGAGAGACAGAAAGGCAGCCTGAGGGTCAGTAGAAATAAGAAATCAAGATGGAGAGATAAAAGGATATAAGAGATTATAATGACAATGATATTTTGGCTATTGCATGTTGGATCAGTGGTCAAGTAAGAAACTTTGTGGTATTCATTTAAAAAATGGGGTGTTTAACATAGGGTATAGAACTGAGGACTCAAAATTTTTACTTTGAAAATTTGTATTTGGTTTCATTGATCTTACCTGGTGCAAAGGACTCTCTCTGGGATCGAACTGATGGAAAAAAGAAAACTTATCTATTCTTTACATCATTACAACTGGAAAATATTTACAAAGTATAGGAACAGTCTGGCTCCATACTAACATAGAAAGCTTTTACTTAAGTGACTGTGACAGTTAATAGTTGTCACAGCAGCTCCTGTGGACCTGTATCCTTGCATAGGGTCTTAGGTCCTCAACAAAAAATTTACAGCAATGTACTCTGAAGATCATCTTTTTCTTTCATTTCTACCTCACTCCCTTCTTTACTTCCCTCTCTTCTGTTCTCCTATGCATGGATGTAATCTAGAAGAACAAACAGCATTTAGCAAGGTATTAAATATACTGAATAAACACATATCAAATTGGATTATTTTGTTTTGCTCTCTTAAATTACTCTGGGAGGGCTGAGATGTTAAATCTTGCCACAGTAGTTACCAAAATTTACTGGACATAAAAATTATTTTGAATGCATGTTAAAATGCAGATATCTAGGCCCCACACCTCTGAGATTTTAATGTAGGTAATCTTTGGTCCACATTGTCTAAAACCATTCTGTAACATCTTAGCATGAACTTGTTTTATTTTCCTCTGGGAAAAGTTGAGAGTTCTTGGGTGGAACCAAAAAAGTTTAGGCAAGAATGTAAGCTAAACTCACTGCGTTTTTCTCCCAGTCTCATTATTCAGGGATTTGACTACGAGAATACATTTTAGAGTGGATGTTAAAACAACTTCCTTTTGCTTCTGTGATAAAGTGCAGGGTAAATAACCATACAGCTTTAGTAAGGTGGCCTTCTTCACTCCATACTCTCACATGCTAACAGCAGCAAGTCCTCTGTTTCCTTAGTCAGTGATCCTATAGTCTTTTCCCTATTTCACTCATAAAACTAGCGCTATAAATTAAAGCATTTAAAAATAGCACTATAAGTTCAGGGTATAAACACACAGATGAAAAATAAGAACTTTAAAAATGAGTCAGTATTTAGTTTTTAAGTGAGGTTACATGTCCACTATTATTTAATATTTAATAAGGGCCGCTAGGCTTCTAGGTGTTGTTTATCCCCCTACACAAATAGTGTGTGTATGTATACAAATCTGTAATCCTTAATTCTAGGGTCATGTGGCATATGGGAGAATGGACCATAACCTAGAAATGTGGGATGAATAACCTTAATCATAACTAGTTTATATACTTCATTTCCATCGAGGTTTCATCTTTCTTGATACTTTAACATTTATATTATACTTTGCTGCTTATGTGAGACATAAATTAAGACCACTTGGAAAAGTTAAACTCTCTTTGTCCAATTGTAAATTTCCTTTAAAAAAGAACTTGCTTTTTTGGTATGTGAAATACTTCATCCTTGTGTGTTTTGTGAGTTGTTGATGTTGAGCCATCTGTTTTAAGGGAAGACAGTAGCTGCATAAGACAATATTTGTCAAAAAAGAAAATGCACTTTAAGTTGAAAAAATATCTAAAAATAAAAGAAACAGATAATGTGCCCAAAACTGTGCTAGGTACCTTCTCAGTTGATTTGCCTATCAAAGATAGTTATTCCACCTTAGAAATACCACATTAAAGATAATGGTCATAGCTTTGATTATGAAAAACCAACTATTGTAAGAGCGAAGTAGTACTGGGAAAAATGGATTTAAAATGATGCACAAATCAACCAAAAAGCTCTTTGTAAATGAGAGTTTCTTTCAGCAGCTGTTCTTATGCCATTCTATAGCAAAATTAGTTTTGTGAGAGAAAAATAGATAGTAACAAAATCTCAGTTCATTAGTTCTGATGCTTAACTTCTGAAAGTTCTTAGAAATCAAGCTAATTTGTAGTAAGATGGTTGAATTTCTATTAATTTAAGGCACAAATGAGATAAACACTCTCAATCTCAGGTGCTTGTAAATTTTTTATATTACAGCAGTTTCCCATGTACGACCTGATTCATAAGACTTTTCTATTACTTCCACAGCTGGGACTAGATATAATCAAAAAGAATTACTGTGGTTCCCAGAAATAAACAAGAGTTAGTGGAACTTTTGCTGAGCCACAAAGAGAGTATCTTCAGTGTTTGGCTAACGGTTCAATTTCACACTTGAGGACTTTCTAAGTCTGTTCTCTTTTGCGCTGGTCTATACCACTAACACTTTAAGGAGGGATGAGAGAAAGTGAGCCAAGCTGACAGCAGCAATGTCTTTCAGGCAAGAAATACAGCTGCCAAAGAAGGCAAATGTGACTTTATACAAGTGTAAAGCCAGCAGGGTATCTAGGGACATCACATTTCATTGCTCTTTTCTGTTTACTACAAGATATAAAAACAGTCATTTGCCACTAGGGGGATGTTTCATGAATTGAATGTTATCCATAATCAGATACTATGGCTTTAGGGGAATAAATGAACTTTTCGGGAAGATACTTATATTTTCATAGTGTGATCCCAGAGCAGGTTCTAATAGTCCTTCAGTAATAAATGTTAATTGTTTAAGTAGCTCCTGTTGGTCCTTTCTAGCCTGAAGAAAGAACTGTAGGATTTTTTTTTCCTTTCCTTTGTCAAATTCCATGTAAAATATAATACCAAACTTTTAAAAATAGCAATATATTTGTTTCTCTCTCTCCCTTTCTCTTTCTCTTGTAAAACAAGTATTTCTTTCCTTATCCTTTCATAACTTCTCTATATGAGTTCTTTATTTTCGTTCATCTTTCAACTGTCCAAATACAAGATACAGCCATTTTAAAGAGTTGTATATTTTATGAGTTCTTTTATATTTAAGTATCTTCCTAGGTCTTTGACTCATAAATTTATGTCATGAACGGCAATTTGTTGAGGTAGAGAAGTTATTGAATCAAACACTTTTTCTCCTTCATTCTGCTCTATTTATAACGACATCTAATATTCCAAGACCATGATACCTTTTCCCTTTTATAGATAACATATTTCTTCTTTACAGATGCTTGTAAGCTTATTTCTTCAGAAAAATATTTAAATAGAAAAGGTTATCAGATTATATCTTAATGTAACTTTTTCTTTCACAAAGAGATATAGAATAGAAAACACTATGACTTTTTAACACAGATGAAATAAAACAAATACTGATATCCCACATACACACTAAGCTTAAATTGTTTTATTATCAATATATTCAGACCAACAGGCTATAAGAAAAGACCTCGAACTGAACTAACAGTAATAGTGCACAACTCATGTGTTCAGAAGAAAAGACAACTACAGAAAACACTATACCTATAATGTTTTTCTCTGCTGCCAAACAGGAATGACAGCCAGGACTGAAGTAGAAACAGCCCTGTCAATGACATTTTCATTGATTTAGCTACCTCACACCTAAGCACATGTTGAAAATTAAGCTTATAAAAGAAGAGATATGAAACAATATTCTGAAGCCAACTTTATAATTATAGAAGATTGTTGTCATTTGAAAAAAAAATGCACCGACTTACCAAAGAAAAGTCTGTAGTTTTCAAATTTTCACTTGGCTGCTTGTTAATTTGCCTTGCTATAGCCAAAGCATAAAAACAGGTCAAAACCCCAAGAGGGTCCACCATTCCCATCATAGAACAGAACATACTGTTAGTTTGGAAGGACTAGATATTTAAAGCGAGGTAAAAGAAAATGCAGGGACAAAATTCTAAAACTAAGGGTACTCATAGCCCCTGATTCACCTTAATTTCCTTGGGCATCCAAAGTCTTAACTTTGCATAAATTCAACATTCAAATTTTTAGCTCTAATTTTAATGAGGAAAATTTATAAAATATCAGATAAATACATAGCTGAGTCAAGGATATATTGGAATTTTGTTTTGCTGGCTACATTTCATTTTCCTATCATTGGGCCTATATTGTGACCGCCTTAGTTTATCTGAGCAGGTCTTCCTACTTGTTTTTTTTCCTTTAGAAACTCTAGCTATTCATGTAAATTTTCATGTAAATTTACCTACGCTCTGCTGAAAAGTGATAAATTTTGCATATGGGTCTTAGGAACTGACTTTAATAAAGTCGTAAAAATTTCTACCTCATTCTTATTCTTATGTATATAATCAAAGAGCACTGTTCATGTGCTGCCTGTCAAGAAACAACAAGGAGGCCAGTGTGGCTGGGCCAGAAGTGATTGACATTGGCTGAGCATGCAGTAGGCATCAGATGTGAGTGATAAGGTCTGGGAGATGAAGGGCTTCTGCTAGCCCATACAGTAACCTGTGAAACTTAGAAAAAGTGCAGATCAGTCAAACACCAGAACACATGGTTTAATGAGTGGATTGCAGCCTCAATTAGCTGCTTCGGTCTGGTGCACCACTACACAGTGCAGAACCTCTTACCATATAGAGCCACCTAGGACTTGAATCTCATTGAAAGGATATTGGTTTTTACTCGTCATATGGGAGGCCATATGGAAACTATTGAATTAAGTCAGTGGTATGACCTGACTTATTTTTTACAAGGATAATTTAGGCTGCTTTGTTGAGAATAATGGATAATGGCAGAAGCAAGAAGGTGAGTTTGGGAGGTGGAGCTAGTGTGTAATTTGGATGAAAAATCATGGTGACATGGATTAGGGTGTTAGGAGAGTAGACAAATAGAGACGTTCAGGTCCTGGCAATATTTTGAGGGTAAATCCTATAGAACTATAATAGGAAAAAAAGGTCAAAAATGACTACAAGAGTGTAGAGTAAAAAGTTTTTAGACTTCACAAAATCGGTCACTAAATATGTAAATCTGAGAAAATAGCTTAATTCCCTTCTATTTTGGTCTCCTAATTTATTAGCTGAAGATAATATTTCCCTAATTACCGTACTGGGATAGTGTGAGGATTACAGGAAATATTGCATGTCAAAATATTTTAAGATGGTAAAATATAATACAATGCTAATTTTATTATTATATCTCTTATTATCTTTCAGAGGCCCATAGCACACAATTAGAAATTTATATGGTTCTGATTTTTTTTTTTTAAGGATCCAAGAGTCCCTGCTACATTCAAATCTTCTGTGGAGAATCATTCTTTTAGTGATTCTCAACAACTCATTGAGAATTAACTGATAACAGCACACCTGTACAGGAACTTGGCATTGTGGGGGAAAAGCACAGTTTAGGTTTCAGAGAAGGACACTAAGAGAAGTTGATTAGAAAAAAGAAGGCCTCAAAATCTAGGTTTTGTCTACTTCACAAGTTTTTCCCCCATCAGTTACTATATTTCTATATCCTGTGTTCCACAGGCAGAATTTTTAATAGAAAGTTACAATTTTACATTTCATAGTTTTTAGACAAAGGTCACAAAGGAGGAATGTCAATACCCAGAGAAGGGTCAGTCACATTCACTGGACTTGGGGGCAACTTATTTTATATGAATTAAAGAAAAACACCCAAACAAGAAAATATATAACTTATACTAGGAAATATCCCTAAAATGAACCTAAATTCAATAACCTGTAAGGTCGTTGAACTAGAGTTAACCTAGATGGAGGAAACACAATTAATATTATTTGAAATTGAGATTTTTTTCTTAATAAATAACTTTTACCAAACTTTTTAAAAATTAGGATGTTGTAACACACAGAGTTCCAAAAATGTGCTGTTTTATATAATCTGTATTTAACAGTCAGAATCATACATGGAAAATTACCTTGCTTCTAAAGAACAGACTTAAGTCAAATATATGGTATTCATGTCTGCTTACTAATAGAAGTAATAGCAATAATAATTAATATTTATTACTAGTTATGTACCCAAGAATATAAGAAGCTATTTGATTACATGATTGAAATGAGTCATGAAACAACTCTGGATATTTCTATCCCCATTCTACAGATGAGGAGACTGAGAGGACTATCAGTTAACATCTCAGTGGAGATCAATTGACAGGTATAGAAAAACCTGCCCTGTAGTATAGGAACTTGGCACTGTGGGGATAGAGCACAGTTTAAGAAAGCCACTGAATGGTAGAAAGGTTGACTACTTTTCCTGTAACATACTCAACATTAAAAATAAACCTTTTTATGTACAGTGATGAGCTTTATAACATCTCATTCTTCGTAATACTGTGTTTTTAGTTCTCAACAATAAATTTAAAAGACAATGTGTTGTAACAACTTATGTGTTCAGCAAATATTTACTGCATGATAACTGGCAAACTAGCAGCCAAAATCCTTGCTTTATGAAGTGTACTTGCAAACTACAAAAAGCTAAATAATACAAAGGCAATATTAAATTCTTGGTAGTATTAGGGAAGAAAAATACACCTGAAAGCCAAAAAAGTGTGTTATTGTGATTAATTAGCCTTTAGAGCCTCAATTATGAGCCACCTTTGGTTTCAAATATTACTTTTTAAAAAGTGAGTATTAAACTTCTCCAAGTAGCAAACTTAGGACCAAACATGGGAATTGAGAGAAAATGATGTCAAATAGCTAAGACCAAATATCCAGGTAAGTTGACTGAAAGAGCTGAGGAGTTTCTTGGGAAATGTAAAGAAGTTAGCATAAGTTTCTACAGTGCTGTCATGGCTGTGTTATGATGCCCACACAAAGCAGTTTGCGATGCAGATATGCACAAATATTTATGAGTCTTCTGAATTCCTCTCACCTTCGAGTCTATGCCTAAATAACACCCCCATTCATTATCTTTGAGTGTCTCTGATTAGTCTATCTGCCAGAGAAAAAACATACAAGAAAGATTTGTCCCTCTTACAAGGGAATCCAGACTAGCAAGTATAGTGAATATAATAAAAAGTGAGTATGGTCCAAGCATTTAATATTTAGTTACAGAATAAATTTTCACATCTCTAAAATGTAAAAGATTTAAAATGTTTAACTAGCTTTAAAGTTACTATGAAATTCATTAATGGAGAGTCTAGAAAAAGAATGTTTATAAAGCACTTGAAAAGCATAATCACAATGAAAAGCACATTTATTGGGAATGTAGAATGTGGTTTAGCTTCCTTTGGTTATAAAGCTCATCATTGTACATAAAAATGCAGATTTTGCATGAATGGATAAGCTAGTTAGTAGAACTCTTCGTAGTTCTGCAAGATATTATATGCAGTAATTAATTTTATAATAACTGGTTCACACATATAAAGCAGTCCATTTGCATAAAAAATTACTGCTTAAATGACAAATCAATTATTGCACATGAAGTCAATTATTATACACTTGTTTAAAACTGAATATCATAATTAAAATTTGAGTAATTTGCTGTTTTTCCTATTGCAACACAGTATAGTAATTAGTATTCTAGCTCAGTGAGATTAAGTATTTCCATAAAGTCATTAAAATAAAAATCCCCAAATCTAATTTGCAGTAAATGCATGATAATTGTAATAATTCAAAAAAAGTTCTTTTAAAGAAACGATCATTTGAGCTTTCTCCTTCTTTTTTAAACCTTATGACGGAGTCCACATGGTTATCACTGTTTTTTTTTTTTTCTGAAACAGAAATGGGGATAAGAACTAAGAATGCAAAGCTTGAGGGCAAGCATCTTTATGATCAAATGAAATTCACCTATATAAAGTAAATCTTTTAAAAAGCATTAGAAAGGATTTTTTTTTTTTAGTTTTCTAATCGGAACATGTAATTCTCAGTGAAGAGAAGATAAGCACTTCGCTTGTTTGTTTTAATCTGCAGAAATATTTTGCATATGAAAAACATTTAAAATGGTAGCAGAATCATCACAGGGGTGGGGGAATGGGGGTGTGGTGGGGGTGGAGGATAAAAGAGTCTACAGGGAGCTATTCAATAAGTCTTTGCTCTTGAATATCACAGTTTCCACAGGCGCACATGACCATATGGATCAGGCAAGTTGCAGGTATAAACATGCTTCTTCCTAATCCTTTTCTATAAACAAAGTACACATTGAATGTCACTTCTAGCTTCTAATTTCATCAAATATCTGACCTCTTCACTTCCTTCCCCTTACTACCCTGCTTGAATCCCCTGTCATTTCTCACCTGGCTTATTGTAATGACTTTCCAACTTCCATCCACCCCTTGTAGTACTTTAAGAAAACAGCCAACATGGTCCTTTCAAATCATATCTCAGATGAAGTCATGAGCAGATAAGTTAAACACATAACTGCTCAAAATCCCCTGATGGCTCATCATCTTGTCAAGCTTCTAGCCCATGGTTTCTGTTAGTTTCTGGTCCTCTGAACCTTCATTTATGAGGGTTCAAATGGAGACCTTGTGCTTAGACAGGGAGCAGACCTCATACTATCTTTATTCTAATACTAGCCCCTGCTTCCTTAATTTCCAAACAAATGCTCTTATACATATCATTGGAACATGCAAAAGGAATGGAGAACAAGAGTTTTTTCTACACTATTCACAACTGTTTCTAGCTCAGCCAGCCAAACATGTTCTACTGTATATGTTTGAGTTTTATCTGCTGGTGGGGTCAGACTTAGATGGCCGTGGATACCTTGTTTAAAAGGTATAGTGTACATTATTAAAGAAGACTAGATTTAAAAACATAGAGGCCAAACATGTATGACTGAAATGTAATAAAAATCTTATTTCTTAACTCATGAAATAGTCCAAAGTGGATGTAACTGTTGGGCAGCTCCTCTCCACTCAACAATTCAAGGAGTGACCTAGATTCCTTTCCTTTTGAGACTCCAAAGAGAAATGGAACATAAAAATGGCATGCCTGTTTCTGAAAAGCCTTACTACACTTCATTACATCTTTCTTCCATTCACAGTCCACTGTAAGTTACTCAGATGGTCACATCTAGCTACGAAGTCTGTCAAATGTATTCCCTGGCCAAGAATCCACTTCTCAGCTACATCTGTATACTATGGATGAAGAAAACATTTTTACATCATTTTCTCTATGTGTAGAAGTGGGCAGCTAGCCATCTCTACACACAGAGAAAAGAATATCACATTATCACAGTGAAATCATCAAAATACATTAACTTTTCATTCAACCTCAGAACTGGTTTACTCCAGATCAAAGTTAAAGATCACCAGTAAATTATTATCAAGTAAAACTATTTTTTTATAAAAAAGTGTAACTTTAATCAGTGCATATATTTATTCCTCTTGCCACATTATCTGCAAAGAGTTATGATTTAAGTAAGAGAAAATATTTACTGACAAAGATTATTAAATTAAGTCTTTCTTCTAGAAATCTAGTAAAATCTAACCTTGGTTAAAGAAGAATAGTGAAATTGTAAAAACTGTGACCTAAACAAAACTATCCCTTTTTATTTTCACCTCTTCCACTATCCAATCGAGTACTCATATTAAGTCTCTGGAAAGCATGTAGAAGGTGGTAAGTACTTCACAGTACTCATTAGCAATATTTTTAAAGACTATTTTTAACCTTAATAAGCTAATTTCAATTCACGCTCAGAGAGTTGCTAAAATTACAGGATTTCAATGTGTTAAACAAATACCCTGACTCAAGCGGCATCTTTTTCTACATTACTAATGCATTACACATAAGCTTTCCTAATATTGGCGTCACTGTACAAACAGTACTGTCACTTAGAACCACGTTCACCTTTTGTAAACAAATGATTCAATTAATAAACCTCACCAGGGAATAGTACTTTTGACTTAAAGGTTGCCTTTCTAGGATTGCTTTATAAAACATTCACTTTCCAGGAGCTTATGACCTATGTGAATTCGGGATTTGCTAATGAACTGCTCAGCTGCTGAGTTGAGTAAACAGAAAAGGCCATTTCTCTTTGCTCTTTTCACACCTTTTAATTGGAAGAAGTATGTTTTGGTCTGATTCATAGTTTTGCTTGTATGCTTTAGAAACTCGTGTGGATAAGAATTTGGTTGAAATTCTGCAGGCAGCAGAGGTCATATTTTTTAATGTGGGCTGTAGGATTGCTTTAATTCTGCAGGACAAGGATTAATAGATCATGAGTGACATGATGGATTGGTTTGAGAATTACATTCCAACCTGAGTGAGTTTTAACTCTCATAATGTTTCTGTCCATGTTTCTAAAGCAATTATTTTCCAAGTAGAATGCACAAGTTAGCCCAAGGGGGTTAAGAGAAATGGTAATAATCAAGACTCTTTCTGGTTGCGAGTGATAGAAACACTTCTCAAAATGGATTAAGCAAAAAATGCAATGTTCATGCTCATGTATGTGAAACGTCTAGGGTTGAGCTGATTTCTGGCGAGGTTGGTGTGTCACTGGGTATCTCAACAGAAGCAGCTGGCACACTTGTATTAGAATAACGAGACTGGTTTATTTATTCACGGGCTATTATTTAAAGGTGTGAGAGCAGTAAATAAAAATGAGCTAGTACAGTAACCCAGGGTTAGCAGGAGTAGAGCTGTTACCACCTCTAGTCTCAAAGATATGAGGAAGAAGTTAGCATAACCTGGAAGGAGTCCTGACAAGCTAGCCTGAGACAGGCCTGCAAAGGGACCCAGAAGATCAAACTGCCTCACTTCCCTCTGTTAGAGCTTCCCAGTGCCACACTCTCTCTGGTAGCCAAAGGATGCTCTAGGTACTCCATGACAGACACCTAGGGTAGAGAGCTTGTGGGGAAAAATAGAATAGTTCTGAGAAGGCAAACAGAAGCTGTCTCTCACAGCTAGATATGATTCCCTCAGGACTAGGTCTCCATCTCCTAGACCTTTACTTTGTAATTGCCCTTCCTAGACATGCTTTCCTCTTATGGTGGCAGAAGGACCACCAGCGGATTCATGGCTAATTCCTATCTATCTAACCACTTCTATTTCCTGATTGTTGAACATAAGTTCCCGAACTGGCTCACAGATCCTTCCCTGAACCAATCATCATGGGCAGGAGATAGACAACACTGACCAGCCAGCTTTAGATTATGTACCAGACTCTGGAGCTAGAGTGGATTGAGCCATATCTGAACAAAATGATCTAAGTTAAAGTCTGTGTTCTCAAAGGGAAAGGGAGGCTACTATGATCAAAGAAAGGGAAATTTATACTGGACAGATGGATATCCACTGAATAGATATCCACTTCAGGGACCAAAATTGGAAGCAGAGTGTGAGCAAATCCACTCACTGCACCCAACAAGCACATTCTCAGTTATCTTTTGTTACTTTTGCCAGGATCCAGCTTGAGAATTGTATTTTTTTTCTTGGTATACACCCTCTAGAGAATCTGAAGACCTAGTATTTCTTCATGTCTTCTGAGATTCTAATTTGTCGACTTAATTATTTGGAAATTTTTCTTTTCTTGAATGGAAAACAGACCTATTCTTCCCTGAAAGACACATAAATGTTCTTTTGGAATTCTTAAAACATGAGATCTTTGGAATAACAGGGAGTTTAGTTATGTCTTGATTGGTCCTTGTGAACACCCGTGATTATAGAAAAAATACATTATTTTCATTTTTCTGAGGAGAGTCCATAACCTTTCTTTTAATCTCAGAGGAGAGACCACCAAATAGTTAGTAGCCTCTGCTAGTTCACCCTCTTTCATAAACAAATATTCTTTTTAATAGTTTATAACCCCTATAGAGAGTAAAGATAAAAATGCTTCATCCAATTCTGAGTTAAAAGAAAATCCAGATTGCTGGATTTTTTTCCTCAGTTTTTAAATTATAAGCAAATAGGCCTACTTTATGAAGAGACAACTATGGTCTATAAAAACAGAACAAAATATTTAATTAAAAATATTAAAATAAATAAATCATATACTTAATAATGATGTACCTAGAAGTGATGATGGTTCTAGAAATTGGCTAGTTCATGAAAAGAAGTCCTTATAAGTATCTAGAATTAATGCTATTTTAAAAAAAATAATTTTTTCTTCCAAATTAATTTTCTGTGTCTATAAATACTATATTAGCATAATGAATTGCTGAGAAGTCCCGTAACCAAAAATCTTTTTAAATCTTGTTTTAACCAGATTTTTTCAAACTTATTTGACCAGGTAGACCAAAATTTTCACTAACTCCTATATATTTTCTTGTATAGCTCATACTATGTGCCACACATTAGGGAAAACAGCAAGGCAAATATTTACTGTAACCTATTCTAGATAAATTCGTCATTGCCTTCCAGGAGGAGAGAAACAGGGAGATTGGAGAGAGGAAATGACAAGTACATCACTGAGTTCCTACTTCAGTATTTTTAGTCATGGGTTCTGAGCCCAGTTCGGTGTCTCTGTAAGGTAAACCACACATGGAAGACTTATAGCTCAGGCAATGCTGTAGCTTCTACAAAGGAGAATTTACTAAAAATATTGTATTATTCATGGCTCAATATCTAATATTAAAAGGGACAGAGTACCTGCCACCAGGATGCTAAGCAGATAACTCTAACAGAGCATAGGACAAGGACTCATTAAAAAATACAGCATGAATTGGTTTGGAAGTACGAAGCAAGGACAGTGTACACCTAGGCCTCAACTGTATATATATTTAATCTGAAGTCAGTGTTATCATCCCAGTTTCACATATGATGTTCAGTGTTCCCTCGGAAGTTAGCAACAGAGCTGGAATGAGAATGCAGATGTCTGTGCCCCTATAGTCTGTATCCCTGCCATCACATATTGATCCCTAGAGAGAGGCATATCTTAGAGCATGAATGAGAAGTCCCTCAAGAAGAATGAAGAAAGGGTGGGTTGGTCAAAAAGTGCTGTTCTAGTAATCAACATGTCCCAAAACTTTCAGAGGGAATTTGTTATCATTGTTATTGATGCTGTTATTTATGATAAACCTGAAAAAAAATAGAAACTACAAAAATAACCTTCTCAGAGCTAAGATTATCCTGAACAATAGAATCAAAACTATCACTGAATTCTGTAGTCTACAAACAGATTTGTAGAGCTGTGCTAATTGTCAAGGGAAAAAAAGGATAAATTAATTTTAAAAATTCATATCCCTTGGGATCGACCCAAATGTGGATCTGTACAGCAGTTGTATCTAATCTTCAAGATGCCTGCTACGACTTTGACATAACCTTGATGCTGTAGCAAGGGAACTTGCTTGAATCTTGAATCTCGTTAATGTCACCAGCCAACCAAAATTAGCATAAAATTAGACAATCTGGGATTGCCAAGAAGATCCTGAAGCAGTCTAAAACAGCAGCCAGTGGGATTATATACCTCTGCCCCATAAGAACTACATAATAAATATAGCACAGCAGGAGTTCAAATAGCAGCTGAAGAGCAGGCTGAATTGAAAAGCTTTCTAGAGACAAGGCAGCCCTGTTTTAAGAGGCATGGCAGAGCGGAGAACGAATCAAAAGCATCACTGGTAGAACAATATAGTACAAAGTCTCACAGATGGGGTGACTTTTTGACTAAGGTGTCAAGCAGACTGTGAGAAAATGCAACAGATTCTTTGACGGTGGCTGCAGATGAAAACGAAAGGGCAATCTTTGTGTGTCTGCAGCAGGAAGAACACTACTTTGCATTTTTCAGCATCAGCAACACCCGTACATCCAGATTGTGAGCACTGACAAGAAAGACTTTTTAAGTATTTGAAAATTTGACTCACAAGAAAAATTCTTAAAGCATATCGAGCATTCTAACATTTGATTTACTATGGCATTTTGTGCTCAGTGCAGTTCCAACCTCCAATACGTAATTAATCTATATCAGCCTATTGTATTAACCCTTTTTATCTCCAAACCACATGGGCTTTTTCTCCCAAACAGTATAAGACAAATGGGACAAGATGGGGGAGGAGCAAGAGTATCTCAAAATGTTATTATATGAGATTTTGTTAAAAATAAACTAGACAGGCTTAGCTATAAGAAACAATAAAGAATTTTGTTAAATTGAACAAAAATGGAGACATAAAGTTCTTTAGATATTTAAAAGATTATGCTGCAAAAGAGGGAGTAGATTGTTCTTGATTCAAAAAACCAGAACAAAAATCAATGGAAAGAAACCCCAAAGAAAGAGATCTTAGTTTAGAACAATGAAGAACTTACCAATTATATTTCATTCTTATAGAAAGATGGATTGCACTGAGGTAGCCACTTAGCTGGCAGTGGTTAGTGAGTGCACAACTATTTGTTTGGGATAATACTGAATAACCTTACTACTGAGTGAGAGGTTGAAGTAAATGTACTTTATATTTTTTTTATTTGTCTCACATTCCTCCTCTTGGACTAGAAAAGAATAGAGTGTTCTAAATATTTTTCATCATCACAGAACCTAATAGAGAACATAAACATAGCAGGCTTTCAAAACTTCTGATCAAATTAATTTCATAATTTATTTAATCTTGATACTGCCATGGCATAAAGAATTCAAAAGTATTAACTCAATTTAATTCAACTAATTCAGTTCAAAAGTAATCAGTTCAACAGATTTACTTAAACAAATAAATTGTCTAAGACAATGTGATTCTTTGTCACCAACTACTTAAAATCAGTTCACATTACAGGTACTGAGAGGTCAATGTCACTGGACTGACTATATTTTCCACTTTCCAAAAGTACGCTATCAACAGGATAAAACTACACAACAAGGTAAATTTTATACTTTTAAGGTCAAGTAGAAGTAACATCTGATCATTGTCAATATTTTCTAAACTTCAGCCATTCTTGTATATTTTATTTTTAAAAATTAACTATATCAAATTATCATGATATTTCAGTTTCATTATTTTAAAACTTAATATGTGTTTGAATGACCCACTTTATAATATCATGTTGACCTTTGGAACTTCTGTACTTGAGTCCATCTTTAAAAGTATGGCACTGACATTTTTGTCTTAATAGATGCTTCATTAAGGTCACTGCTATATTTGCTGTAATAAATAGAGGAGAATTAAGAGCTCATCAGCACTGCCATAGTACACATCGAACAAACTGAATTATGTGCCTAAGGAGATGAATCAACGATCATTGGCAAAGTCTGCTACGAAAACTGCTGCTCTGAAAAATATCTCAGAGCAAACGTATTTCCATGAATATTTTCTCCTTCAGCATATTTTTATTTTGATAAAATACTCCAATAAATTAGAGTTATCTTTTAAAGACTCACAATGGCACTCTATGATTTAACTACCCTCTAATGAGCTCACAGGGATCCCTGTCATAGCTGTAATTTTATAGTACATGCTGTGAAAACCTGTCACTGAGTGCTCACTGAAAATATGAGTTGCTCTCCTGACCCAAGAGAGTAATCAAATTGCTATCTGTTTTTTAAAAAAGGAAACTAAAGAAATATTAAAATGATGAGGAAATATGCTATGTACATAGTATGGAGGTATTCTCAGAGCTATTTAGAATATCCTTTGTGCAAAATGAAACATCAATCTAATTCCAAGTGTGGAGAGCGAGCATGGCAAATCCAATGTAGCTGCAAGGCAGTTTACATTGTATGTTACCAATGTTCAATTTAAGAAAAGATTGAAGAACATCAGACCACTATAAAAACAATTTGCGCAGAATAAATTTTGCACTCGCCAACCGTTTCTCAGAGAAAGCAGCTTTCCATTGGAGCTAGGATGCCATGCGACATGGGTTACTTATACTCAAGCAGAATGATTACTAGGCATAAAATTTGTTTGAAAAATAGGTTTAGAAGGATATTAAATGTTTGAAATGAGAGCAATATAAACCATCTAAACGGCATTTAAATTTTGCTAAGACTAGGTAGTAAAAGAAGTACGCTTCTTACTAAAACTTACAGGTTTTTTTCTGCCATATTTTTTGCTACAGCAGTCTACCAAATAATGAGTTAAGGAAAGAGAGTCGAGATTTATGAATTAAGCTTCTATATATTATTTACAACATGTTACACACTATTCAAGGGCAGGCAAAGGGTCAGGAAGGAGAGTGAAGCTTGAGGTGAGGTGAGGGTTAGGGTACACAGAAAGTAAATGACATTATCCCTAATGCTGGAATATACTGTACAAATTAAAGGGCATGACAATTCAGAGAAAAAGTAGTTACAGGGAATTAAAAGAATGGTTTTGTGGAAGATGCAGGATTTAAGGTTGGTCTTTGTAGCAGAGTACAGTTCAGTAACAGTAGTGAAAATTAAGTAAACCTCACTGACAGCAAAACTTAGTACAGTTGCTCCTCAACTTATAATGGGGGTATATCCAATAAACCCAATTTAAGTTGAAAATATCATGTCAAAAGTACAATTAGTATACCGAACCTACTGAACATCATAGCTTAGCTTAGCCTACCTTACCTGCTCAGAACACTTACATTAGCCTTCAACTGGGCAAAATCACCTTGCTGCTACCACCCACTATTGCATATCACTAGCCTGGGAAAAGTTCAAAACTCAAAATTTGAAATATGATTTCCACTGAATACATATCACTTTCACACCATTGTAAAGTTAAAAATTGATAGGTTAAAACATTGTAAGTCATGGACGTCTGTAGTTTAGAGCCTAGTTTCAATCCTGCCACCTCTTAAATTCATGTCCTTGAGCAAGTCATTTAACCTCTTTGTTTCTACATTTTCTCATCTATAAAATAGAACTAATGAGAGTATCTGCCTTTCTAAGTTGAGGTTAAAATGAAATAATACATGGAAAGCTTTTAGAACAGTACCTGGCATGTAATAGATACTCAATAAAGCTAGCTATTGCTATTATCATCATCTTCATCAGATCATCTGATTTAAAATTCTTCTTACTAATTCTCCTCAACTTAATTTTTGACCCTAGAAATGTGACTTTGTACTTTTCTTTTCACAAATTGCAAACCAAAGGATTTCAATTGTTGGAATTCAAACATAGACTTAAAATAATACATTTTTTTAAAACTATCATGTCAAATATCTATTTTCTTTCTGGATATAGAACAGGATCCAAAATTTTCTTGCTCTGTTAATTAATAAAAAGTCCAACCCAGTTTAAAAATCAAATCTCATATATAATTCAAAAATCTTCTCTTTCACTAACCATGGTTTAGACTTTTGATTGGAGGTACTGAAGTGAGGAATGAAGTGTGGTTGCTCTTAATACTTTTCTCCTCTGCCTTCTAGCTTCTCTAGTGTTGGGGCTTGGGGAGGGGGTTGCAGGTATGGAGAGAAGGACAACATCTCTTTGTCAACTGAATGAGGCCATGACCTTCTGCTTAGAAGTTATTGCTCTTCTTTGGCCAATGCTGATTGACCATCAATGTCTTCTGTGTGGCTAGTATCAAAATGTTGATTCTCTTATGAGACATGTTTGAGTTCTTTGGAGATCCTTGCTATTGCATGGTTCACTGTCATGGGAAATGCTGCTCTGGCTGAGCCTCTGTCACCCTGACCCCGTGTTAGTTCTTGCCATCCATGATCAACTCATAGTCTCTCACTGCTCAGATCCCCAGGCCTGAGTAAGCTACTTGTGCTGGTGGTAGCTTCTTGATGAAGGGGAAATTCACACAGCCAAATATGGGAAGGCAGGCTGTTCCTCATCTCATCTTTAAACCCTATTAATCTCTTTCCAATTTTCTTCAAGATTACATAGATTTTGTAGACACTGTTTAAGGGTACAAATTTAAAATCAGTAAATAAATAAGTCCTGAAGATCTAATCCACAGCATAATATTTATAGTCAAGAATAAATAAAAATATTACATAATAAAAATGTCCTATAAATTTCAAACTTGCTAAGAGACTAGATCTTAATTGTTCTCATCAAAAAAAAAAGTAATTATGTGACATGATAGAGATGTTTGTTAACATTACGGTGGTAATTATAATAATAAATGTATAAAATCAACACATTGTACACCTTAAATTTATACAATGCTATGTGACACTTATAACTCAATAAGAGATATTACATAGAAGAGTGGATCTGGATATCTACGGCCTGGGCTTATATTTAACAAGGAAATGAGAAACCAACTTTCTCTTCTTGCATATACCCGAACTCAGAGTGACTCTCTTGGAAGCTATTCCCTCACTTATCTTAGAAGGAGCATATCCCTCATTCCCAGCCAGCAATTCTCCTTGATCCTCACAATCTTCTGCTTGTATATGGCATGAAACCAAAGAAAGATAGTGAAGCAGGGTTATGGTGAAGGTAGATGGCTGGTTCTGCTGCTTCTCTGAAAATTTTGCAGGGACGTATTTGGTTGGTGAACTTCAGAATGTGAGGTTCTTGCACTCTTTTTGTGGGCCTTACATGCAATTCTGGGATAATATAAAAAGTCCTCCTGAGCATCCTATAACACATAGCTAAAAGTCACTACCTGTGGTGAACTTAATAGGGACTTTATGCCTGTGTTGCTAAATTCACTTTTCAAATTCCGGGTCAAGTAGCACCGGTTCAAAAATGCAACCCTGACTCTGTTGTTGAAAATACAGTTTGTAACATTTAAATTCTTTATTCACAAAACTATGCTACTTATTACATATTCCTATATTTTATGATAATTTCTTTTCATGCTTTTAATAGATTTTAGATATGTTTTTTGAAATAAACTATGCATGAATCATATTCATATTTCCCATATCATCACCAAAGCTCTTATAATGAAATCATTCTTTATTTATTTTTAATTACAGTTGATATTTAATATTATTTTATATTAGTTTGAGGTGTACAGCATAGTAGTTAGACACTTATTAATTTACAAAGTAATCCCCCCAATAAATCTAGTATCCACTTGGCACCATACATAGTTATTACAATATTACTGATGATATTCCCTATGCTGTACTTTACATTCCTGTGACTATTTTGTAATTACCAATTTGTATTTCTTAATTCTTGATCTTTTTTACCCAGACTCCAACTCCATTTTTGTCCAGGAACCATCAGTTTGTTCTCTGTGTCTATTAGTCTATTTCTGTTTTGTATGTTTGTTTGTTTTGTTCTTTAGATTTTACATATAAGTGAAATCATATAGTTTTTGTCTTTCTCCTTCTGACTTATTTTACTTAGCATAATACCCCCTCAGTCCATCCATGTTGTTGAAAATTGTAAGATATTATCTTTTTTGGCTAATATTCTATTGCATATCTGTACCACTTCTTCTTTATCCAATCATTTATTGATAGGCATTTAGATTGCCTTCATATCTTGGCTATTGTAAATAATGCTGCAATGAGCATAGAGATGCATATATCTTTTTAAGTTAGTGTTCTGGATTTCCTCAGATAAGTATCCAGAAGTGGAATTGCTGGGTCATAAGGTAGTTCTATTTTTAATTTTTTGAGAAAACTCTATACCGTTTTCCATAGTGCCTGCAAGCAATTTGTAATCCCACCAACAGTGCACAAGGGTCTCTTTTCTCCAAATTCTTGCCAACACTTGTTGTTTGTTGATTTATTGATGATAGCCATTCTGACAAGTGTGAGGTGATATGTATTGTGGTTTTAATATGCATTTCTCTGGTGATGAATAACATTAAGCATTTTCATATGTCTGTTGGCCATCTGTATGTCCTCTGTGGAGAAATATCTATTCAGGTCCTCTGCCCATTTTTTCCTTAATTTGTGTACCTGAGGGAACTTTTCATAAAGGGGGCTAAATTCTATACTTAATACAAGCTTTTAGAGGCCATAAATATGTGTTAACTTTAATAAAATGGTAGAAAGCTTTTGTTACCAGCTTGAATGGTAGAATTTTTTAAACATAGTAAATTCCTATTCTAGAAATATAAGGAAATAATTCAAATAGAAATGTATGAAGGTGCCTTCTCTAACATCATATTAGTGAAAATCTGAAAACAATTTAACATCTAATAGGAGGGAGATGGCTTCAATTTTCACAAAGTAATCAAATAAAAATACTCAGAAAAATATAAAATTAAGCATATATGGGAAATATTTGTAAAATAATAATTGAAGAAAGAATATAAACAAATAAACATGACTTAAATTGCTGAAAGGCACAAGATTTGATCAAAAATTAAAAGAAAAAATAAATTTAGTGGGAAAAACTGTATTTTTATACCATAATTTAAAACTTAAAAAATATATTTAAAACACATATGCATGAATTAAAGAATCTAGTGTATTACAGGAGAAAAAAGTTTCTTTCCTTACATTGATAATCAAACTGTATCCAGCTTCATCAGTAGCTGAAAGCTCTCCATGTCTTTTCCAAGTGATTATTGTATTCCCCAGTTCAGTACTTTCTGTTGTAAAGTAGTGTCACTTTTCTTTGGATCTTATTGTCTTTCTTCCTTGAACCTATATTTACCTCTCAATCTAAAGCAGGACTGTCAAGTGACCTTGACAAATCATTAGTGAGAGCCTGGCTAAGAGAGATGGCTATTTAATTCTGTCAACCCCTATTAGACACTAATGGCCGTCACAGTATCAATTTGAATCTTTTTTTCTTTCTTATGTTTTGCCTTCAATGTGTTTTTCACTGGTCTAAAAGTGAGTTCTCTCAGAAGACCATAGTTAATAAATATGAGAATTGGACTAGTTGATACCTAGTTAACTGTTCAATAAATTAAAGCAGCAAAAAAGAATATTAAAAACAAATTGCTAAGTGATCAACCACTTCCATTGTTATTCAGTTTGGCAGTTTCTTAAACATACACTTTGGTTTCATTTTTTTCTAAAATACTAAAGTTATAAAAGTGGAAACTTCCCTGTGTAGTTAATTGAGTTGAATGTGCTGACCTAAGGAAAACAAAATATTGCAGTATAGTTTACCCTTGAACAAGGCAGGGGTCAGCGTAACAACCCCTTGTGTAATTAAAAATATGAGTATAACTTTCAACTCCCCCAAAATCAATTATCTTTTGCTATCCACAGAGGATTGGTCCAGGACCCCCCATGGATGCCAAAATTTGTGGGTGCTTATGTCCTCTATATAAATGGCATTGATCGATGCATACAGTCATCCCTCTACAGCTGTGGACTCCCAACTACAAATCCAAACAGTAAGGTATTTATTGAAAAAAATCCACGTACAGTTCAAACCTGTCTTATTCAAGGGTCAACTGTATTTCCAAACCCTCAAAATCTCATGCTTTGAGTTACTTGTATTGATAAGTTCTTCTGGATCATCATATGAACTCCTGTTTCTAAGAACACTAATTTGCAGCATGATAATAGTTTGTTATAAACCAGTAACCAATTAAGATGTCTGCTTAGGAATCAAATCTACATCCTTGCCCTTATTTTAGACTAAACTAACTAGTCATGACCACCAAATTTTAATGTATTTTCTTTAAAAAATATCATCAGGCATACTGTTTTACAAAATTACCTTCTCTTAGTAGAGGACAATCTTTCAATTGTATTCTTCCTTATTGAAAGACTCCATACTGCATGCACTAAGTCTTCAAATTCTCATGTCGCTGTTTTTTGTTTTTGTTTTTGTTTTTTTACTTTGACAGTTTATTACGCTAGTAAATTTACTTTTGTAAAATGAACCCCACACCAAGATATTGTGTCATTACAATCCTATCTTCAATTAACATTTTCTCCAGTGGCTAAACTAACACAAACTAGATAGGATGTTCTTCCAAGCTATATAACTTTAGTGTTATAACTAGTAGTCATCTCACAAAATGAATTTGTCTATTAAAAATAAAATCTTATCTCTTTGTCCTTATTAAACGGTGATATTCGTGGAAATCAGCAGGTGCATAATAATGCCAGTTTATTCTGTTTTTTTTTTCCCCTCATAAACTGAAATGTTCTAACATAACCAAACATTAGATCTTCCACTTTACATTCATTAGTCATGCAGGAAGTTAATCATCTGTCTATAAATGAAACCTTGTACTAGTTTCAGCAAGACAATATTTATTTTCTTTTTATCCTTAGAGATAGAAAGCCTAATTGGCAGAGGAAATTAAGACTGACAAGCCTTGTGATGATCTGATCTAAACAGTATTTTCCATTGTAAATTCTTAGAACAGAGATGTCTAATGGTTTTATGATGAGGAAGGAATGAATACACCCCTTAGTTAAGACTTGTTTAATTGGAAGGAGACAATGGTCCATGAGTGTGAAGTGGAGAAGCAGAATTTCACACCTTACTTTCACACTCCTAATCACAATCTTTTCTCCATATTTTTTTGTAATTTGGTAAGATGTAGAGGGTGAGCCTGACAGTTGCTAGTTTTGCTTATCTTCCTTTCTAAGAACACCAATTTGAAATTCTGGAAACCCCTGGGTAAAGAAGATTGGCAACCACTGTTAGCCTGAAAATGACTGACTAGTTTCCTTATTGACCTATAGATAAAACCCATGGGAGAATATATGTATATGTACAAATACTTCTTGTAAGTCCCTGAATGGCAAAAGGCCAGGCAAAAGATTAAGGCCTATTAGCAATGAGTTGGGAAACTGTTAGGTAATTCTATTTTTAAAAATCAACTTATAGATTAATTAATCACTAGAGTTTAAGGTTACACTTTTCTAGTAAAAAAGGATATTAAATGGGATAAAAATGATTTGTGAAGGTTTTCCATTCTATTATGGCTGACAAAGCATAAACCTTTACCTTCTTTTCTTTTTTTGACAAAGCCCATTCAAATGAAAGGAAAATATGCAATAAAGATATATCTGTGATATCACAAAATGATACTGTCAACAGATCTGAAATTGAAGGTTGTTCTGGGAACAGAACAACCATGAAACCTTACACAGTTGACACAAAGAAGAGGCTCTCTGAAAAAAATATATTTACCCAACAGAATCAAAGAATAATTAAAAATCAGGAATGGGTCTTGAAATAGCAGTCATCTAGCAGAGGCATGATTCAAAAGCTGTGAAATATTTGTGCCTAACTTCTCGATCTCAGTTTTTGGTTACAATGTTTGCTTCTAAGAAAAAAAAAAACTATTAAAGCTTGCTAAATAAAGTGAGATTTGTTGAAAGAAACTCTCAGAATTAAGATGGAAATTAAAAATAAAAGGGCAGTGCCCTAAGGTACTCATCATGGTAGACAAGGGGACATCAAGAGGGAAATTCTCTGGACACCAAAGGACCAGCACTTTCCGTGCCCACAAACTAGAGCCAGCACTTTTTGTGATCATTCTTTTCCAGGGGAAGAGAGATTTTTATTTGTGTTAGGGAGACTGCGTCTAGTTAACAGATTTGCAAATATGAATACACCCAAGATTACCAAGTATTTCAGGAAAATTCATAACATTCTGAACAAATGTTGATGCAAAAGGGTAGAAGATAACTATAAAATGAGTAATATAACTATCTTCAGAGAAATTCAAAGGCTATCTTATCCATACTATAAATACAGTGTTATAAAATATTAAATAATTAAGTCTTTGAAATGAAAATCATGATAGTGATAATTTTTAAAAATCTACAGAATAGCATGAATTCAGGATGGATGTTTTCGTTTCCTATAGAATCTTTCATATTGACTAAAGTTTCATCTTCAGGCTCTAAATAGTGGCCTCTCAACCAGCTTCAGGATCTCCATTCATAGCCAAAAATTACTATAGCTGCTATAGCTATCATATTCAAGAAACCATCCAGCATCAGAGATCTCTTATGGCAGCTACTACATGGGCCCAGGTTTGACACTCTCATAGGCCTGAGGCATTTAAGACCCACAGTCTGCCTATGGTGACAGGGGTAGGTCTAAGCTCATTCAAATCACTTTAATGAGAATGGATGTGAGGTAACTTTCCACTGGAAAAATAACTGACAGGAAAAAGTAGAAATAGATGTTGTGGAGCCAATCAAATACACAAATCCAACAAGTTAAAAAGTAAAAATATGAGGATCTGAGTAATTTATTTAATGCGGTTAATTTTAACAGTCATATGCTTGTATGTGTAATCATTAATACACATTTTGGGTAATATATAATTACTCAATACATTTTAAAATGTAGCATTTATACAGGTCATTTTTTTTAACCATAGGTCAATAAAATTCAATACTGACAACAAAATGATAGAAAAAATATAACCGCTGAAAAAATATAACATATAAATGCATTCTTTTAAAAAATGTCTTGAGTTAAAAGAAATTCAAACAGCAAATTATAGATTATTCAGATTATGTATGTTATTATAATCTGGTAATGTGGTAGCAATAATTGAGTCTAGATATTAGGGAACTTAGACTCTAATTTTCTCTTTTGCTAATTATCTCTGTGACTTTAAACATGTCACCTAACTCCTCTCAAAGTCATCTAATTTTTTAAATCTCATTTTCCCATCCTTTTTACTTTGTTAGTTTAAGAATAAAAAATATTTTAAAAAATATTCTGATAACCTATCTACTTACCTACATATATACATATATGTATGCTGTCATTTTCAAAATAATTTCATACTGTTGATCTTGAAAATGCCAGTTGTCATAATCTTTAAAGTTATATACAAGAGCAGTTATCAGGATTTTGTTTTCTGTGTATTTATTATATTAAGACAGCAATCTTTCATAACACACATATAAAACATACCCTATTATTTGGGGTAGTGTGGAGGACAGAGCAAAAATACTGAGCCAGTTGCTTTTTCTTTTTTTTTTCTTTTTGCAAAATTATCGACTGAACAACTTCACGAATGTATATCAGTATATACAGAAGCATGCTCACTTGTTTCAAAGTAGAGATATTTTACCCCAAAATTCTCCAAAATAATTTTCTTGAAGATATCTCTGATATCCCAAAAACTTCTCTGAAAAATGTTGGCAACAACTAAAAACTGGTAAGAATTATTGCATTTCATCCCTCAGATAAACCAGTTGATTTTTTTTCATGAAATTATGTTCATGATTCTGGTTTTTGAGAACTTTATTGAATTGAGAGATTTAAAATATAAATTTATCACTAATCTATAGTATCCAAAACTATATTTGGTTATGAATATTTGTAGGATACTATGAAGAATAACGTTGGAGTCAGTTCTATGGTTTTGTTTATAAAATCTCTAATCTACCTACTAAATATGCCAAGAACCACTGACTTTTTTCATTTTTGAAGATCTGAAAATTTGTGTTGTCCCTGCTATATTAAAATTGGGGCAACTACAAACATTAGTACTTAAGAATGGCTTCTTTTTATATGCAACAGTTCTCAGTATGACTCAAAAAGGGTTTTATGACCAGTATTCATAATCATACAATACAAAAAAAAAAAGATCTGATATTTAACAGACAATTTTTGCATTATGAAGTTCCTGGATGATGAGGACAAAGGTATTTCACAGATGGATGAACATAGTTTTGAAGATCAATGATTAGAAAGGAACAATTCAGCACATCTCTGAAATGATAAAACAGAGAGTTGCTGGACCAATATTACATTGCTTTTTCTAATCAATGACCACCCTTTCTCCTGCTGCAGCCATATTTCAGTGCATTTACAATGAAGAATGCTCATTCAGCTTCAATGATAGTAAAAAACTCCAAGCGTTAAGAAAACAGCATTTTTTCCCTTATGATAGTTTTAGGCAGAATTGAGCATAAGTAAAGGTTAAGCATAAATTTCCTTCATGGAGGCTAATAGAGAATGAGAACAATATTTGATCTTTGGGAACCTGGAAATTTCATATGCTTGCTTAAGTCTTCTGTTCAGACTTGACTATATATTTGTATAAGGAAGTATTCTAAAACATCACTTTAATTTCCTCTCCTAGTAATGTTTTGGCAAAGTGCTCGGAACCTAAGTTTTCACAAGAATTTCTCAAATAGTGTAATTTTCTTCCTAATAATTAAGAGAACTGTATTAAACTAATTTTCAAGCCTTTAAAGATTGCCAGTATGTTTTATTACCATGTAATTTCATGTATTTCAGTGAATTGTACTTTAAAAAATATATTGGTAAAATAATAAAAAATATGTTTTTCTGATTTATATAAATAAGAGGACCGTGTGGTACTACTTCTCAGTGTTTATAACCCAAAACTTGTTTAAAAATTTTGACTCTATTGTTTGTAATATATATGAACATAGATTTGAATTAGTCATCACTTTGTTCTGACAAAGATCTTTAAAAAGCTATCACAATCTCCCTTACAGATCAATAGATGTGTGTGTTAACTGGTGAGTTTAAAATGTTCTAGACACCCAAATATATATGAAACTCAATTAACTGAAATTTAACTTCTATATACACCAGTATCTGCCCCCTAATACCTTACGTCATTTCATGATACTACAGGACAACTTTGAATGACCCAACTTTGACAGTGCCCTCATTTCCATCATGCCGATACATGTTAACTCAAGTTACAGATGAAACCTAAGATATAAATAATGGACTTTTCAAGATTCAGTGTTAGTTATTAGAAAATGAATTTACTTTTTAACCTAAAATACAACTTAAATACAGTGAAAGGACAGATGTAACTTAAAGTTTGATCAGTTTGACAAATGTATATATCAGTGCAACCCAACCCCCTGTCGGAACATGAAACATATCCATTGAGCCAGAAAGTTCCCATGCGTCACTTCTTAATCTATCCCACCATTCCCTTCCACACTCCACCACTTCCAGCACCATTGTTCTGTTATCTATCACCATAGATAAATTTTGCCTGTTTTAAACCATTGACATTCAAAGCGATTATTGATAAAAATGGATTTACATATATTCTATTTGTTAGTTTTCTAATATCCTTGTCTTTTGCTCATATTTTTGTCTTCCACTCTTTTTTTTTTTTTTTTTTGCCTTTCTTGGCTTTAATTGAACATTTTATATAATTACATTTTCTCTCCTTTCTTGGTATATTGGCTATACTTCCATTTTGACTTTTCAGATGTTTTAATTGAATAGCAAACATAGTAGGCTAAAGAACAGTAGAGACTACACTAAGTTATATTTATGTCTAGAAAAGGGTGCATAGTTCCTTCTCTCCGGCCACTAGCATCAATCTAGTCTTTAAAATGTCCCAAGTCTGGGTTTTTATTTTTTATTTACTTAGAGTCAGTTCACCACAGGCTTCAAATGATTTGATGGCAAGAACAAATTTTTCCTTTATCAGAATGTGCTGTTTGAGTTTCTAAAGCATTTGTATCAGGTTTCCTGCTCTTTTCTCAGTCTTTAGCAGAATCTGTGTACCTGTATCTCAGAAGGGGTTTCTCTTCCGTCCCAGCCCCAGTTGCAGATAGTCACTCTCTGTTCTCAGTGGGCCTACTAGATTTCTCTCAATTCTCCCTGTGATGTCAGTGGGCATGGTGCCCCTACACTTCAGAAAGTGTTTTTTTTTCAGTTTTTCGGCTCTGACCTCAGTCTTTCTTATGAGCACTTGGTGAAGGATCTTGGAAAAGAATTGTGGGTAGGGTCAGTTTTTCTCCAAGGCTCCTGGATATTCTACATAATCACGTCTTCCTATACTCAGCCTTTACAAATTCATCAAAGGGCAACTATTCTCTTCTCTGTAACATAAAAGCAGCTTCTTCCCCGTCCCATTCCTCTGCCAATAATGAACGAAGCCATGTGTCTCCTCTTTCCTAGGAAGGGTTTATTACTTTCTGAATTTCAGTTTACTAGTTTTCTTTACAACCTTATATTTCCGATAGGTATTTAAAAAATGTGGTTTTGTAGGTTACCCAGGTTGTTCTCACTTTTAAGATGAGTATGATATTATCTTGAGGCTTTCTACATCCTAAGCAGAAGTGAAGTGGTCTTAAACTTTATTTTTAAATAAAATATAAGCTCAACTTAAACATAAATAATTTATTATGTTTATGGTATACAATCTGAAAAGCAGCTTACATTTACCTTCCATGCTGCATATATTTATACATTTCTAATAAATATCTGTCATACTCTCAAAAGGTTACCGTATATGCTTTCTTAATTGATTGGAATGTTTGACTTCGGCAAGAAAATTTTACCAAAATTTTCTCTCAATTCCATTATGAAAATAATGGAGATGCTTTACCTTTAAATAAAAATTATATTATAATGTTGAAAGTGATTTTGCAATTGTATTACCTTCCACCCCTGAATATTCTCATGTGACTCACTAATGAAAAATCTGGATTCTAATGTGCTTTTAAAACCTCTCCTTGAAAATCCATGAGTCACATAACATATCCTACTACCTATTATCAAACTTTTTTATTTCCTGAGTAAAATTGGAATGTTTAGTTTAACCCCCAGTAATAAAACCTTTGAACTTATAAGACTTCTAGGTGTTTCCAAAAACTGAAACAGTTCCCAACACATTAAAGATCAAGGCATAACTAGATGAGAAATACTAAGTAGGATCAGTCCTATGAATGCAGTGCTTGAGCACTGCTTTACCCTAATGGGGCGTTATAGTTTTGGTGCTTCCATACCTTATTAGAATGCTAAGTTTTAAAAAGATTGCACTATCTATTAAAAGAGTTGGTATTGCTATTTACTGAAGTCATTAAAAAATATACTACCAGAGGTTAAAAAAAATAGCTCTGAAGAGTTTTAATATTTGAATTTCAAAATTAAGCAATGAAAATCATTCTAGTTAAGTATTTTCATATGAGGATCCTTCATTAGATTGATTTAACTTAAAAAATTAGTCACATTTCTTTATAGCCACAATTCAGCTACTTCAGTGGTATCTGTCAATGAAAACATCTTAATGTTTCTCAAATAATATAATGCCATCAGGTCCTATATCACTTTATTTACATTTCATCAATATGTCATTATACATAAAATTAAATAAAAGGGAAGAAGGTGCAGCAGTGAGTTATTTATAAATTGTAGTTATATGCAATCTCTTATTTTCCATTTACCTTTTAACAGAAAATCATTTATGCAAATTGGAAAATTCCTTTTGTAGTCCAAAAAAGTAATCAGAATCCATGTCAACACACTTATTCAAGATGCAGTTTAAATTTAAACAAATAACAAAATAACCTTGAAAAACTGAAATCCCTTAATTTTTTAGATTTTTCCCAGTTCACATACCTCACTATATTTTATGATTTTTTTAGAATTCAAATACTATTTTATTATTTAAATTTTTTTCATCTTTATAATTTATCAAAATTTTTAAAGAATCTCTGTACAAATCTCTATACAAATATGAAAGAACAACATTTAAAGAGAGTAGTAATCATGACTAAAATTTGGCTATCCACATCCTGAGAATTTATTCTGAAATGTTGCAGACTCATATACATCAAGCCATATTATTTTCACCTGTAATAATCTACATGATGAACACAAGTTACCATGATTAGCAGTTCACAACTTCATTTCAACTTACAAATCACAAATTATACCATTAAGCAGACTCTATCAAGTAGTCTGAGTTAAAAGATAAAAACCAAGATGTTCCTTGCTGCTCTTAAGAAATGTAATTTTGACTAGAAGGCATTTTAGTTGTATTTTATGTATACCCGTAGCAAATAGTGCTGAAATATACAAATTATACATACACATACAGCTAACTATATACACCTAACTTGTACCTACATATACAATTACTGATGGACTCATAATAAAATATTTTTCTACTGCATAGAGTATGAATCAGTTTCTCAGAAACAAGACAATTAAGGTACAGTGAGCTACAATTACTTGGTAGTTCCTTGAGAGGAAAAGGTGCAATAGAAGCATCTTAACTATAATGCACCCTTTTTCCTAGAATAAAATATTTAAATAGTAAAGCCATTTCAAGAGTTTTCTAAATAACTATGTCAGAACAACAAAAAAAAATTGTGCATCTTGAGTACAGATAATGAGACAATCACGTCTTGACTCTCCCAACTCTACACTATCCAAGAATCATTGGCTCAGTTCACATTATTTTTATAAAGTTGGATTCAAAATATTTTCCAATATTAATATAACTGAGACAGTATACACTCAAAAACACAAAGCTTAATATTCCAATTTCGGTGGCATTCTCAATCCTAACCATTTAGGCTTAGGATTGTGGATGCCACTTTCTGAATAACACCATTACTTTCAAAATGAAAATACATGATATTCATATACTTAGACATAGGAGTCATATTCATCTTATGTACCTCTACAAATATAGGTATAGATTAGATATATGTCTCTCATATCAAGTTGTAATTAGCATTTTATTTGTATAACACTCCACCCCCAAAATAGTCTGAAAGTTCTAGAGACAGAGATCATAACTCTTTTAATCACTATTGATCACTATTGTAGTCACGGTGCTGGTATGTTAACTAATGATCAATATATTTTATTGATTTTTTATTCATTCATTAAACAAATACTTATTAGATGGCTTCTATGGGCACTGTGATGGTAATGAAGATTCTGACATAAACTAAGATGCTCATAGTTTATTAGGAGAAATAAAATAGATGGAACAAGGCTAACAACAGAAAAGTACATCATTTATAAACGTATCAAAGGAGGAGCACTTGTCTCTATGAAGTCTATAAAAGATTCCTGAAGGAGATGATATCTGAGCTGGATTTTCAAAAATGAATGGAGGGAGATATTACAAAATTATAAATAAATGGTATACTATTTGAAAAGGTACATTTGACACAATAATAAAAATCAAGGCAATCCATATCCCTAAAACATAAAATAAATCAGTTCTTAGAGTATATGGCAGTTTCCACTCCACAAAGTATGAATTCTCACTCTCAAAGTCCATCAATATCTCCTTAATATTTCTATTACTTGTCTTTTATAATATTATCATTATTAGAGCTCAATTTTAATTTAATCAGAATGTTCCACTTACCAGCATGAGTTATAAAATTAAGTCATATTTCTTTTATTCAAATTAAATTTTTGAGGCTCTATTTCTTTCATTATCGTTGACTCCTGGGGATTATTTCTTAATCCAAAGGGTCCGTCTTGGTACTATCACCTCAGGGAGAGAATCCAGAAAAGCATGCTGTCGGAGTAAAGACCTCCTTGCTACCTGCTATGCTGTGACTGCTTACACCAGGCTGCCAGTGTACCTGGGCAGTCAGCCCAAGTAAATTCAAGCCAGGGAGGTAAGATGCTTCCTGGGGACAATGTACGGTGACTTGAGCACACACTGAGCCCAATGTTTGGTGAGCCAGTATCCAGATACAGTTTCTGCCCTACTTGGGTTCCTGGCATGAAAGTTATTTAATGACATAGATCTTTCTATTTATACACTCATATAGACATAGAGACATTGAAAAAAAAAAAAAGTCCAGATCTAGATCTTTTTGGTGTTCTAGATGCCTTATCTCTTGCAGGCGCAGTGTTAAAAACCATTTTCTATACATAAGTGAATATTTCTATCTGTAAAATTGAGAATCCAATCCATCCTACACAATGCTTCCCAATTAAACTTCATAAAGCCTAACTTCTATTGTAGCAATTAAATTTTTTTTATTGGTTCTCTACTGTATATCAAACTGTGGCCACACTCCTTAGCCTAGCATTCAAGGGTTTCCATGTTCCAGTTTCATGTCTTTCTACACCATTTCATCTACATCTAATTCAGCCATTTTATTTTACTGATGAGGAAGCAGACATAAAATTTCAAAGTTCTATTATGGACTTTGTATGTTTATCACTGAATATTCAATGCTAAGAGGAGTGCCTGGACTACAGAAAGTGCTCATTTAATATTTGTTGCATAAATTAAAGTTTAGATCCATTATATTTTCAGTTTACTTGCAACACATATATCAAAATGTACACATAGAACCTGACTCATAACTCACATGAATTCTGAAATGAATCAAAATAAAATTATATATGTATATGCATTCACCCATCTAATATCAAAGTACATAAATTCAGAAAGTTGTAATTATTATATTGCTTCTATTTCAAGAATAATAATGATAAATATTTATTGAGCACTTTAGCATGTGTCTATTGTTCTAATATTTTATATGTATTAATTAGTTTAATCTTGAAAACAATCTTATACTATAGAAACTATGATTACATAAATTTTACAAATGGGAAAACTGAGTCCCAAAGAAATTAAATAACGATTGCACTGAGAGAAGATTGTAAAAAATTTTGGCTATATCTCCCATAGGAGTAGAGAGTCACAGATAATTCCAAGTTGTCTGGCCTAACTATCTGATTGGACACACCTGCCAAAACGAAGACGACAAACACTGAATGAACATTTGGATTTGAGGGTGTGCCTGTGTACTTTATTTTTTTAATTTTTATTATTATTTTTTTCCGTATACAGCACCTGGTATTCCTAGGTGGACTCCCATCCAAGTATTAACCAGGCCTGACCCTGCTTAGCTTCCAAGATCAGATGAGATCGGGCACATTCAAGGTGGCATGGCTGTAGACTGTGCCTGTGTACTTTAAATGTTTGTTTTAGATTATTTCATGTTAGAGGGAGCTCTAGGAAATCCAAGGAAAGATATTAGGATGACAATTGGCTTGGAGGTCAGAAGAGAAGTTTTGAGTAGGGCTACAAATCTAGAAGTCACAGTCTTACAACTTATATAGTATACAGATATAATCTGTGTATGTGTACACACACACACACACACACATGTATATATATATATCCACATGCTTATACACATATACATACGCATATTCAGATACTAACATATGAAACTATGTCATATGGAACTATAACTTAGCCCTATAACTTAGCCCAGCTTCTGAATTCAGATTATACTATATTTTGATACTAAAGCTTAGAGACCTGTATAAATTAGGATTAAGTTTAGCTGCGTGTAACAGAAACCAGATTACAAATATTACTTAGGTAACAAGTCTGAAAATAAGTATTTTAGGGACAGTGCAGTTGTTAAGGGACCCATTAAAGGTTTCTTATAGCTTCTTAATTTTCCATCCTAATGATGGCATTTGCATTCATAGTGCTTTGCTGGATTCTAGGCATAAAGAAGGAAGTGAAAAGGAGAAAGAATAGTGTCTATATCAGGAAAATTAAGCATTCAATTTTGTTTTCATTGGCTGGAATGTGTCACAGGGCCATCCTTATTTTAAAAAGGCAGCTGAAAAATCAAGTTTTTATCTGAGTATATTGTAACTTCAAATAAAATTGAGATTCTGTTTTGTTAAGAAAGATGGGAAGAGTGAGTATCAAATAGAAAACTGGCTTATCTGCCAGACAGCTGTAGGGTTTTAGAGCTTTAATAGAATTCGAAACTCCCTAGCATAGATCCTCTCATTTTCCAAATAGAAATACTAAAGTGATTTGTTCCATGTTATGTCGCAACTAGGCAGAGACAACAGTAAGTAAAGTTGGTAAAAACAACCTCGTTGCTCTGGTTCTGTGTTCAGGGGCACATCCATCATACCACACTACAGTGTCAGCAGCCTAAAAGTCTAACAGCCTCGTCCCAAAGCCTTCCACTTCCCACTCGACTCTCATAGTTCTCTGTGTATATTGCCATTATCATACCACATTCTACTATAATTATTTGTTTCTGTGTTTATTTGCCCTCTAAATTGGAAACACTCACTGGAGCAGGCACAGTGATTTATTCATTTTTATCTCTCGCCCCTTTCCCCCAGGGTCTCAGAGAATACTCAGAATATTCTAAATAGTTGATAAGTTATTATTAAATGAATTAACCTTACACAGAAGAATATAACCTCAGGATAATGTTTTAGCGGGCTCTAATGAAAAGATATAAAGCTTTGTTACAATGTTGAATTTTACCCCAATAGCCCCTGAGCCATTGGTTAAAATCCTTATCACAATATTATAATCACGGACTTTAGGGCTTATAAAAGTCATCTGATTCAGTCCCCTTGTTCATGTAGTCTCTTGTTTTATCAGCATCAACTAAGGACAAGAGATGTTACATTGCCTAAGTTTACAGAATCAGTAGGAGGGAGGGAGGAAACAAAGACAGAAGTCATTCTTAAGGCATTTAGTGTTGTTTTTGAACATATTATATTGCCAAAATTTTAAAGTAATGATATATTTCACTTTTATATGTTATATGTTCAAAGTCTAAATTGGTTTATGCTATTTTAGAATGTTGACCTTTGATATACTGCTAAGTGAAGATGCAAAGGTTTTCACATATATGATATGATAAACGAACAACAGTAAAAGAGGGCCAAAATTTATTATCAAGATTGAACTTGAGTTTTTCCACTTCCAGGGATTGATACTTATAATACATCTTTAGCACCCGTCCAGGGCACCTTAGATATTCTACTTTCTATTTGTAACTGGGAAAATAGAGGTTAAGATAAAGGCCAGAGCAACTGTCAGAAAGCATTAGTTTTGCTACTCTACAAACACAACCATTTGCTTAAATTACACTGGCTCTTAGCATCCACTTTTGCTTATATGCAACAGGGCCAACACTATTTTCTCAGCACTTTACTCATTTGAAAATGAGAACATGCATTTTATATGATTAAATAAATTAGACCAGGCTAGGATATGACACATAGTCCTTGTCCCCAAGACCTAAGTAAAATCAGAGAAGCCTATTAAGAGCTAGAGTGTGGGCATAAAGTAAATCATGTGCAGAACTAAACATGAGCTCATATATTTCTCATATATATCTCATATCATATATATCAAATATATCTTACATATTAATAGCAATCTTCATATTTTTGTTACATGTAGTCATGTGAGCTCTATTCCCTTGGGACATAAATTTTACTTAATGTAAATTTGTTGAATAAAAGTGATTTATGTGTCTGCAATTCAGTGCAACTTACAAAGGAAGGGAAATTTTCAGATTTTGATTGAACAAGAGATAGTTGAGTAAGTCAAACAGGATCAAATGGAGTTTGCATATCAGGGTTATGACCACTAACACATCCAAAGGGTAGAGCCTAGGATTCTGTTTACAAAATATATTCTCATTCTTATACTTGACCCAAGTTGATCTTTTCTAAAATCTCAAAATATAGTAAAAGGCAAGTTTTCTTATTCCTAGATGAGAAAAATGAGGCTCAGAGAAGTTCTGCACTGCCAAATTCTGACAGCTGCTCAGTCCCAGAACTCCTAAATTCTGGGGAGTTCTGCTTCTAAACTCTGGGCTTTACCATCTTTTCCTGTTACAAGTGGAGTAGCCCAGGATATGGTGGTTAGAACCAGTGCACATTATAAGAGCCAAGCTGATTTTTCATAAATATTTTTTAGATTAATTTTTAATCTAGTTTAGTTACTAAACAACTATACTTAACACAGGTATCATCTGAGACCTCAATCATTTGATAAAAGTATAAAATACCTGAACAGTAATTAGTTCTGCTACATAATTGACTTGTGCTACATTTAATGATTATTATTTTAATTCATAATTGTCTAATATCTACCTACCTATTGCTATGGGACAAAGAGGCTCTTTCCTGTGATATGTGTGCCCTGTAATCCTGTCTATATATTGCTTCATGAAAAGTTGATTAGGAGAACCCATTAAGGTCTATATTAAAAGAACTGTGGAAAAATAATGAATCAGAAAAGTGACAGAGGGAGTTAAATGGAAAATAAATCCTTTAACACATGTTCATTCATTTAAAAATGTATGCATTTCTTTTACAGGGAAGGTTTAGAAGTCAGTTAAAAACGTATCAAAAATAGGATTTATTGTGAATAATTCAAAACCTTCTTCCACACAGCACTGTTCTCTTATAACCAAACTGGCTTCAAATAACAATATTATATACTACCACTAACTTTATATTTGTACTTATTCAGTGCTTTAGAGCTGAAAAGAGAATTTTCACATATTTTACCTTTTTGCTATTTTTCTTTATGTAACTTAATGCACACTCTTACATCTACATACTTACTATATTTCTCTGATCATCTTATTTTTTGTCTGAAATGTTAGCTCAGAAGTTAATCTTATATCTTAGTATCAAGATAAATGTCGATGTTCAGTTTCGAGAATGTACAAACAGTATAAGATTTTTAGCAAAGCAAGAAGATAAATGTCCTGAACATCATGCAAAAAATTTAATGAAAAAATAGTTCATAAATCACCCAGAAGCTTTTCACTTTCTTGAATCACAGAGACTTAAGAATTCCAGAAATGTAGTTACACTTTGATACTCAAAGGTGATTCTTATTACCTATATCGTCACCTCTATCTGAGGTTCCACTTGAAAAATGCTTGAAACTCTTGGTTGGTCTTTCTATACACACCAGGAATCATTACTGCTAATAACTGTCATCTAAGAATCTGGTTTATATGTGCCTTGACTTCTCATTCCAAAAGTTTTGCTTAAACTTTTGAACTTTATATTCCATGTTAGCTGACATTCTGCCATTCTTCCCCCATCATATAGCTCAATTCTTCTGCTTGAAATTATGTAACTCTCTAATGTGTGTTCCATCATCCACATTGTTTAGTATTTCTTATGTTTCTGTCCAACTTCATAATTTTCCTCTATGTCTAAACTAAGACCATGCACATGGTCTAGGCAAGAGGGAGAACTAGATGAAGTTTGACTTTGGATGTCTCATCCTCCTCAGTCTGTGTGCTCCTCATCTCCTCCATATTTGTGACCCCCCCAACCACTCCTCTAATCAAAATGTGCTTTGAGGAAAGAGTACTGTAATTATTAATTAAATTCTTTTGTGTGCTTAAGTTACCATGACTGACAAATTTTAATATTAACAGTACCTATAACTCTGGAATCAAAAGCTATTAAAGGTACTTCAGGCATCAAGGAGGAAGAGAAATCCCTAAGAAGATTGTGATGAAAACAATAAAGCGTAGAGAGTACGTTTCCAGAGTATAAATTTGGCTGATTCTGTATCGGAATCAGGATCTCACTTTGTGATCCTAAGAGTAGTTTTCTCTACTCTGGTCCTCTGATAGACATTTTAGAAAGATTGAGGATAAAATCTTTGACATTTTAATTAAACCCCAAAAAGCAATATTTGGATTAAAAAGAATGATGTCAAACTCGGTGCCAAAAGCAAAACATTTAAGCTCTTTAATTTAATTTAATTATTAAAAATAATGTGGATGAGGAAATATATTCTTGGGAAAAAAAATATTGGGAATGGAGACATCCTTGGGAAAACAGACAATATAATGGTTAAAGTACCTGATTTTTTAATGACTCGAAAGTACCAGATTTGTAGCGACTTAAAGGGTATCACAATCTTTTCCCTATCATTTTGCCTACCTCCCAAAATAAAGTATTTCCATTTTTATTATACTTGAAACAACTATTAGATGTTATTAAAACATCAGCCTTAACATAAAAACTGGTCAAAGACCTCACTTGATTTTTATCATTTTATATCTTAAAAATTACAACTTATAGCATGCATTTAATAATCTTAGTAATGGGCTATAAAATGCTGGGTATGTATATATGTCCTCAGTGGCAGAGTGTATTTTCTCAAGATGGCCACACCAATATATATATAATCTTATATATTCTTCTTACAATGTATCATCAACATTTTGATCAAGAGGTGAGGTCTATATTTCCTTGCTCTCGATTTCTCTCACCCTTCCCTCTCTGTTTGCATAATTTATTATATAGTCAGAGTAACTGAAACACTATCATATTAGAAATATGTACCTGATGTCTTTGTTTTCCACTCTAGTCTTCTATTATTAATACAATTCTTGACTGTTTAAAGAAATAACGAGACATATGCTACATCATCTACTCCCTTCTTTTCATATCTTGAATCTCCTATGCAAGTTCAATACATTTCCAGAGATAAGACATGACACAATCATATTTCAAGACTAAATGAGCAATTTAGAAGCCACATAGGAACAACGTATTCTTTAGCCCTATCTGTAGTGGTACCCAGATACAGAGATATTCAATTTATTTCAACAGATATTTATTGAGTATCTGTACATGTGAAACAAGAAAAAGGGAGAATTAATGTTTATTAAGTAAATTGTACATGGCTGGCACTATTCTTTAAATATTTACAACAATCTTATGAGGTAGAGCATTGACACAGATGAGACTCAGGGAAGTTAAATACCATTTCAGATATAACTGCCAGTAGGTGGTAGAGTTAAAATTCACACTTATATATGCACTATAACAAATAGATGCTCATTTTTATAATGGGATAAAAACAGAAACCACATCAATGGTTGTCGTGCAAACTGAGTAAAATAGTTTGTGAAAATTGCCTAGAACATAGTAAAAAATAAATACTAAATGTTGTTATACCATTTTGTCTTGCCTTTGGCAATACCTTAAAAATGCAAAAATGAGTAAGATATAGTTTTCATTGTCAATAAGTTTATAGTTTTGAGGGTGTTGAGTTGGAGCTGTAGTGGTTTAGATGTTGAGGCAAATATACAAAAAAAACTATAATGTGAAATAAATTTTAATAAATGACTCAAAAAAGGTACAGGAACAAAATTACATTCAGTTGAGATATCAAGAAGTTTTCATGGATGAAACATTACTGAGGATGGACCTTGATGGTTAAAATTTTATTTTAATAGACAGAAAGAGTAGTTAATTCTATGTAGAAGAAAATGCATACCAAAAAAATACAAAAAGTATGAACTATTCAAAAATTCTAAGAAGTTCAGTATCCCCAGAGAAAAGACCTCAGTTTTTTAAAAGAAAAATTGGATATGTTTATAGGCTTAGGGGAAGAAGACAATAAAGATGTTAAGGATAGATATAAAAATGTGATGGCTATCCTGAAAGAAGTGAGAATGGGGTGGGTTGAGGGAGATGGGAATGCAGTTGACCATGAACAGCTGGTGGGGCACCTCATTCTCAGAGAGCAGAGGAAACCGTGGCCATAGATAAAAGGATAGAGAGCAGAGGAAGAATGCACATGACAGCCTCAGGTCCTCTGTTGGACAGGAAACGAGATTATATATGAGTGATGAGACAGGGCTCAAAGAGGACAGGGAATGTTTAGAATGATTTTGAAAGGGAATGGAAGCAGTTGAATAAAGACAAATCCAAGGATTGTTGATAGCATTGCTCCCATAATAAATATTCGTTGTTCACCTTGCCTGTGCCAAATGTTGAGAGTACAACAATAAACAAAGCAAATACTGACTCTGCCTTCAAGAAAAAGATTAGGTAAGGGAATGGAAAATATATTATTCAGTGTGTTATAGCCAAATAGAAGTCTACTTCATAGACACCTATAATAGCACTGAGGACACTGAGCCTCAAATCTGTGAGTTAGAGAAGTGCTTTCCACAGTACATAACATGTAGATTGAAAATAACAATAATATAACTGTAGGTGTTAACCAAGCAAAAAGAGAGGAGTGGGGAAGTGTTGAAACACAAGGCCTATGGGTGCAAAGACCCATGATTATAGGAGGTCTGGCATACTTTTCACTAAAAAGAGTGCCTTCCTAGATGTTACATCAAGAAATATGATCTAACCTCCAAAGATATTAGAGAAGCCCTGCGTGGTTTGACATAGGAGAACAATCAGCTCAAATCTACATTTTTGAAAGATGTCTCAGTCAAAGCTCTAGGTGGCAAAAACAAAACAAAACAAATCAACAACAATAACAACAAAAAACAGAATTCTGCTTGAGCTCACTTAGCAAAAAGGAGAAAATTATTAACTATATATTATAGTGCTTTTCAACCTTTTTTATATCCAGAACAGATGGAAATGATAATATTTATATTATCTGGGGAAAACAGAGGAGGCTGCTTGTGGCAGGAGGCAATCAGCCTGGGGACTTCAGCTGCCCTAAGGGCTCAAGGGGTCAGTATCACAGCACACAACTTCAGCATACCAGCTGGGGAGCTCAGATCCATTATATGAAATTATAGGCTCAGGGATAAATCATGAACCTGAAAGACTGGTTGAGCCTCATGAGGGGCTGAGGCTAGGAACTCTAAAGCTATCAGAAGTCAAGCTTGTTTCTCTCTTTCTCTGGGGCAAAAGGGTCCTGTATTTGCTCCTGTCTGTACATATTTCTTTCTCTCCTCTTGAGCTAGATTCTTAGCTTCTTTGTGCATTAGGCATAAGATACTACCTCACAACTCATGCATGTGCAAATTCTTCCAGTTAAAATATTTATTTAATAAGATATACTCACAGTTCTTAGTGTTAACCCCAAGTTCCCAAGAAACTCTATCTGATTGGCCCAGGTGACCATCCTGCCTGAATTTTTTTGTTGTTTTTAGTCAGAAGTAATAAATATAGGGCCATAAAGACCCACTATCATGTGCTCGGAAGTAGACATTTCCAGAGAAGGAGCTGCAGAAACTAACAAGTGCTGAAAGGTCCCTCTAGCTGCAATATGAAATACATTCAGAAAGGAAGGTGATATGGGAGTAGCAGAGATGAGTTGAGAGGCTGCTGCAGAAGCCAAGAAAGGGTCCAGAATGGCCAGGGCTGGAATAAGAACAGTAGTATAGAAATGCAGATATCTGAGCAACAGTATAAAGGTGGAACTAATAAGGCTAAGGGTTTAATTGCACATGAGTATAAAAGAAAGGAAATCAGGTTTCTGGCTTTAACAACCAAGTGAAGAGGATAGGGTCATTCACTAATAAAGGACAGATAAAGAAGTTTAAGGGATGGAACGAGTTTCAATACTGGACACAAATCTAAAGTTGCCATGGGAAAGCTAAGTGGATACATACAATATCAGCTGCTTAGGAGAGACTGGAGCTCAGAAGAGCTATCTAAGAAGATAGATTTGGGAGTTTTTTAGATAATGACTAAAGTTGTGGGTGAAATTGTGCAGTTAGAGAGTTTAGTAAAAAAAATAAGCGGTAGAACAGTGAAAAGACCTCTAAAAAGTCATAAAGTTGAGAGTCAGAGAGGCTTCCAAAAGGGATGAAGAAAGACCATAAAAATAAATGAGAAAATTAAAGACAAAAAAAAAAGAATTTTTTCTACAGGTAGGAAATGCCAAAAGTGAAAAAGCAGAATAAAATACAGAATAAAAAGGGCTCTGTTGATTTAGCAATAAGAAGTTTGGCAAGAAAGAAGTTTACGTAGAGGGATGAGTACAAAGGCCAAATTAGAAAGCATTTAAGCGTAACAGGAGGCAAGAAAGCAGAGCATGAACAAGACTTACAAGAAGTTTAGTTGTGAAAAAGTAGAGAAGTATGCCAATAACAGGAGAGGGTTATAGGCTGACAAAGTGTTTTGTTTTTTTCTTAAATATGTGACATAAATTCCATATAATGGTGTGGCTGGCTGGCATCTTCAAGCTAAACAGTGGAACTTGAAATGGTGTCAGTGGCTCATAAAAAGTGCTGACTCTTTTCTACATATGACTAAAAATGCAGAAAATAATGCTTAACTTCAGGGTTTAGAAGTGGATTCTCTAAGTCATTTAACCTATATCAGGTGAACAAAGCCTTCAAGACACCAACAGAGATCATGATCATATCACCCATGTAAGAGCAAGCTGTCACATGTCTCAATGAAAAGAAACAGGCTGTTCCTAAGCACCACCCCCCAAATGAGTCTGCTCATAAAAAAGATAATCCAAAAGAAACAGAAGAAGAAAAATTTAGGGCTATAAAATATATAGCATTCAATGCACACAAATAAAAGGAAAATAAAAGAAAAGAGATAAGGTGTTAACTAAAGGAGAGTATAAGATCAAGGAAAGGTGTATGAGAGTACACATGTGCTTACGTGCATGTATGTTTTGTATTGTTTTTATAGAATGGGAGCGACTTAAGCCCTTAGTATCATGTCTAGTGCACAGTAGATACTCAATACATATAGTCATGAAGGAAGAAGGATGGGCAGAAAGGAAAGAGAGAAAAAGGAAGGGACAGAGAAAGGGAACAGGGGAGAAAAAGTGTGTACAGGATTTGAGATTCTCTCAAAGTTGGTGATTGAAAGATAGAAGAAAGAAAAATGGCTGACCAAAGTGCCATTGAAGTTTGAACAGGATGGGGTCTAGAACCCATGAGTTTATTTTCAAACTGACTGAAGAAATTTTGGAAGAGAAATAACAAATAAAAGTAAGGATAGAAATATTTGAAAGAGTAGGATAAAGCCCCAAAGAACAAAGGCTGAAACACCAGAGATAACTGTTGCATCTTCAAAATGGTGCTTATAGGATGAGCTGAGTTACTTTCCCTTTGCTTTCATGAACAATAAAGTAAAAAATTAAACATAAATCCTTTTATTGACTCTTTTAGTGACTTGCTGATTTTTTTTACACAAGAAGCTAAACTGTAATCGCTAATGAGAACCAGATATAACAGGATGTTGATATAAACCAAAGCCCCCAAATAATAAATATCACATTGTAATTGAGGTACAAGAGGAAAACACGAGATTTCAAAGGAGGTAGCCCAAAACCAGTTTTGTGATTAATCTGTTACCCACATTTAGTACATAAAAGGTTTGGAAATTTGAAAGGAAGTTTGGAGGAAAAAAGAACTTTTGTCGAGAGCTGGTATTCTCAAAAATGCCCTCCCAAATGAGAGAGGTCAGAGCTGCCTCTTCCTCACCCCTCTCCTAGGCAAGGGGGCTCCTCCAGCACCAGTCAGAGGGTTGGATGTGTGTTCCCGGAGCCTGGGGAGACAGTGGGTTGTTTGTCTGCCTCACACCTAAGAAATTGAGATCACAATACTGTGGGTGGCCAAGTGTCCAAGAATAGAGCAAGGAGGAAGTGGCTGTACTGGGAGGGGCCTGCACTCCATACTTCCCAAGGCAAAGGGGAAGAGTTTTTCCTATGGGATAGATGTGGGCTTCTTATAACAGCAGATAACAAGAGTCTTTTAAAGATCCTTGGCCTTGAGGGATAAGAGAGATATACAGAAAGAACCTGGAGGTACTCAGCTGGAGGCAAAGAAGCTCTAGAAGAGATTATAAGAAAACATTTTGAGAAAGATGTGTTATCTCTGTGAGAGAGATCCTCAGTGGTGAGGCATCTTAGGGAGCTCACAAAAGTAACATGACAGAAATGATAGCCATACCCTGAGAACGTGAACACCAAATTTGAAATAGTTTCTTTAAGTAAAATTTTCCTACCTCTCTTCATTTTACTTTCTGTGCCCTCATCCACACTCCAAGCATGAAAGGATCAAAAATTGTTAGAAAGATGAAAAAAGGGGGTAGAATTTCTATATGGGAGAGAGAATCTCACCAAGTCTTTCCCCTCATTTCCCACTACAGAAGGCCAGCCTGGGGAGGTCCAAGGAAGAAGACAATTAACTTAAAAATAAATTTGGTGTGTTAAATATTATACCAGACTGTGTATATTAATTATGAAAATGTGACTGATCTGTGTTTTGAAGTGGCTGTGGGAATTTTCATTATTGTTGAGTAACAGGGAAAGTCATGGGTTTATTTAAGATTTCATCAAAGGTGGGGAGGGGTATAAGTATTAAATAGGTTTGAACAGTGAAATAAGTCAAGTTATTTTCAGACTGCCCCACAAGACCTTCTTGTTCATCAAGATGTTTACACAGGTATTCATAATCCTTCTACTATTTGCTCTCTTTCTTCAGGCAATAGAAAAACAGACATTTCTAGTATCTTGAAATTTTACCTGTCTTGCAACTTGAAATTTAACAAACCAATACAGTAATGGAAAAATTCGATGAAACTTAAGTTATTTCATTTTATAAAATGTTGAAATAGTTTCTTTTCATTTATTTTCAGAGAGAAGTGAGATAGAGAAAGTTTGAAGGAAAATTCCTTTCACCTACAGAATATAATCTTCTGTGCTGAATGTGTTCATGGATTCCTGGATTAGTTTATTTTTTTACTAGTGTTTAAATGCTTACTCACTAAGTAAATGATCCCAGTGAAACATATTTTTGTTAGGAAAATAATTAAATCTGTAATTGTTAACGTTAAGGGCTATTTCTGTCCTTGCTGATTATGGTTTCATAGACTGTTAATTATTTGTTCTAGGTAGAGAAGTCTTTATCATTTACTATTCCTTAGAATAGTTTTGTTACTTGAAAAATTCACAATACATAGAACATATTATATCTATTAAACCAAAGGTTCACGTGCCTCATCAGAAATTTCTTTTAATATGTTTTGTTCCAATGGTAATATTCTTTAATGCTACAAAAGAGACAGAATAAATATTAAGCCCAGGTCAGAGAGAAATCTGGGAATGGAATTTTGACTAACCTGAATTCAAAAGCCTGATCTAAACCCAAAACAGGTGTTTTTTTTTTATGGTCTACTGAATGGAAACACTTCTTATTCCTCACAAATCTAAAAATCTCATATTCAGTCTCTAACTCCAAAATCAATTTTTTTAGCTTGGCACAGGGTGTAGAAAGTACAGAGGCACTGTTTAATATTACTATCGAGCAGTGTCACTGGAAAGAGATTAATAACTGCTTAGCTTGGAGTTTTTACCTTCTGCCAAAGAATGTCTTTGCATGGAAGCAATTTTTAAAACTCCCCACTGTAGTCGTTAAAAATAAAATATACACACAACATTGGAACTCAGAGCCCATTTGCTTCTTCTTGTTTCCTCAGTTCATATTCCCCAGGAAAGGAGCATATGACTTCTGGAGGCAGAGAGTACAACTCATGGCCAAAATGGAGCCAAAGCCCTTCTTTAAGAACCACTGTTGTTGCAAAGACAACTGCCCTCTTTCTGAGTAAGTCATCTTATACCTAGAGTTTTGAGAAAAAAATTTCACCTGACAAATGCTAATCCACACAAGCAGCATTAAGAATTTCAGCATTAAGAATGCCAGAAAATTGAGAATACTTTATAGCACATGAAGCCAAACTCTATGTTTCCAAATTTATGCTCTGTTTTTAAAACAAAAATTTGATATGATTCTAGAGAGATTCTTTGGGGCCTCTTCCCTGTCTTCTTAGCTTTCCCACTACGTAATGCATATCGGTGTTCCCAGAAAATCTTAGGCCAGTTGCACAATTCATTGTGCTGCCCTAGTTTAATGGCCACCACTCACTAGAGCCCTGGGGCTTCAGCTTGCTCATTAATTTGTTCATATATTCACTCAGTAAATTCCCAGCCACAAAAGCCAAGGTAAGCATATTCCTGGAGTCTTTGACCACAGTCCCGGGTGGAGGTCTAGAAGTTAACACAAGAGACATAGACCTTGCTATCATGCCATTTATGTCTAAGTAGAAGAAAATGAAGGCAAACCATCTCTGACATTATTAATTATTTGAGTACAATTGTGGTAAATGTTATGAATGGCAGTATAGGAAACTGTGAAAGGGTATAATGGGGGAATCTGAACTAATTTGGAGTCTTGAGTTTCTGGAAGACTATGGGGCAGAAGCATTGCAAGCAGAAGAAATGATAATATGAAGAGCATTGAGTGGAAAGAACATAGTCCACTCCAGAATATGAAACAAATCAGGGTAACTAAAGCAGATTTCTCAGCTGAACTCCTATGGAACTACAAAATGAGTTCCATAAAATGTCACCAGGGGAATCCACTAGACTGGGGGAGGGGACAGAGTATTTTTTTAGCACTTCTAGAGATGGCTAGTTAATAGCAATTTCATTAGTGGTCTTGCAGCTCAATCTGACAGTGAGTGCTCAAGTAGGACTGTGTCACTTGGTAGATTGCAATCTCAGCTTTTCCACGAGTTAGGGGAGGTCACTGATAAATGGGATAGATGGTCAGCACTGTGTTGCACAAAAGGGAGGGTAGTAGATTGATGTCAGTCTCTCCCAAATAATCTCTCACAACCTCCTCTTGTAAGACAGCCAACAACTGTCTTACAAGAGTGACTCACTTCTACTGGTATAATAGAAAACACTTGGTAAATTTTTTATTATAAAGAGGGCATTTTTATGTGCCATAAGAGTTTCTTTGCTGTTATTGTAAGTGCTGCAAAACATGGATTGTGTAGGTTAGCAGTGAATGACATTGTGAAGCTTCATGTTTTTGTCATTTTTCTAATTTGTTATTTATCATGTCATTTTGTTTTAGACTTTATCAATGTTTGTTTTCCAAAATTTCTGGCTGTTAATTATGCAATTTTAAAGAGATTTTTATTTAAATATAGCTAACAAACAATATTGTATAAGTTTCATGGTATACCATAGTTATTCTACATTTATATACCTAAAGAAGTGATCACCATGATAAGTCCAGCAACCAAAAAATTTCTATTGCCCAGAAAAATGAAAAAAAAATCATGTACTTGGTGAGAATCTAATATTGCCAATATATAAACACACAGTGAGAAAAATGACAAGTTGTAGTAAGAGAAATTGAAAAAGTTCGATATTACATGGTATGATAAGTTGTTCTACTGATGACATGTTACGTCATGCTGAAGAGCTTTGGGGTAATAAATGAACAACAGCTTCCCATTGCAAGTTGATGAGACATCAGATTTCATCAGTAAATGTCATGTTATAGTATTTATATGATTTTTAAATAATGGTGAAATTCAAGAAAACTTTCTGCTGCATCTAGCTTGTCCCAACAATCAAAGGCTGAGTTCTAATTAATGTTAGACCATCTTATCTGGAAACAAAAGGTCTGTCTTGAAAGACTATTGGCATCTGTGCTGATGGCGCCTCATGAATGATAAGCAACATGAAAGGTTCTGTGTCTATTATAAAAAAAAAAAAAGAAAATTTCAATGTTATTATACCCATTTACCTCTTTACTGCGAAGTACTAGTGTCAAATAGTCTATGACATGAAATAAAAAGGTTGCAGGTAGTATTATAAAAATGATTAACTTTATTAAAAGACTGGTTTACTAAAAGATTTTTAGAAAGTTGGACAATAAATCTGCTACCTACAGAAATCCACATACTTAGTATAGGAGGAGATCTCTACAGGGTGTGTAAGCTGAAAGGTAAATTTCAGGAATACTTAAAAGGACAAAGAAGGCCAGAATTTACCAAGTGCTTGAATGATAAAGAATAGCTGTAGACTAACCTGCTTTGCAAACATTTTTCATCTCATAAACCAGTTGGACAAGTCTCTGCAAGGCCCTGAAGAAAATGTTTTGACTTTAAATGACAAGACATTTGGCTTTTAAAGAAACAGAATCTTTGGGAAAAAATCATGTTGCAACAGGAAACGATTTTTCCCATGCTGCTTGGATTTGAGAGTGAGAAAGATTGTCAGCAAGTCTCCAGTTTCACCAAAACCCCTTTGGAGGAACTGCAGAACAAATCTAGATACTTTCCCCGCCAATTTAACACAAGACCCTGGCCAGAGAGGGGCCCTTTCTCTGGCTCTCTTGTTCCACCATCTAAGAGCTTCATTTTTCTGTTTGTGAAGTGAAAAATAAGCACATGTTTTACATTACGGAGGTGAATTTCATTCTTTGTTTTCATTTTATGCAAGTACAGGCTTATAAAAGAGATCAAGAAAACAATATATATGTATAAGAATTTTGTAACTGTCTAGGCCTATGGTTGAGCATGATAAGTGAAGAAAATTTCTTCAGCAAGAAAACATTTTTCAAATTCTTGTATAAAATTGTGCTTAACCTATATTTTTTATTCATATTGCTTTGGCTAATGGTTTTAAGTAGCTTTACTATTCAATATTATTAATAAATTTTCATGTGGAAATAACATTAATTAAAATCAATTTATGACCTTTATTTATGAAATCTATGGTGCCTATCTATTAGAAAAAGTAAACCCTATCTTGGCTCAAGACATTTATTTAAAAAAAAATATTATGTTTGCCTAATAGTTTATTAAAAGAAAAAAACAATAATTTCAAAAAAATTAAATGCCATTTTAAGGAAAATTTGGAGAAAAAATTAGTTTTAGCTTTAAATGTGGAAAAATACTACTATTCTTATACTTAAAATATCCCATGCAATAGACCTCATGAGCATTACATGCAGTAAAAATTTATAAGACTTTTAAGTCTATTTATACATTTAAAAAATCAAACAAAATATTTTAATGGTTTTTATTAAAATATAGCTAACATACAATATTTTATTAGTTTCAAGTGCACTTCATAGTTAGTCAACATTTATGTACATAAAGTGATCACTATGATAGAAGTCCAGCAATCATCTGACACCATACAATGCTATCACGTTATTACTAATTGTATTCCCTATGCTGTACATTACATCTCCATGATATTTGTTTTATACTTGGAACAAACATAAAATTTAAATAAAGAAAAAGTTGATGTTTCCTTACCAAAATGTTGACTTGCGGTAAAGTTGAAATCCTTTGTGGAAAGGTGGAACAATGTGAGAGTAGGCTAATACATGCATCAAAATTAAATAAACTGAAAGATATCATTTCCCACTCACAAAAATATTGACACATATTTTGCTTCCTTAGTTTAATTTGTACCTAAGTATTTTATTCTATTTTATGCTATTTTTTCTTTCTGAGAGTTCATTGTTGGGGTATAGAAACACAACTGGTTTTTTCTCTACTAAATTTCTAATCTGTAACTTTACTGAATTTGTTTATTAGTTCTAACAAGTTTTTGATTTAGTCTTTAGGTCTTCTATTTATATCATGCATCTGCAAATAATGAGTTTTTACTTCTTTCTTTCTCATTCCAATGCTTTTTATTTCTTTGTTCGTTTGTTTTACTTGTTGACTCATCGTTCTGTCTAGGGTTTCCAGTAATATGTTAAGTAAAAGGGGACAAGTGAGCAACCTTACCTAGCTTCTGATCTTAGAAGAAAAGCTTTCAGCTTTTCACCACTGAATATATTTTCTGTGGGCTTGTCATATATGACCTGTACTAAACTGTTAAGGTATGTTTCCTTCAAACTTTGCTGAAGTTTCTATCATGAAAGAATGTCAAATTTTATCAAATGCTTTTTTTGTATCTATAAAGATGATTATATGATTTTTATCCATCAGTTTGTTAATGTGGTGTCTGTAATTGATTGACTTGTGGGTGCTGAATCATCCTTGCATCTCTGGAATAAATCCCACTTGATCATGGTGTATAATACTTTGAATGCCTTATTAAATTTGATATGCTATTATTTTGTTGAGGATTTCTGTATCTATGTTCATCAGAGATATTGGCCTGTGATCTTCTTTCTCATAGTGTCCTTATTTGGCTTTGGTAGCAGCATAATGTTGGCCTTGTAATATGAGTTTGAAAATGTTCCCAACTTCAATTTTTAGGAAGAGTTTGAAAAGAACTGGTATCAATTCTTAAATTGTTTAGTAAAATCCACCAGTGAAGCCATCTGATTCTAGACTTTTCTTTATTGGGAGGCTTTACTGATTAAATTTCATTACAAGTAATTAGTCTATCCAGATTTTCTATTTCTTTATGATTCTTAGTAGCTTGTATGTTTCTAACAATTTATCCATTTAATCAATTTATTGGTGTACAATGTTCATAGTAGTCTCTTACAATCCTTAATATTTGTATGGTATCAATGATAATGTCTCTTCTTTCATTTCTAATTAACTATATGGACCACCCTGCCACCCCGCCACCCCACCGACCTTTCTCCTCTTTTGGTCAGTATAGCTAAAAATTTGTCTATTCGTTTATCTTTTCAAAAACCAGTTTTTAGTTCATTGATCTCCACTGTATTTTAAGTCTCTATTTCATTTATTTCTGCTCTGATCTTTTTATTTCCCTCCTTCTATTAACTTTGGGCTCAGTTCCTTTCCCTAGCTCCTTGGGAATAAAGTTATGTTGTTTGAAATCTTTCTTGTTTCTTAACGTAGGTGCTTATCACTACTAACTTCCCTCTTAGAACTGCTTTTGCTGCATCATGTATTTTTATTTTCATTTGTCTCAAGATACGTTTGATCTTTTTTAAAAAAAATTTCTTCTTTGAGCTATGGTTGTTCAGGAGCATGTTGTTTAATCTTTACATATTTGTGGATTTAACAATTTTCCTCTTGTAATAACTTATAATTTTATATTACTATGGTTGGCAAAGATGATTGATATGATTTCAGTCTTCTTAAATTTATTAAGATTATTTTATGATGTCACATACAACCCATCCTGTATCTGAGAATGGTTACTCTCCTGACATTGGGTGAATGTTCTGTATGTGTCTGTTAAATCAAACTAATCTGATGAATAGTACAAGTTCAAATTTTCATTATTGATTTTTTTTCTGGGTGATATAACAATTGTTGAAAGTGGAGTATTGAAGTCCCTACCATTATAGCACTGCTGTCTGGTTTTGTCTTCACATGTCCTAATACTTGCTTTATGTATTTAGGTGTTCCTTTGTTGAGTGCAAAAATACAAATGTTAACTCTTCTTGATGAATTGATCCCATTATCATTACATAATGACTTCCTTTGTCTCTTATTACAGTTTGAATTAAAGTCTATTTTATCTGATATAACTGTAGCTCTCCCTGTCTTCATTTGGTTTCTGCTTGCACGGAATATTATTTTTCTCATCCTTTCACTTTTACTCTGTGCAGGTCCTTAAAGCTACAATAAGTCTCTTGTAAGCAACATATAGTTGGGTCCTGAATTTTCTCCATTCAGCCCTCTTTATATTTATTATTGAAAAATTTAGTCTATTTAAATTTAAAGTAATTATTAATAGGTATAGATTTTCTACTGCCATTTTGTTCATTGTTCCATGGCTGTTTTGTAATTCCTTTGTTCCTTTATTTCTCTCTTGCTCTCTATGTTTATGATACAGTAATTTTCTCTAGTGGTATGCTTAGATTATTTTCTCTTCATTTTTTATGTATCTACTTTAGCTATTTGTTTTGTGCCTACCCTAAAGCTTACATTATATTTGTAACAGCCTATTTTAGGCTAATTACAACTTAACTCAACTGTGCACGAAAGCTCTACATATGTACACTCCCCCCATTTTTTTGATGTCATTTACATTGTATAAGCAAAAATTATTACAGTTAGTTCTTTTGAATACTTTTGTCTTTTAATCTTTATACTAGAGTTATAAGTAACTTACCTACCACGATTTCAGTGTTAGAGTATTCTGGATTTAACTATGTATTTGTCAGTACCAGTTAGTTTTATACTTTGATATATTTTCCTGTTTCTAGTTGGCACCCTTTAATTTCAGCTTGAAGAACTTCCTTTAACATTTATTTAACGCCAGTCTAATGGTCTTAAAGAACTCCTTTAGCTTCTATTTGTCTGAAAAATTCTTTATTTCTTCTTTAATTCTGAAGAATAACTTTACTGAGTAGAGTATTCTTGAGTGGCAGTTTTTTTTCTTTTAGCACTTTGAATATATTATGCCACTTTGGCCTGCAAATTTTCTGCTGAAAAATCTGTTTGCTCATAGTCTTATCAGGATTCTCTTGCATGTAACAAGCTTCTTTTCTCGCTACTTTTAAGAGTGCCTTCTTATCTTTAACTTTTAATAAATTAATTATTATGTGTCTTGGTGTGGTTCTCTTTGGAGCAAGGTCTGAAGATCTAAGGTAAGCATGGCAACTACAGTTGACAATACTATATTGTATATTTTAAATTTGCTAAGAGTAGAATTTAAATATTCTCACCAAAAAAGAAAGGTAAACATGTGAGGTGATAGATGTGCTAATTAAATCAATGAGAAATCCTTTCACTATATACACATTTATCAAATCATCATGTACACTTTAAACATGCCTCAGGGAGAAAAATCATTTTAAAAAAAGCATTGGCAATTTTTATTAGATTATTTTGTCTACAACTTACTTACTGTTCACACTAATATACCAAGAGCTATAGATATCAGAATTTTTACATAGGGATCTCTGAAATCTAAAAATTATTTCAAGAGTTCCTCCAGACTAAAAAAAAAAAATAATGAGAAAATCTGATCTAGAGAAGAGGAAGTAAAAGGTTGACATGTATTGGTTAGGTTAGGACCAGATCTGGAGTGGCGCTACCATAGACTGCTTGCATGGAATATCTTTTTTCCTCAAACTTCATATGTCGAATGAAACCTAATCTCCAAAGTGATGGAGATGGAGCCTTTAGGCTGTAACTATGTCCTGAGATTACCCTTATAAAAGAGAACCAGATAGTTTCTGTACCCTTTCTGCCGCGCGACATGGCAAAGATACAACTAAATGACAGCCAACTAGAAACCAGGAAGTGAGCTCTCACCAGATACCAAATATTCAAGTGCCTCAGTCTTGGACTTCTCAGCCACCAGTAATGTTGAATTCTGCTAAAAGAACAAGATTTGGCTTTAAGATCGCATTTATTGGATTTTTCAAACAAAAAGCAAGGTGCAGTATAAGCAAGAGCAGATCTGTTGAATTGTAGGTGCCAATGACCAATCAGATGAGAAGAAAAGTAAGTATGAGATGAAAAAATTGGATGCGGCAAATTAAGAAGACCTTGAGAAGTTGGTTGTGAAGGAGAGAGAGAGTGTGGTAGCTGGTAAGTCTGTCCTTAACACTTAAGGACCTGTGTCTAGAGTATACCTGGTGGCCCATGTGCCATATATCTAAATATTTAAAGTTATAAACTGACATGTTAAATAAAAGATCTATCTTCCTACCTTAAAAAATATTTATTATCAGAAAGGCCAGGTTCAAATTTGAAAATTTTGGATTTCTCAGATTTGTGCATTAAAATGTGACAGCATAAAGAGTACCTGCTCCAAGTCTGTGTCCTTGGCAAGTAATTTTGGTCCCCTCAGGCACTTTCTGCTCATGTGTGAGGACTCCCCCGCCCCCAGTCTTAACATCCACTCTCTAGGCACAACCTTTGCAAATTGCTCCCAATAGGCCACATTTACGACCCAGGTGAAATATGGTCCATACTTGGGAAGAAAGCCTTGAGAAGAAGATCCTAGAAATGGGCTTGAGGTCCCAGGTACTCGAAGTATGGTCTAGAAGGACAAAACATGAGCTCCGGGTGTATATATCTGCTTGGCCTTGTGGAGTCCAGGCTCTACAAAGAGCAAACACCCAAGTCAGACTCAGGCCCTATAAAACATAGGATCTATGTCAGAGGTCCCTCTTCCTTACTTTTGAAAGAGGGTATTTTTAAAACTCCAGGCATATTTTTCTCCTGTTTTGAATTAAATTGTCCTTCTTAAAAGGTAAGTAGAGTAGCTTGCTTTTAGTTTATTTATTTATTTATTTTTATTCAACATTATCTAGAGGAGGAAATCGATAGGCTGTAGTATAGTTTCAAATGAAATTGGCTGGTTACTGAATTCTTGTAAGACATTGATTTGTGAGTTATTTATTCAAGTTCACTGAATAAGCAATTTACAAATCATTTTTGATTGAACTTGATTCAGCACTCTGAAGTAAGTAAATAGTGAATCTCTATCAGGGTTTCTGTGCAATGGAGAATGCTAAATTTATATTATAAATCTAACAATTTTGCTATATTTAGATTTTATTTTATTGTTGCTCCTTGAGATACATATAAAGGTTAGGTCTACATTAGTAAAATAAAATGAAAACTAAAAACCTGCAACATTATTTGCTGCAACAATATACTTCAAGTAAGATGATTTAGACTTAATTATCCAAATAACTAGCTTAATTTTCTTCTTCATTTTAATTGTATAAAACTGTCCAAACATAAAAATTTTTCTTAGTCTTATTCATTTTAAATTTTGACAGTGATATTAGACTAAAAACACTGTCTCTGACATTGTATCTCTAAACTTAAAATTGGCAGATCTTCACAAAAGAGATGCTTAATGTGATTTTAATTTTTTCGTATACCAATATAATTAATCTACCATGTACAATATTTGATGTAATGTTATAAGCTGTACAGATTTTGGAAATACCTCATTTATCATATTAAAAAAAGACAACATTAATGTTCTTTTACCCTGTTTCCTTTTTCTACTTAGATCCAAAGAGGGAGATAGATGTTCTAGAGAAACTGTGTATTAAAGTACTTACTGTTTAAAAAATCATTCGAGAACAAGATAACAAGAAAAAAATCATCTGGTACTTATCAAATAATGAACTATTTTGATAATTAATAAACTGGAAGAATCAGAGGTTAGAGATATGAAACAAAGTCATGGTTAGTTATTTTAAAATAACAAGTTGACCTAATGGTTAATCAATAAAAACTATTCCCAGAAAGTCTCCTATTATATGGATTTACACAAATAGATTATGTGGTCTATAAATGTCTTATGAATTACTCCCACATGTTTCCTTCTATTTCTCCCATGTTTGATGTAAAGTATAATAAGAGGCCTAAAGTACTAGTTAAAACATTTATGAATTATTTGAAAATCAGAAAGATTTCAACAATTTTGGTCACATTTGTAATTGTTTATCCTCATTTAAATATACTCAGCTTTTTGAAAAACATGAATAATAAGGCAGGAGATAGAGGCTGACTCATATGGTAACAAAATTATAAGCAAAGGGAGCAAAGATCCACAGCCATAGATCAGGTTTTAATAATGTTTTCCCCATGTTCATGGGTACAAATGTATCCACTTTCTTTTAAATATGAAATCAAAAACAGAAAGCAAACAGACAGAAAGGTGGCAAGATGACTTTGTCTTGATACTGAGTAATGGAGAAAATGTGCTTTTATCTTGAACATACACATAAAGTGACTCTTGTTCACAAAAGGCATTTAAAATGCCCTCATTGTTCTCCTTGCTGCAGAGCACCCATCCTTCATTTAGAATGCTGATCAGCCAGCAGAATCACTGGTCAATAAGAACACAAAGACTCTTCAACTAAAGGAGTCAGAGTGGCAATACCAGGCAGCCATTCACAGTAAAAATGCACACAAAGTATTTGGGGAACAAGTTGAGTTTTTCGTGGAAATCTATGAAGAGTGAGTCAGTGCTTAAAGTTGTCTTTTGTGTGATTCTGTAAGCAAAGATTAAAAAATAAGAGCCATAAGTGGCTTGAAACAAAAGTAAAGACATCATGGCACAAGAGAAGCCAAGAGAAGCATGATACCCACTAAAGGGGATTATTTCCTGACCGGAATTTTTGTGAGCAGACTTGAGGTTATTATCTATTCCTAAGCAAAAAGGAAGTGGAAGACAGACATCGATAGCCAACTCCGTACATAGCTTTTGCAAATAGTTGTATATAGACTGAATAGAGTTCTTTTTATAGTGTATCGATTTGATCACTATCAAAAATCCTTTTGTTATTTTGGTAAAATATTGAGTTAAAAACTCCTCTAGGTACTACTACTGTTATATAACTAAACTGAAATATATCAGGCTGTTGTGTTAGGCTTCTAGTGAACAGAGTGAGTGACACAGGTAATCTGTACCCCATCTGAATGGAGCACATTACATAAACACTGCTTTTAACAAAATGGATCAAAGGTAGAAAAGAAAATTCTGAAAGCCTTTTAACAGTCCTTAAATCTCTTCTAGAATGATTCACAATATGTGACAAATGTAGTTAATAGAATCTCAGTACACATTATTGGTTAAACTAGAGATAAAACTTTATATTCTATAATAACTTAAATCAATTGCAAGCTTCCTGAGGGAGAAGAAATATATTCAGTGAATTCTGGGTTTCTATATTTCCTTCTTAAGGTTGTATCAAAGAGCAAGAGGGTTTGCATGTGGCCAATCCATAACAAATGGGAGAGAGGGGCAAGAATTCTTAGATTCTTGAATCATTTGGACACAAGGTAAGGTCTAGTCTTGAAATAAACCTCAACTCAGTAAACCTGTGGTGTGAGTTCTCTGCAAAACTTCCTATGGCTTGCAATTACCTATAGGAAGTGAATAGTTATTTCTCTCATAAAACACTGCCACAGGTATACTACTATGGCATGGGTTTTGGTTTTATATCACTAACTTTCATGGGCCGTAAAATGCAAGCAATGAATAAATGGTATGTGGAAGAATACTCTGAGTTGAAAAAGTTGTTTTTTAATATCTTCAAAGAAAAAACACTTTTAAAAAATCTTGTAAGTTAGACTTCAAGAATCAAAATATTATGATTTTCACTTTTTAAATGTCACCTTGTTCTGAGCCTTTGCTCTTAATGATTAACAGAAATTTCTAAAGACGTCCAGCAGCAGTCATGACATCAAACAGGAAGAGAGAGCCTATGCATAACACACACCCAGGAGAGATGTCCTGCAGAGGAAATATCACAAACAATGTTATGTCACGGGTTTCTCTAAACCCACCACTGCCAGGCACCTGTGCTCCAGGGCATCCATCCAATCAAACAGAGAGCAGGCACCTTGCCATTTCAGCAGATGGGTATTAATGTCGAAGGCAAAGGAACCATGTACAGTATATATTTCAATTATGAGTGTGGAGACTTGGAGTCCCAGTTGGAATCGTGTCCATTCCTTTCTGAGCCAGTAATAAACTACAGATTGTAACATCCAGAATGTGCTTTACACAAAATTAGCTTTTAGGAAAAATACACATTTACAAAGGGAAGAACATATTTTATATGACAAGTTGAGAGTCAAAGGAAACAAGCTGAATAGTCCTTAAAGAAATGTCCTAAGCTTTTTTATTTCTACTGAAAAGCATTGAAGAAACATAAGGAAAGGAACATTTCTACTGCACAGATATATTATGGGAGAACTGACAGAGTTTTGAAATCCTGTGTATTCCTAGATGTCAGTGTGTATTTCCATTTCTCGAAGTATTCTAGTCAAACAAACCTCAGTGGTGAAGTGGCTTCTGGGACGGACTCTTTTTACACTTTTGGTGAATATTCTAAGACACAGGTGTCTAAGTCTATCCTTCCAGGTTATACTTTTTAAATTTTAAAAAGATTTCAAGGAAAAATATCTAGGTCTTATCATGATTAATATTATTCACTAGCCAATTATTATTTCAGTATATTATAAGCATTTTAAATTATAATATATCACTCTACATTTAATTATATTTACATAACATCATTATCATCAACAAAAAATATTTAAATGCTCCCTTAATATTTCATACATTATTCTGTCCAGTTGGCATTACAAAGCAAGTGGCCAACCTGGGTGAACGGTTGACATTATCAAAAGAAACATCAGATTGTTTCCTTGCTTTGGCATAAAGACACACAGAAAGCTTCTTAAGAGTTTTAATCTGTTCTAACTAACTTAAGTATAAAAAGAGATTATTTTTTTCAAATTACCCAAAAATATATTATTACACTTAGTACATCATTAGTTCTTATGAAATTGTTTTGGAAGACCTGGCATTAGTAAATGGGAAGAATGTCAGCATGCCTTGAGATGTCATCAGGCTAATGAAATGTCTCTAAACTTTTGTTCAAAGATTCAACTATTTATTTTATTGACCACAAAAGCTGCTGATATCATGGTTCTGACAAGTAGTCACAACTCAAGAGCCGAATGGGAATTAGGTATAGTAGTAGGGTCCCTATTCAACCATTTAATGTGTTATGGTTATGTCCCAGTTACAATGGCATAGACTTCAGGCCCTGCAGTTATTCTAAAACCTGATAGCTTTGCTTGTTTTCTAAAATGCTGCTTGAGGCTCATTCTCTTTTAATAATTCACTCTGATAACACAGAGACGGTCAAAAGTAACACCTGTAACACTTGAGGGAGTTGCACAGGCAACCAAATGGCTGAACCAGCCACCAGAGAATAAGAATAATAGTAGCAACATAAATAGTCCCTGTACTACTTATTGTCTGTCCAATATGGATTGAGAAGTTATGTGCTGAATTTAATTCCTAGTCGTTCCATCATTTCCAATTCAGATTGACTCCTGTCTCCCACTTCTCTAAGTTTGGAACTCCCATACTACTCTCACCATCATCTTGAAATAGAGGTCCCACAAGCATATGCCCCGGCTGGTCTGCATCTTCATTCCCAGGCAAGAAACAGACTTTCTGGCTAGTGAATAGCCACTCCATCCACACTGACTTACACTGGTATCCAGTCCCACCAGTGCCACTGCTTCCTAATTACAATAATAATAGCTACTACATATGAGCACTCATATGTACCAGATCTTATGTTAACCACTTATTATCGTTGCTTCACCTAATCTTCTCAAAAGTTTAAAGCAGACCCATCCTTCAGCTCTAACATCTCATTTTCAGAACAATATTGTGTCATTCCACATGTACTATCTTGAAATAAAATTCATAGATAATATAACCTTCCTATAAACATAGTAATAAAAAATGAACAGAATGCTCTTGCTATACTATAAAAGAGAAATTAAAAATTTATATTAAAATGATATTTATTTTCAATAGATCTTGATTACTTCTTTGAATAAAGAAATTCCCTGGCACAATTCCTCTAGAAGACGTGATGAGGTACGCAGAGGTTTGCACCCGTATGTGGTATCACTATGAATACAGCCTCCTCAAATAGGTCTGATAAGGCTGTCTTACTGAAGATCAAATTTACACAGTTGCTGCTGTCTATGTGGTCTTTCTTTTTTTCTGAAAGGGTGAGCAACTTTTGATAAGAAAACACAAACAAAATAAAATCTTCCCTCAATTTATGTGATAGTAATTTGCATTCCAGGAAAATTCAGTGTATTTTAAAATCATGCAAAAAACAAACAAATAATGTTTATATGCAAAACACTGTTCAGTTTTAGGTTTAGATAATTATAAAGAGGATTTTTCACCTGCATGAATGCCTTGGGGGCACTGAAAATTAGTTTGGTGCATTATGCAGTCCTCCATGGTGAGACAGTCCCACACATCGCAGGGTGCCCAGCATCCCTGGTCTCTGCCCATCAAGTGCTACCACCTTTTCCTATCCTGTAACCACCAAAACTCCCTCCAAGGGAAATCACTGCCTCCTTCCCATTTGGGAAAGATCACTCTAAAGAGTAGACAATATTGGCCCTATTTTATAGATTGAAAAGCTGATTCTTGGAAATTTGCCTGAAGTCAAATAGCTAGTAAATGAGACCCAAACCCAGGTCTATTTTAATTCTAAAGAATGGGCTCTTCTCATTACATGACACTGACTTAGGCCAATTACTCCATTTAGAAACATACAGGTAACTTAAGTAGGGTTGAAATGAGGACTAAACAGTGCCTAATATTCTAGAAATTTCTACCCGTTTAGCTTTGAGTAAAATTCTATGGCTTTTTTTGTTTTTAGTTCTGTTCATTTTTTAATCCAGTTTTCTAATTTCTATTTTGATTTTAAAATACTTTAAATTGATTGAAATTCTTTGAAAGTTAAAAGTCAAAGAAAATTAAAAATATGAGCTATGAAACCACCCATTTTAATTCCATTTTATGAATTATGAGTATTGCCTTTGCTACTCTAACATAATTTCAGGGACAGCATTCAACATCAAAAATTCTTCGAAAAAACATTTGCTCCCCCTACTTTTTTTTCAGATGTAACGATCACCTTTCCCTTAAGGCTACCCACCCTTAGGTTCTTCACTTTGGTTCACCCCAAAACTGAATGCTCACTTGCCAAATTTGTTCTCTCAATATAAGACTACAAAGCAGTGGTTATCTCATCAATCAAAATGATCTCTCTGCATATAATTTCTATAGAACGATCATTAGTATTTCTAGCCTCCTGTTGCTAGAAATATGAAAGTAGTGATTCCAAATATGTAGCATGAAATCATCAGGAAGGCCTGTTCAAATACAGTTTGTTGAGTCTCACCCCAGACTTTCTGATTCAGAAGGTTGGGGTGGGGGCGGGGGCAGTCTAACAAATTTCCAGGTACTGCTGGTGCTGCTGATCTGAGGCACACTTTTAAAACCACTGAAGAAATTTCACCCCAGTGATATTTGACAGAAGAAATACTATGTAGAGGTTACATAATGACTAAGGAACCATATTTATATTCTTGTGTATGTTCCAACTAAATATTGAATAAATTGGTGTTAAAATTTTCATCACAGTTACTTAAAAACAAAAATCCTTGAATTCCTGCTGTGAGGTGATAAGGAGGTGTGAGTTTCTAATCCAAGTTTCCATATTGGGAACGTAGAAACTTTAACTGGGAACCTTATTACACAAGGAAAGTCATGCTATAATAAAGGAAGCAATATCTAAAATTATAACAATACAATATCAGTAATAATATCTAATATTTACTAAATATTTACCATAGGCAAGGTACTGTACTAAGCATTTTTTCTGAATTACCTCATTTAATATTAGTCTTGTAAGATTCGGTTTTTATTACATTCCTATTTTACAGCTGAGCAAATCGAAACACAGAGAGGCTATATAACATGCCCATGGTATTAGAGCCAGAGAGCTTGTTTTGTCCCGGACCAAAACATGAGTGCCCATCCACCCTGATAAATGGTTCCCCTCAACAGTTCCTCAACTTTTTCTCTCTTTATTAGGTGTTGCCACTGACTAAATCCCTCTGGCCATGAGATAGGGCTGTTCATATACATAACAAATACATTCCACATATGGAAAACTTTCTATTGCCCCAGTGATGCTATTGCAAATGGTTAGTTGTCAGATCCATGTAATTTGAGAATACAGAAGATCAGAAGATCATGGATTCTTTAATTAGCCTCATGCTCTTTTATCATATGCAAATCTGACCTTTTAGCATGATGTTCCATGAAAAAAATACACTAATGGCTGGTTAGCATATTTTACTTTTCTATGAACTGTGATAAATTCAGAACAATGTTAGCATACTTTATATTAATTTTTGCTGTTTTATACAAACTTGGTTTGAATTTAAATAAGAACACTGAGTAACCATTATATAAAATATGTTTTTAACTTTTTAGTAACAGGCAGCTGATTTTGGAGAAGTTTTTAAAAGCATAAAATTATCTACCCTACTCAGCCATATTATAACCTGAAGTGAGGAAGTTTGAACAAAGAAGAACAGTTAGTATAAATCTTGGCTTCATAGTTGAAAAAAAAACAACAAAAAAATAAAACTTCTTTTAATAAATGACTATAAAAGTTAATAAAATGTCAGTAGGATAAGTGATCAACTGTTGTGACATTAAGAATAAGAAGTAATACATATTCTAAAAGGTTAGCCCACAAATGGAATGTCATTTTATTTCATTCACATTACAGGCTACAAATATATCATCTATAAACACTCTAAAAACACACAATGATAAGTAAAACCATCAATTCTTGTAGCAAAATATTCTTCAAGCCAAAGCCGTCATCATTAAAAAGAACAAAATCTATAGTATGACAATATTTTTATGATGATATTGATATTTTATTTTTGAATTAACTACACCTTCTTTGATTCCTTATATCATTCACAACTTATCTCTAAATATCTAGGTTTCTAAATAGCTGGGTCATATAATCTTTTGAAAAGTGATTTCCTACAATTTTTTTGAGGAATTCACATTTAATTAACAGAAAAAAAATCTTATTTGCCTCTATATCTTCCTGTGATAATAAAATTTTTACCTAAGGTATAGTTTAAAACAAAACTTTCTTAATTAGTTCATAATAGAGCAGTACACTAACATGTTGTAAGAAAGTCAAAGAATAATTTTCAGTTAACAGTTCTCCACAGTGTGACAATTACAAAATACTTCTAAAAAAATATAGGCTTGAAATTACTCTATCATTTCAATAGAAACTCAACTAGCTTATATTTACAAATTTAACAGGTAAAATTTTAAAACAGCATGTCCCATTTGTTTTTCTAATAGTGGCATTAATTTTCACTGTATCTGAACAAGGTGAAATAAAAATGAATAAAAATGGCCTATACATTAGGCAAAAATAAATATTCTTTTTCCTTTTCCTGAGTTCTACTGGTCTGATTTTAAAAGAAGAATGATCAGATATTCTCAATTCTAGTTTTCCAACATTTTTAATGTCTGCTTAATCCTGAAAATTTCTGAATTGTGGCTGAAGCCAGAAAGGGAAGTAGAAGAGTGAAGGTTGGAAAGACATTTGGAATTAGGGCTGAAGACAAAGGGAAAGAGAGACAGGATAGCAAGGGGAGAAGATTTTAAACAAACTGGGGCTGAAGCCAGAGAAAGGCAAAAAACTTTGTCTATGGAATAGGCTGAAGGTGAATTAAAAGTAGAAATGGAAAAGTGAAATTATGACAAGTTTTCTCTCCCTCTAAAATAATCCAGAGAGCAGAGGTTCTATTATACCATTTATAAAGTTCATATTTTAAAATTATAGCAAGCTGTAAACATATGGCAAAAGAGTTCATTACGTCTTCTAATGACAAACTAGAACAGAAAATACCAGAACACATAATAAAACTTCCAGTAAACCAGAAAATAATGTAAAGCATATTTATCTAACAACCTTTTTTATATGTACTTCTTAAATAATTAGAAATGGTCATTTCTATGTGATCATTAAAAACTATGAAAGTAAGGGTGAATTTTCTTCCTTTAACTTTTAAATAGTTACTATCCTCAAAATGTTTGTGATATTATCATTTTTAAGCAAGTTGCTTATCACATCCAAAAGTATAACTATCTTTTCTACAGGAAGAGTCTCTGCAAAAATGTCAAGGCACCATCACATTCAGTAAATGATTTCTTCTTCAAACAGGTTAATCAAGTTATCAGACAAATGAGAAAAAAATTACACTCAGGAATGATAAATGTTGTGATTGATGACTATGTAGATTCTAAGATAAATAAAATTGATTTCATAAAGGCTGTCCTCAATATGTTGAAATTGTATTTTAAATCCTATATGTTCCAATAACTATTACTAACTCCTATCTGATAATAATGACTACAAAAAGGAAAAACATTTGTATATGCATTTGTTGCCTTTAGGATTTTTGTGAATTCAGATAAGGGCCAAAGGTGGAACCAGTGCTGCTCTCACAACCTTAGGCAATAAACACAACTCTTTCTAAGACCTTAAAGCAAAACATAATATTCTTTTTATAAAACTTTGAAAACTATAATAATTAATACCAACTTCTGAAGTGGTGTATATGGTTGTTAACTAATGTTCTCTTCTACATAATCTATATCTATATTCATTAAACTTTCATAGTGAAATGACTATTGGCCACAGATCCAAGGTTTGACCTGTTAGTTTACCCAAGGAATCTTGGCATCTCCTTCCCAGCATGCTGAATCACTGAATAGAAATAGCCTGTAGCTGGTGTCAGACTGGTTCACAATTGCCCATATGCAACAGGCAACATGATCACAGTGTTTGATGGAGGTGCATTATTTATGGCCCTTGGTGACTGCAAGCCACATTACTCTGCATTACATACATATTGCATTTATAATTCAGGAGTGAAGGAGAAATGGATTTTATTAAATACACGTCATATTTAATAAGAAAAAAAGAAAGAATCACATGTGCTTTCCACAATAAGAATACTTTAACATCGATCTAAAAAGCTGTTAATAATTGTTCTTTTAGTATGAAGCAGTTGATGCTATTTTTATGCAAAGTTTTAGATCACAAAGCACATTGGAATTGAAATTAGATATTTCTGGTTCTAGCCAGGTCATTTTGTAAAATCCCTAATAATAATTACTTCCACTGCTGGCACAGGCTGTCTGCCGCTATGCCAATCTGGATAAAGGCAGCACTATATATGCATGTAAGGGGTCAGCATGGTGTGCATGGTGTAGAGCCAAAACCATTCCACAGTTCAAATCCTGTGTTCTTATACAACAAGCCCTAGAACCCCTCTGCCTTCATTAGAAATAGGTTTTTTTGCTTGTTTATTTGTTTGTTTGTTTTTTAGAATACAGATGATAGTAGATCTAAGTTTTCTTCCCATTTTAACACTTTTTAATCCTCAATACCTCTGACATGACTGCTCAGTCGTATATAAGGTCCCTTATAACTATTACTTACCAAATGTATTGAGAGCACATTAGATGCCAGGCTCTTATTGAAGTGTTTTGCATGCATATCCTCCTAAAAATCACAATAATTTGATGAGGAGTTAATCAGAAGCAGTTTTTAGCATAATATCCCTCCTTCTCTTTTTGGTTACTTAGTTTGGTATTTTCTTGATAGTGTGTACCTAGGTTGGTATATTTCTCTAAAAGCAGAACTGAAAGAATTCAGAAGGAAACTAGACAGAAAAAGTGAAAGGAAGGAAAAGAATAGTAAATATTGTTAATAATTCATTTAAGTTTTAAAAGCCAAACACAATTTTTGCAAGCACTAATTTTATCACAAGTAATTTAAATAAAAGAGCAAAACTATCTTATTCTCTTTTTCTCCACACAGCACTCTCTCCATGCATCTATTGTAAAATATAGCAAAATATACTATAATTCCAAGTTTTCATATTTTTCCCTCAGTTAAGGTAGGGACTACCCCCAATCAATTCTATAGTCACAGTGGCCAGCTAAAGGTCTAGCAATTAGCAGATACACAAAAATGCTTTTTGCATGAATGATTACTGACTGAATGAATGAATGACTGAATGAATAGTCTTAAAGCATCCACCAATGTTTTCACTATCCTCAGGGAGCTCAGAATAGGTTCTTAGAATCCATTCCAGAAAAGATGAACTTTCCAAAGAAGTTTCTTTAAAAAAGACCGACATACAAGCAAATGTATTTAGGTTGACTTTGTCAGCCCAGTGTATCAATTGTCACAGCTGTTTTAATACTTAAAATAATTGCTGGAAAACGCTCTACTAAAGAGAGAGAGAGTTGGCAAAAATAGCAGGTCCTCTAGTATATTTCCCCTCTTCACCTTATCTGAACCTTTGTACAATATATCTGGAAGACTTACTCAATATGAAAGAACCAGCTCTCTTTTGAAACAAGTGAGGTGACTGCCTAAGGCTGTAACAAGTTCCCTAGAAAGCTAAATTGAAATCATGTCTTTTTAAGAAATGATGAGTTGAAAACTTGTTCTACAGAAAAAGTTTTTTAAACTTTATTTAGGTACAATTCCTATGTAGCACAATTCACTCACTTAAAGAGGGCAAGTCAATGGTTTTTAGTATATTAGAGAGTTGGCTTCAGTATTAACTTTTGGGGATCCGTATATACAGTGATTCTTTTGAGAAGGAGAATGCAACTTCTAGCGGTACTCAATGCTTAGGCAATCTAGGTTATGATTTCTAGTTTATGAGTTCATAAACTCAACTATTGTTCCCAGAATACAACCTTGCCCCAATGCCAGGTTTGTCATCCACCAAGACCTGGCTATTGAGCTCTGTGTAACAGTCCATATTCCCTGTGGTATTCAATGAGATGTGCAACACAGATTTCCCTTCAAAGAAAAACATTCTCTCTAGCTGCAGAGAATATGGTCAGCAGATGGTCTCCAGCTCACAGTGCTTGCAGAGTCTGCCTCAGCTGCAAAGAGTTGCCTGACACAGATCCACCCTTCTAGAGGCAACCACATTCAGTCACTCAGTGAGAAAGGGTAGAAAAGCTTAGCCATTTTGGTCTGACACGGGACACTCTGATGGCCAATACTCATTCCAGACTTCCTGCAGAGCAGGCTAAGATTTTGCTGAGCTGCTTCACAGTTTGCCTTTTCCCTTCCAATACTACTTCTCCCTCCTTTCACAGGTGTTGATCCCTAATAAACATCTTGCATCTCAGACTCCATCTTAGCATCTCAGAAGTCAAGGCTATTCTCAGGAGTGGTCTGAAAAAGCAGGCAAAAAAGATGGTTTTGGAGCTAGATCACAAATGCCTCCTGGCAATGAACGCCTCATCACTGGTGAAGGTGAAGCACCGACAGCACAAAGTAGCAACCAGTTGTTAAAACTTTCACTGGAGGTGAATTAGATGGGTGCCCCAGCAAACAGAATTACACTAGGTACAGCCTATCATATATTTGAGGCATAAGGAAGAAATAGTAGCTATAAAGACACCAGGATTGGATGCCTATTTCTAAGTGCCATTGATGCTCTATAGAAAGATATTATACAGAGAAGGGTGAGTGACAGCCAGTTAAAAGCCAGTTATGAAAGCCTGTGAAATTCTTTGGTTACATACATACAAAGTTGTTCTCATTATTTGCAAGGGAATACCAAGCCCAGTACATAACAATATAAACGACTTTATTTCGAAGAAGTTTATATACAAAACCAAGGCCGTCTATTATGTGCAGGTCAGAGAAATGTACAGGTTTGTTGGAAAAATCCTGAAGTTGCTGTAAGAACTAGCCAATGCAATCTAAGAGGAGCCAAAGGAATAAGTGTAGAAGTTGACTCTGAGGGTATTTGATCAGCTAGAACAGAACATTAAATTGGATATTGAAGAATCTATTGACTCTGGAGCTCTCTATCTTGATATTCCCTGGAAAAGACCCTAAGAGATTGTGTGAGTTTTCTATTTGGATGGTTCTTAGAAGCATGGAAAAAGTGATAGCTCATTCTGAGCTAAGTTGAAATGCCAAAATTATCATTCAGACAGTGGAGAAGGGGAATAAAGGGATCAGGGAATTGAGCAGCCAGAAAAAAATATATCATGTAAAATGAGATGAACTACCAGATGATCATGTTTTACAGGAATGCCCAAGAGACACACTATTTCCAAGGTCATAGGAATGCAGTGGTGACAGGGGCAACTGCTTCATCAAAATGTTTAGTGGTTATTCTCCACTTCTTCAGTTTTGACCAAAAAAAGTTGTTACATACATTGGCTTGCTGATAGCAAAAGGGATAATAGAACCAAAAACCACCCAGAGCTAGGTAGCAGTACGTAACCACCAGAAGCTAAGAATTTGCAATCACTGTAATGGCTAAGTATGTCAGAGTTTCTGCTAAGGAAACCAAAGTTACAAAGAACTATAGAGATAGTTAAAAGAACACAACATCCCAAGGGTCAGAGAGATGTGTAGCCAACAACAGTACTTCGCAATTTGTAATAGCAGAAGAAATCAAGCATGAAAGAACAGAGTGCTAAGGACTGTCTCCCAATAAAAAGTTACAATGCTTTGTCCATTTTAAGACCTGAGCTATTTCCCAGGCTCCATAACATAATTACTTCAGAGATGGTTGGATCCTTAGCAGGGAGGACTCTACATACATCAAGTTTACGCAGCAATGATTCTCCCATCCTTTCCACAAAGGGATTTATGGCCATTTACTTAGACAATTGTATTTTGTGCAAAGGAAGATATCCAGACATTTTAAAGCCAGTTGCACACAAGCTCAGAGTGGACCTTGATATCTGGACACCTGACATGTTAATGTCTCTCTGGGAGAGTTGGGACATGTGTTGGTTCAGGTCCTATGAAAAACAGATGCTGAATTGGGGTTAGAAGCAGGGGAAAGTTACTAGGAGAAACTCCTCTGCAAGATGAAGGAAAAAGTAGTGGGAGTAGGAAAATCGAGGCTTGAGTTTGTTGTGTTAACTCTACGTTAATTCTCTGGCCCATGTTCATGTGTGTAGGATCACCTGGACATCATGCAAAAAATCACTTGATCCATTACATTGGTGACCTTTTGTTGATTGGTCCATATGAGCAAAATATGGCTAGTATGTTGGAGGTCTTGATAAGCTACATGTACTCAAGAGGGATGGAAATAAGCTTCCCATAAACCATTAAGATTCAGGGGACTGTTGCAACCATAAACTTTTAGCAGTCCAACAGTCAGAGTTTGCCAAGACATCACCTATGAAGTACAGAACAAACTATTACAGCTTGTGTATCTTACCATGTATAAAGAAGCACCATGCTGGTGGGCCTCTTTCATCTCTGGAATCCAGAATAGTAAGGCTATCATCTTTAAGTGGATTGCAATGCAGTGAAGAGCTCTACTACAGGTCTTAGGTGCATTACGAGCAGCCCTCACACTTGGACTGTATGATCTGGCTCACCCTGTGATGTGGGAGGTTATCAGTGATGGAAGAGATGCCACACGGCAAGTCCCAATGGGAGAATCATAAAGTGGCTCTCCTGAAGTTTTTGGCAAGGTCTTGCTATCTGCAGTACAGAATTATATATCTTTTGAAAAATAACTCCTGGCATGCTACTGGGCTATTGTAAAGTTGAAATGCCTGACCATGACTCACCAAGTGAACATATGGCCAGAACTGTCCATCATGTGTTGAGTCCTGTAAGACCCACCAAATAAAAAGGTACTGTGGATCCAGGAGCAATACATCATAAAGTAAAAAAATGGTATATCTGTGAATGAACATAAGGATTGGAATCAACCACTGTTATACAATGCCCTCCCTCAACTCATTTTTATAGCTGTATGGGAATTTTTTATGACCAGCTAATGGAGGAGGAAAATCCTTCTGATGAACAAACAGGTGCAATGTATCATCTCATTCATTTGGGATAAAACTAGTGATGTCATAATATATAATATTATATAACATATTAAGACTTTTGAGCAATGGTGAAAGTCCTGACTAACTCTTCATGGGTAGGGAAAGAAAAAGATCACAAGTTCTGGAATAAAGAGGCTGGATTAGACATATAGAATACCTATGAGAGGGATATAAGCAAATGGGCATGAAGTGTGAAGCGTGAAGATCTGTGTATCACGGGTCAATGCCCACTAAAGAATATTTACCACTGAAGACTCAGTAATTAACTGAGTAAGCAAAACTCAGCCAGTTAATGTCAGTCAACCTTTGTCATCAGCCACCTCAGTGTTGGCTTGAGGAGCAGATGAATAAAGTGGTCACATTGGTAGAAAAGGAGATCACGAATGTGCCAACATCATGGACTCCCACTTATCAAGGCCAATTTAGAAATTGAATTTCCAACCTGCCAACAATAGATATCAACGTGGAGCCTCTGATATGGCACCAATGTTCAACAAGTCTATCCAGCACATGAGCCTTTTCCATCCATTAGTTCATATTCATAGGACTATACATAACATGTATTCCAGGTGTGAATTTGCTTCTTTTGCCTAAAGGCCAAAGGCAGCACTCTGTCTGAGGGATTATGAAATATCTGATACACCAGTATGAAACCAAACATAACATTACCTTAGACCAAGTGACAACTTTACAACACAGTCAGTGCCACTGTGGGATATGACCATTCCCTAGTTATATCACAAACCACATTATCCAGACATTGTTTGTCTAGTAGAGCTTTGGAATGTCCAGTTGAATGAACAGACAAAACCCCAGATCAGAGGCAATACCCTATATGAAAGGGGTGCTAGCCTTCATGAAGCAGTATCCACATGGAATCAAATAACTTTATATGGTACTATGTCTCTGAAAGGAAGAAATCAGGGGCACAGGAACCAAGAAGTTGGGAGTTGCCCCACTTACCATTGAAACCAAAGATCCATGAGGAGCTCTGTGCTCCTGTCCCCGTAATTATGCACTCTACAGGGTTAAAGGTCATGATCTACAGAGATAACAATTTCACCAGAGGATATCATAAAAGTCCTATAAGCTATGACTGTTGTCTAAAGAGTTGAAGCAAGAAAAAAAGTCATCATCTTGACAGGAATAACTGAATTGGATCATCAAGAAGAGTTGCGGCTGCTGCAACGAACTGAGGGATGGGAGAAATACGCATAGGACACAGCTGACCCACTTGGGGGCCTCGTTGTACTCTCTTGCCCTTGTAAGTATAAATAGACAAATCAGCAGTGCAGGCATAAGAAGAGCATAGTAACTAAGAGATCAGACCTCTCAGGGATAATAGTCAGGTGATATTACCAGATAAACCTCCAAGGCCAGCAGAAGTGATGGCTGAGGGTGTAAGAATTCTAAAGTAATGGTACGGGGAAAAAAGTAGCAGTTGTGGCCCTAAGATCAACTGTAGCAGTGGGGATGGAGTTGATTCTGCTAAATCCCCTTTTAAATTTCCCCTCAGGAGAAGAGGCCCATCAAAATCCTAGAGGAGATACTCCTCAAATAAATACAGAGAAATGAAAAAAGGTGACAAAAGAGGGAACTACGACATTTATGGAAATGTGACACCCAGATGCTCCTTCGGGCAAGTACTTGCTGTCTTCAGTGTTTGCCACAGCCAAAAGAGTTATCCATTGCTGCTAACAAACCACCCATAAAATTTAGCAGCTTATAACAAGAATTTTATCTCAAATTTCTGTGGGTCATGAATTGGCATATGGCTTAGCTGGGTGCCTCTGGCTCAAGGTCACTCGTGAGGTTGTTGACTGGGCTATAGTTTCATCTGAAGGTTCTACTGTGTAAGGGTTTGAAGGGTTCACTTCCAAGCTCACTGACATGGTCACTCAGTCCCTCACCAAGTGATCCTCTCTGGAGAGCTGTCTTGCAAAATGACAACTGGCTTTCCCAGGGTGAGTGACCTGGAAGAAAGTGTGAGGGCAGTCTATATCAGTCTATAACACCTCTAGGCTCCCTGCTTGGTTGGCCTGGGCATTGTCAGGCCTGCACCATAGTCCAACTTTTTCCTCTGGCCAGTCCTGTTTCCTCATCCTTCCTCTCATGAGAGTTGATCCCTAGTGAACACCTTATACCTGAAACTCCATATTCCATGCAGGTGGGGAGGTGGTGAGAGGTGTTTTATTCCTTTTCTATCATTTCTGAGTGTTTTATTCCCAGAAGACTCCAAGTTCCCTTTTCTGATTCACTGTTTCTTCCTCGCTGACCAGATCAGTGGGCCAATGGACTAGAAGGGCCAGTCTCCCCTAGGCCACAAATGGTTGTGTTATACTTTTCCCAAGTTAGCAGCTATCTCCTGGCCTTATATTTAGGGTGGTTTTGGTTGTGGCAAAGGTAGAAGAGTTTGGAAGAAGTTCTAAGACACTTTTTGTGAATTATGAGGTCTATCGTCCTTAGTAATTTAATCTCAATAAAGACACAGCTAACTTTCAAATGGCAAATTTCTGAAAATTTCACCAAACCTATCTAATAAACAAATAATGATATTATCATGTGAGATACTATATCATATTATATAATATTATAATAAAACTTGGTTTTGTTTTTATTTTTGTTAATAATATAGTGATTTAAAATATTTTAAATTTGTAACACACTATTTAGGTTCCACCTCAAGCTATATATTCTTTGATAAAATAAGAATTCTTCAATTCTTTTGAGAGTACACAAATAATCAAACATACAATTTAGAAGCAGATTTGTAATAAAGATGCAAATTAATTCAAAGGTCCATAATAAGACCATTCAGCCATATGGTCACTAATGACATTCCTAATTATTACAACATCGATACCCCAGTTAGAAGGCAAGATGGAAAAATTCTTCTGTATTTTGATTTTCTTATAATATTTTAAAATTTTTATTTAAATTTTAAGAAATAGATTCTATCTCTGAAACACTTTTTTACACCAAGGAGCGCTGCAAACAGTGCAACTACAAAACTTTAAAAAAGTAAATAGTAATTTCCATGTTCTATGATAAATAAAAAAGTCAAAATACTATATTCATGATTTAGAATACAAAATATATATGAACTGGGAGGTATAATGAATACAACTAGTTTATTCATTCATCAAGACATAATTATTAACATCTATACTGTGTCGGGAACTTCTAGGTATTAGAAAGATACAGCAGTAACCAAAACTGACAGGAATCCCTGTTGTAATGGAGTCCGCATTCTACTCCAGGAGACAGAAAATGAACCATGCTCTATAAGAATCATGGTGCTAAATCTGTCTATTTTAGTTCCTTTTTTAGCAAAAGGACAACACTGGCTTGTAGGTAATATTTTATTGATAAAGTTTTTGATGATGCCCCAGTTTAGTATTTAATAAGAAGAAAATATTCAAGAATTTAGAAACTTTTGACCTATTATTATATTAAAGAGGATCCTTGGAGGAAAACACTATTGAATAAATTATTTGCCTTAGTCAACTCTAGATAAGTAAAAGTTAACTGTTGGCTGCCTAGAGAGGGGAAGGAGAAATGAGGCAGAGGCCCGACAGTGTGTTTACAGGGATCTTTACAAACTCATTTACTAACATAACTGACAGCACCCAACAAAAGGTGGAGTTCTGAATTTAGTAACTATTTAAATACTTGGAGCAGTTTTACTTCACACTGCAATCATCATGTTTACAGAGCTATCAAACATTTTTTTCCTGATTCAAAAAAACCAATATGTATAAAAACCTAGGGCAACTGTTTTCAAAGTAACCTAAGGATCCCTTAAATATCCAGCCATTTTCTCTAAATTGCACTCATCTCTTAATCTGGCATGCCTTTACATTCCCCTTCCTCTTACTCTATTTTACCCTTGAACTCTATTTATGATGGTTAATTATATGTGTTAACTTGACTGGCCAGGGGATGCCCAGATACTTGGTTAAGCATTATTTTGGTGTGTCTCTGAGGGTGTTTCTGAAAGAGATTAGCACTTGAACTGGAAGATCGAGTAAAGTAGTAGATTGTTCTTCCCAGTGTTGGTGGGCACCCTCCTACCCACTGAGCATCCAGATAGATTAAAAAAGGGAGGAGGCTGAATTTTCTTTCTCTGCGTGCCTGACTGCTGAGCTAAGACTTCAGTCTTCTGCTCTTAACATTATCAGTGCTTCTGCTTCTCAGGTCTTTGGACTCGAACTTGAATTTACATCACCAGTTTTCTTGGGTCTGCAGCTTGCAAATGTGGGGTTTCACATGAGCCAATTCCTTATGAAAAAATCTAATTTTACACACACATACAAAAACACACATACAGGAACACACACACAAACACATATTCTGTTTCTCCATAGAGGATGTGAGCTATTGGGACCCCAACGGCAAAGACTTTGAGGCTTGAACTACAAAAAAAACAAGGGCTATTGGAGAAGCTGTAGCCTGAGGGAAATGCAGCATCTGCATCACAGGAAGTTGCAGAGGGATATTCCTGGTGGGAGTATCTGAGGAAACCTTGAATATGTTCTTCAGCAAGGGGTGGCTTTAAAATCTGCCAGGCTTACAGGTGTCTAAAATAAAACCAATCATGTAATAACTTTCCTGACCTCCTGTTCCTTTCACTCTGTCCTTTTCCCTCCAAATTTCTCCCATTAGCAACCTGAAAAAGTAGAAACACCATAACAAAGAGGAAAGAGAAAGACCGATTTTCCTGTATTCAGATTCTGATTCTGCCTGCTGTCAGTCTCAAAAGTTTGATTATTATCTAGGACTTGACCTTTTTAATTACTGAATTGAGAGGTTGTGTGTGTGTGTGTGTGTGTGTGTGTGTGTGTGTGTGTGTGTGTGTGATTTCTATTACCTAAGAGTAATTAGAAAAATTTGTATCCAGTTGCCCAGGTGGGGACAATAACCACTGATTAGATTTAAAAAGATTGTGAGAAGCAAAATTGCTTTTGCAATTATATCTTGTGAAAACTGCTTGTTCAATTTATTGATCATATTTATTTACTAACTTTAATCTTAATATCTCTGCAGAAAACATAATTAAGATAGTTTAAGGTACTCTAATTGGGGAAAAAATAAAGTCAAACTGACTTTAAAGAAAAGTATATAATTTAAACTATTGTTTCTATTCATTAAAAGAATAAATCAATAATTGACATATAATAAAAAAAGTGCATACTTGCTATTTTACAAACCGAGGAAATGCATACAGACAAAAGAAAAAGAAAAAGAATTATATACTATCTTGTAGATAATAACCAATAGTAACACTTGGGGTTATATCTTGTCAAATGTTTCATAGATGGGATCCTCTGAATTTTTTTTTGCACTGAAAATGTATCAAATATCCATTTCGATAAATATAAATCTTTTTAATTTTAAGAGTGGTATTATAAACCATTGTAGTTAACCACCTGCTAATGTCAGTTTTATTTACAATTTTCCATTATTGTAAACACCACCCTTTATACCCATATATAATTCCCCACTTTTCTGCTGATTTTTAGGATGGATTCCTAGAAATAGAACTGGAGGTTCAATATATATGAGCTTTATTTTTGTCAGATTGCTCCAGATAAATATTAAATTCATTTCCACTTCATCCTTAGCAGGGTATGAAAGTAATTTTAATCTTTATCTCAATGAGAGTTGAAAAGTGGTACCTTATTACAGTTTGTATTAGGTTCCAAGGACTGCCAAAACATATTACCACAGACTGAGCGGCTTAAAACAGAAATGTATTGCTTCATTGTTCTGGAGGCCAGAATTCCATGTGCCAGCAGAGATATGCTCCCCCTGAAATTTTCAGAGAGAATCTTTCTCTCCTCTTCCTAGCTTCTACTGATGGTTGACAATTTTGAACAGTACCTTGGCTCGCAGCCACAACGCTTATAGTCTCTGCCTCTATTGTCACATGATATTCTTCCTGTGTTGTCTCTGTCTGTGTCCAAATTTCCTTCTTCTAAGGACACCAGTCACACTGGATTACAGCCCATCCTAATGATCACATCTGCAAAAGCCCTATTTCCAAATAAGGTTGCATTCACAAGTACTAAGAGCTAGAACTTCAACATATAGTCTGGGAAACAATTTAACCCATTACCTTGTTCTAATCTATATTTCTCTGATTACTAGTGAAGTTGAGAATTTTCAATATTTTATTTAAAACATTTGCATGCTTAATCCTTTGTCTATTTTCTAGTAGAGACATAGGCTTTTAAATCTTTACTAATAAAGTCTTTCAATATACTAAACACATCAGTTCCTTTATACAGCATATATGTTGCAAATGTTTTCCAATTTGTCATTTGTCTTTTAATTTATCTTATTCTGGATTTTTTCCTATATAAAAGCTTAAAATGTTTAATAAAATCTAGCAACATTTTCCTTTGTGGGCTCTGAAATCAACAATTAAAAAAGATCCATCCAAACAAAATATTACATTGATAACCATGCATATTTTCTTCTAGTACATTTATGGCTTCATTTCATTAAATATTTTTTTAAATCTATCTGGAATTTATCTTAAAGCATGACATATATAAAGTTGGAACTTTAAGATATATACTTATATTGTTAAAGTCTAATAAGCCAAAGACTACGGGAACAAGCTTGCAGTCTCAGAAAATCGGATTTATTGACTCAGAAGGCTCTCCAGAGGAACCATGGAATGCTGCTCTCCACAAGAGGGAGAGAAACATCTTTTCTAAGCTTTAGTTTCCCACAGAAGTGTTCTGAGAAGGAGATAAGGAGCTTAGCAGATCTTTTCTGGATTGGTTACTGTTTCTGAGGTAGGATTGAAGAATGTGAATTAACTCAGGATTGTGTGTCATCATCACACAAGGATGGCTTAGCATTCATGTATTGCCAGTAATAGATGAGTATAGCAAAGTGGTCTGGGACAGAATCATCAGTAAGAAAATGGCAGTTACTCAAATAGGGTATCATTTTGGCATTTTAAAATGGCTGTATCACCTTAGAAGATACAGGGGTTCCTTTCAACTGTAGAGATGGCTTTATCTGTGTCTGTCCTTAGCCTGACAAATGACAGAGCTGCTTCCATCCTCTCTCTGAGGGCACCACTCTTCCTAGATCGCCAAGTGTCTATCAGGAAGCTCCTGATTTTCACTCTTTCAGTCCCAGAAGAGTTTTTACTCTTTTATTATATTTGTCATATATTTAATATACATATTTATATTTATTTACATAATATGTATTTATATATATAAGCCTATCGGTTATACTTTAACCTGCTAATCTGAAATGCATCATTAATCATATATTAATATATACTCAACCTTTTTTATTCTTTTTATTTTATTCTAATAACCTTTCTGATTTAGTAGCTCTAGAATTATGTTGTTTTATGATTATGCCTCATATTGGTTCTGTTTTATTCTTTCTTATTTTCATGTCTTGATGGATTTTTTTCATGTTTTTAATCTTGAATTGTAAGTTTAATATTAATATTGTAAAATGTGCTTATCAATTAGAATTAAGTTCAAGTATGAGAAACCCTAAATAGTTGTTTAAGTATTTTAGGTTAGTGTCTAGGACAGATAGGGGGCTCCTCTGTTTCTGAAAGCATGCTCCTATTTTTATTATTCAATTGTGCACAGCCTTAACTTTGTGGTCCTGGATCGTAGCCACCATATTTCTAGCTGCAGGATGGGGAGAGGAATGAAGAGTGAGAAAGAGATGAAGTTTCTTATGAAAGGCTTTGAAAAGCTGCAATAGGACACCGCTGCTTATACCTCATTGGCCAGAGATGTGGCGAGGCTATCCTTACTTGCATGGGAGGCTGACAAATAGCATCTTTATTTTGGGCTATTATGAAATCAGCTAAAAAATTCCATTACCGTGGAAGAAGAGGAGAGCAGATATATGGGAGCAACTCGCAGTCCCTACTGTAATGTGCCCAGTGTCTCTTCACCAGTTCTTTTATGATATTACTTTTTACTTTCACTGTTATCCAAGTTTTTTTATATACATATTTGTTATAGAAGAATGTATCAACAATAATTCTCTAAGTTTTATTCTAAAAGCAACTGTCTCAAGAATTCCCTCACACTCCCAATTTGCTCTATGGAACAATTACTATAAAATCTTTGAGTATTTCATTTTCAAATCATTTTTTCAAAACAACAGGTTTATACTGCCATTTAAAAAATGTGTTTGCTTACTACAGATAAGAAGGGTTTAGCTTTTTCACTACTTTTCTCCTTCACTCACATATTTTCCATCCATCTAACATCCAATTTCTTATAATTCTTGGTTAGATCAGCATTCCCTTTTTAATGTAATTATGACTAAGTAAATTGCTGAAAGCTGAGCCATGAAGTATAAAATGATTTCATTTTCTTTTACAACGTGTCCCAATTAATAATTGTCTTTTTTTGCTTAGTTTTCTAATTTATCCCTATATTATCTACCATCAGCCATTCTCTTAATTTCTTCCTAGACCTTATATGTCCTTAGTCTCCAATCAGTACTGATTTATGGCTAATATACATCTCTCAGCTTTCTGTTTCCCCCTCACTATCATCAAGAGGACTCTCTTTGCCACTCTCTTGTGTAAGATCCTTCTTCCAAGTTCCTCTCTTTCTTGATTCAATCCCTCTTTTTGACAGAGCAACTATTCTAATAGTTAACTTGAGATGGTTATCTAAATGAATTTTTTCAAAATTTTCCTTTTTGAGAGAATGATAGAAACTTGTTCTTAATCTTAATTTCATGTTTGAAAATAGATGTCAAAATTCTTGATATCCAATGGTTAGAAATAATTTCTGGACTTGTTATATGCTATGAATCCCTTATAAATATCTTAATTTGATGCAAATATCTCCAAGAATAAATAAAGGTTTTGTCATCTCTAAAACCCTGAAATAGAGATTTTAAAATATCTTGACTGAACCTCTTTTTCTAAACTACATATATAAACACTTTCAGTCTTTTTGTGTAATTGAATCCAGCCTCGTTTTTTGGCACTTTTATTTCTAAGGAAAAGAGAGCCCCATCTCTCTGGAGAGATATCTTTTAGGTTCAGGAAAGCAGTTTCCTGCATTCGGGTAAAACCATTAGTCAAAAAAAAAAAAATTATCTCAGAGATAATGTCCACCACTGACAGGCTTTCTATTTGGCATAGTCATGAATTTGATTTTTGCTGCTTCAATGGTTTACTGAATCCTGGTTTGAGTCCCTGGAATAACAAGGGACTATATGTGCCTTTCCATGTACTGAATTTGCTTAGATTTCCATTTCTTACATCTCACAAAGCACACTGCTTTATCTGGAAGAAGAGCTGAAGTTAAGCTGGTTCCACCTGTATTCTACCTAACAATATTTACTTAAAGTTTATGACACATTATTAGTATTTTTTACTTGCTTTAGCAACTTGCTTCAACCAATTTTGTTTAATACCACCCCCAACCCCCACCACAACACTTCGATAGCTGTATTGAAGAAAATTTTTAGAAATTTGCTCTGGGACTTCCCTTTATTTCTTCAATATTTATTTGATTTCTAAAAAAAAGGCAAAATAATGTCTGTGAAATAAATTAAAATGTCATCATTTTGATTTAAAATTTTCGAGAGAAAATATAGTGTTATTTTAGAAATTAACAGAATAGTGATAGGTATTTTTCTATTTCACCAGAACTGGTTACTAGAATCCAGAGTTCAGGACAAAAATTTGTCAAGTACCTGATATTCTGAAGGAAGCAAAATAAGAGAAAGGAAGAAAGTCACTTCAGAATTAGAAGACAACCACTGGCTTTGTTATCTTTAACTGTTATCTCAGAGCTTCCTACCCCAGTCGATATACATTGAAAACTAAATAGGTAGTAAGGAGAGAAATATGAGAGAGAAGGAATCATAGACGTCAAATGTACTCATAGGAAGGATCCGCAAAGGGTCAAGGGGAAGAGATCAAAAAGAGTCAAGTTGCGGGTGCCAGTAAGCAATGGAGACTGGCATCTCATTCCCCAGTAGAATACTTTGCTACAGCAAATTTGCTGATCTTCTACTTGCACTTAGTTGAAAACTACAGAGAAAAGAACTGAAAAGAGACAGCAGGGCAAAAAAAGAGTTCAACCATAGAACAACTTGCACTTACATCGTTTGGCATGACAAGATTGTAGCTGAAGTAGATACAACAAAAGTTAGCCTGACTTGTACACATCCTAGAAACTCTATCTAGGATGACCACCTGCCAGAGAAATAACATCATTAACAAGCAGCTATGGAGTACAATGCTAGGATATATATGAAAAGGGTGAAATGGAAAAGTCTTAGCAGTCAGGATGTCTCTGTAAGGCACCTGAAGAAGTCAACCGTGCCTTCAATGAAAGTGATAGTGTTTGTGTGTCTGCCAATGACAGAACATCGATGGCTGGTCAGGGTTCCCCAGAGGAGCAGCAATAGCCAAGAGAAGACCACAGAAGCAACTAAGAACGAGACATCTCTCCCTTTTCATCTTTCTTATTTATTCCCTCCTCCCAGGCTCCAACTCCAAAAGAGATATTGATTCAGAAGTGAGAGTGAGAAGATAAATGGAAGAGAGGACTGTGCTTCCTCCCAGTTCAGGATGAAGTCTGGGTAGTCCTGGGAAAAGGGGAAGGGATGATAATCGAATTAGATAGGAGGCAGATGTTTTAAACTGAGCTCAACTAACATTAAATTTTCAACAATTGAACATGATCAAAGAGTTATGAGCCCTGTCTGAGATAGTTTTAGGAGCAATAAAGAGAAAATCTACATAGCCCATTTAAGACAGCAACTTGAGGAAAAGACTAAACAAACATTGTTATGTTCACATCCTATTGGGTTTAGCCTACTAACAGGAATAAATATACAACAAATATAAAATGAGATAATTTTATAAATAAGTCCTAAGAGAAAAGTATACAGATAAATTTGGATTGTATTTGGTATAACTGGGTGGCGAGGCGGAGGATGTCAAAATATACTAAAGAATTTTAAAAATATGCAGTTGCCAATGAAAAATTTTATGTCAAATTATTTTTTTAATTAGTTTTTTTGTTAGATATAAAGAGAAAAAACAAACCTCAGAAACATTTGCACACATTCTTTTTTTCAACTGATTAAACAACTCTATTTGCCAAACACTGTATAACTCACTGAAACACAACAGGCCTGCTACTGCTCTCCTGAAACTTTTGTTTTGTTTTCTAGATGCTCAGAAGAAAGTTTTTTAGGATGATTAACAAAGGCACAGTAATCCCAGTGATCCTTGATCTTTCGTATAAGGAGAAGAGATAGCACTGTCTAAGCACTTGCTATATGCTGGATGCTTTTTATAATCATTCTGTAATTTAATCCTCAGCATAAGTATTTATCCCTACATGCAGAACAAAGAAAATGAGGCTTGGAAACATTAAGTAACTCATCCAAGCTCACCCAGCCACATAAATGCCAGAGCAGTAATAAGATACCAGTTTTATATGGTACCAAACCCTGTATTTTTCCCACTACATCATGCAGCCTCTCTGAAATGGCCACATAGAAGTAATTTAAATATGTGGAAGATAAATCTATAATTTACAATTCGGAGATCAAAGTAATATGGGCCCATCCTAATTGTGAGCATTACTGAGCAAGTTCTATATAATATGGGGTTACTTCAAATTTTGTCTTTAAGGTATAGTTCCTTACTAAAGAACCATAATAACATGAGTGCATGTATAAGGTGACGAACTAAAAATTATATGAGAATACTTAGATGAAAGCATTTTGTATTATTAGAGGAAAAGTACTGTATTATTTTAATAAGAGTTTCCGTTTGTTGTAGAATTCCCTAATATAATTATTGTGACTCTATGAATTTCAAATATTTACATAAATTAATTTCTTTTGTTGCCTTATGATACTGCTTGGAAAGTTTACAACTATTATCCCACCATGAGAGAAAAAAATCAAAAAGCAATAATAATCATCCCAGGGTAAATATTATTGTAACCTCCATAAAAAATAAAATAAACAATCCTTCTATATTGTCAGAGAAATATTATGATGACAAAGTAGTTGGAAAGGCTACATTCTGACCTCTGGTATATACTAATGTATCCAATTATTAAATGATGCCAAAGGAAAACACTTATGTAATTGTTATTCTTATCTACACACTTCCTGGCATTTATAATTTTCATTAGGATGTACTCATTTTTAAGCATTTATTTATTCAGCAAGCATTTATGAGGAAACTACTCTCACTTGGGTTCCATGAGAGATGAGAAATAAATACAATAGAATTGCTATCATTTGGTGATAATAGCTAAGTAAAGTAGATGCGGTATATACATGATTATTTATAATACAAGTTTACTGTGAGCAGTACCATAAACAAGAAATAAGTGCAGTGTTATAGAATTCAAAGTAGCAATTACTTTCAGCCAAAAGAATCAAGGAAGGTTTTTTGAAAAAGGCAGAATTTGAGCTAAATTTAAAAATGGACTTTGAAATTTTTTAAACACTTTTAATATTTTAATTGAGGTTAACATGTTTTCTCTTTTGGTCAATTAATGTACCATATTAATAATTTCTTAGTAGTAAGTTATCATTATACTCCTGTAAGAAAAAGATGTATTTAAAAATATATTATGTTCAATTCAATTTATATTTATTTTATTTTGAACTTCTGCATACTTATTTCTATGTATTTCAGGATACTGGAGGGTGGTTTTCTTTCTGTGTACCATCTTTATCAATTCTATCATCAGGTTTACATAAAATAAATTGTATAAGCTTTTTGTTCTTTTCCCATACTAGAAGAATTTACCAAGAGAATCTTCAGTCCCTTAAAAATATGAAAGGGTTCCCTGGTAAAACCGTATTGCTTTGGATTCAATTTTTTAAGGTAACTGAAAACTAATGATGTTTTCAGTTTCCTCCATGGTTATGGACACATCAGTAATTCTGTTCACATGTGTTACTTCTTCCTAAGTTAATTTTAGAAATTCATATTTTCTAGATAATTGTTCATTTCATTTCTCTGAGATTATAGAATGTATTTACATAGAACTTTACATAATTTTTTTCTCCTTACAGTCTTTTAATAGACTTCTTTTTTGTTGCTATATCACTGTTCTTTCTCTTATTTTTTAATTGGCTCTTTTAAAAAAATTTTTGGTTTATTCACTCATTTTCATCAGGAGGGCTGGTCCTCAAGATGCCTAAGACTGGGAGGCACAAAAGCCAGCAGGAAAAGACATACAAATTGGCTGGAATGAAGGCATTAGAGGTACAAAAAAAAAAAAGGTAAGATTTTTATTAAATTAAATATTTCTTTACTAGCAGTGAGTAGAGAAAGAAAAGACTGGGTCCTCTATACAATAAGAAATATTGTTTGTCTTGATAACATAATAATGCTTTTTAAAGTACTGTTTTATTATCTTCACTTAAATGAATATTGTATCTTAATAGACAAGCACATTTATCAAACTAAATGTCTTCAAATATATCTATTCTGACTAAGGCTTATACTTAATCCAGATAAAAGTACACTGAAATTTGAGACATGTGTATGTTAACCATGCATGGTACAAAGCTGGGGAAGCTGGCTATAAGCATTTTGTCTAACTTCTTGCTCATCCAGTATTGACAGGGTATAATACTTATACCATTTTTATGCTCCAAAGGTATTTTGATAAATGAGGAAATACACAAAGTACTTTGAATCTTTATAAATGGTGGTTAATAAGAAAACTTCAAAGTTTTCTTTTCAAATATATTTAAAGACACATCTTTCCTGGTTAATATTTATAAATTTGATCTTCACCAGAATATTTATCAAATACTTCAATTTCAGTGCTTTTGACCAAATTGACATTAAGCAATTTCAGTGCTTTTGAACAAATTTGACATTATTAAAGAAATGGAGGTTCAGTTTGAAACATCTCAAGGCAGCATTGTAATTCCTCTCTTAGGTATAGACAACTGGCGATGTTAAACATCGGACTGTCTCCACAATGAAATAAGTACAGTCATTTCACAAGGAAGCCTCCGTTATTTATATTGTTGGCCCTCTCCTCCTCTATCAGCAAGCACAAGTACAATGAGATCTTGGAACAAATGAGCTTATTAAGATCATGGTTAGACATATCGTTTTTCAAATCATACTCTACAAGACAGATATGCTGGCAAAGCTGTAATAAATGTCAAGGCTCAAGGCATCCACCATTCTTTTTAGCAGCCCGATGGCTTGGCTAGAAAAGCTTTTCATAAATTTTAGTGCACACCTGTCAAGTGGCAGGTGTGATAGTCTGCTATTGTGGAGCCTGAGCTATGATTTCTGGGCTGGCAGCACTGTCATCGTTTCCAATGCAATCATATGCTTTTCTCTCTTTGTGACCGATGAAATCTATGTGATCACACTGAGAATCAGTGTGTCTTGGCAGATCTGCCAGTAGTACTCATCACATAGAGAATATTTTAGATTGGCTGCCATAAGATGTTATTTCCCATTTGTTAACACAATGGGGTTTCATGACTACGACAACTGAAATACATTCATTTGTATATGAGTTTTGTCCTTGTTGAGAACCAAAACCCATTCCACCTTTCCTGTACGTCTTTACCCTTTCACAATCAATTCTCTACCTGAAACAACTGTAGTGCTAATTATGTCACATTTTCCTTAGGGGAAAAAGAGAGAGGGGAAAAAGAAAGGGGGAAAAATCCTTCATTTGTTTTAATAAGCTACATTTGTGAGTTAGAAATAAACTTTTGGTCCAAATTATGTGAAGTAAAATTATATTTCATATACATGATTTATATATGCTTAGGAAATTTCTGAAAGGAAACTAGTGGTACCAGTAAGGAAAAAAAAATTTGGAGACAGATGAGCCAAGCACCTTCCATTTTCTCCTCTGCATATCACAGTAATGATTGCATATTATGATGATCATATATTCATATATTGCTTACGTAATAAAGTAAATTTTAAAACAGGAGAACATAAATATTGATATCAAGAAGAGACCAGGGTCCCAAAAAACCTTACTTAGATAAACAAAGCCATATAGGTATAGAGTGTTTTTATACATAGTGTATTGCTAAAGCCTTACGAAGGCTCAGTGGGGTGATCGGTTGAGACACTAGCATTCTCATTTGCATAGGTGAAATCTGAAATTTAATGCGGTTCAGTGACATGCTTAAGATTTCAGTTCAGTTTTTAAACTGGGACTGAGAACCTTGATCTTCTGATGTCTGGTTAAAGATTCTATACCCTTAAGTCCCTCCCTCTACCACCTCATTAGTTTCTACTCTGAAAACAATATCAATAATATATTATTACTGTCTTTCTATTTGATATATAACATACTATTTCTTCCATTTATAAATATTTCTGATACATACACACTGTGTATACATTTCAAGTTACCAATAGAGCCACAGTTCTATATGAATAAAATAGATCAATTACTTAGTAGATTGTTCAGGCATAAATAGAAATTTAGATTCTGGAACATGAATAGGAATTTCAATACTAAGCTTTCCACTGAAGAAAAAATAACCGTAATTATGTTTAGCACAATAACTTTTTTTAACAAAATTATGGCAAATGAAAAACCTCTGGTTTTCCTAATGAATGTCTGCTAGAAATATATATTTTTAAAAAACTAACTGCTAAGTTGAAATATTAGTTTCTATTGATGACATGGTCTAGTCTACCAGAATTAATAGCAATTCACCAGTTGAGCACAGGCACTTTTTTTTTAATGTAATGTACTAACCAATTATTACTTGGGCAAAAGTTTTATATGAGAATATTAGAAAAGGGCTTATCTTCCCACCTCATTCTTTCTACACAAGTATCTGCCCTTTTATGGTAATAAAATAATTTATAATTATTTTCTTCAATCCCTGTTATAAATGGTTGAGAGGACAGAATAAATATTGGAAAAGGATTTACCTCACGTTTATTGTTTTGGAACTGAAAAATAAGACATATTCTGATCTGTATGCAGAAAGACAACAAAAATTTCTTGGTGACCTAGAAACCTCACCTGAAATCCTTAGCACTCAGTCTAGTGACTCCCATCTCTGTTCCTGGCACTCTCAGGAACTAGAATTGAGACGGGGATGACGGGAAAATGCTTGAGTGAATTAAAAATCTCCAAAAAATGTCAAGAAGTCAGATATGTCAATCAGACTGTCTTAATAATTACGAGATAGCTGAGTTTCATGTGCCTTACAAAAGCACACCAGTGCCCTTTAGCTGTGTCACTATTTGAATCTGTCCACTCTAGCTTTTCTCACAAGGCAGTGTGCAAGCAAGTACCTGACTTTCTTTTGAGTTTGCTACCTCTGACTCTAAACTGGAAACACCGGTCTCATTCTCAGCCCATTTATAGGGTATGGACAGTTTAACATTCACTCTGGTAGACATTGACCAAACCTATTACCTATTAAAGAAAAAATGTTATGCTTTGTAATATTGGAAATGCACCTGAGTAGGTAAGAGGTAAATAACTGCCACAAAACACAGGATGAGAACTACTGCTCCATTTCTTTACCAAGTGAGCCCAGGGCTGCTGGCATACTGACTCTTGGGAGTGGCCGAGCATTTCCCATGAGTGCCTGTGGAACTGGAACATCCATCCCTTCACTGGGCAGAAGAACCACAAAAGTCCTGTCTTCTCTTTTTCAGTGTTTAAGGTCAAGACCAATTCATCACATTTAACAAACAACTGTCATTTTGATATTTGTTTTTATTTCCAACATTGTTTCTGTCTTCCAATAATTTCAAAACTTTATTTAATGTGTGTCAGATATATTTTGAAGAGCTTTACATTGATTAGTTAAACAATCAAGAAAAATCAAGTCATAGGGAGGCTAAGATATTTGTCTAAAAACAGATATATAGTATCATTTCACTCTTGAGTCTGTGGTCGGTCTGAACTGCTATGTGATGCTATTTCATTTACTGGTTTCTCTGCCTACTGGTTCTACCTCTGTCTACATTTCCATCTGGACCATAACACTAAAAATTTCTACATTCCGCATGCTTCCTTTTTAGCTTCATGTATTTAAAAAATAAACTACTTTAATTAAACTGTTTATCTTGAAATTAAAAGCTTGAAGATTTATTTTATTGTATTCTAAAATCCAAAAAAAGCTGGCTAAAAGCTGGCCTTAATTATTATAGTATTTTCCCCTAGAATGCTTAGGTGATATACTTTCAAAGCCAAACAATTTATTGAAAAGAGATGCATTTTATAAACCATCTAATATCTCAGAGTCCTCCCAAAATGGGATAGGATGCATCTGACCTTGAAATCCCTGCTGACTTTCTTAGCTCCTTATAAAAACTGTTCTCATTCTCTGTGCACATGCACCTTTCCTTTCAGTAGCTATTAAAGTAATTTGACGAGGGATTGAGGACTGCAAATAAAAAAGAAAGGAAAAACATGCCAATTCTATCCCCAGACACTGACATTCAAAGATGAAGTAAAGCATCAAGTATATATTAATTTCAGTAAAGTTTTAATGGAAGCTCTGGCACTTAAATGAATCTACATCTTGTTTCGAGCATAAAATGGATGTTTTAATTATGTTTTACTTGATATATTTTGGTTAGGCACTTTCCTCTTCCCTTTTCTTCCCCTGGGGTTAGGAGCCTGGCCTCTGCTCTAGGTTCTGGAAGTACAGAGACAGTGCCTATGGCATTGTCCCTGATCTCTAAGATTCAGTTGGTTTCTACAGTAATTTCAACACCCTGAAACACATGGCTTCCAGGGGACATCTTTATGTTCATATTTTAGCTTGCTGACTTTCGGGTTTGAATTTTAAGTTACATTAATTGTTCCATTGTCTTCTCCAGCTGTCATACCACTGGTCTGGGAAACAAATATCCACATCTCACCTAAATTGGTGATCAAAAATTGTAAGTAAATGAACAAAGCAATGGAGACGATTAATCCAAAGGAAATGCTCATTAAATGCTGACAGGGAAACCATTAATACCTGAATGGTTTCAGAGAGTATAATCAGTCTCTTGATTAATTCAAAACCTTGTTCTGCTGGCAGCCTATGCAATCCTGAACAAAATGAGATTTTTCCCAATCCAGCTAGATCTCTATGAGGTAAGGATTTAAAGGAGACATAGGACCTATAAATAGCTTTCTTGCTGCAATGCTCCATAGCGGAGAAATTTAAGCGGACGATAAGCAGCTCAGCTGGTTCATGTTCTTACAAGAAAGACTTGGCTGACAGCCTTTAAAAAATTGGGGGAGGGGAATGTTGCATTTATTTGGAGGATATGAAACTGTAGTTTTTACTTAAGGAAAGTGCGGAATGATTATTTTTCATCTGTAAAATAAAACCACTATTTTAGTTGGTGAATTCTAAGCATGATTATATTCCCCAAGCTCTATTACTAGAGGTTTTCCTCACATATTAAGCTATCTACTGGCTGCAGTTCTAATATCCTTCACTTAAGGTAAGAAACACTAACAACTGCTTTAAGAGTACCCCAAGGCCCTGATTCAACTGCTATTTGACTAGGCTGTGAGAAAAATTATATAAAAATCTGAGATACCATCATTCCTTTATAGGCAGCCAGGTAAGCAATCTACTGTTAAAAAAAGACAAAAAGGGAAAATAAAAGCATCCACCATATTTTGAGCCCAATCACAAAGTAAATGCTCAGTAAGTGTTCAGTTTCATTATCAACACTATCACTGACTATGACAGAACTGTGCTAGCAGGTTATATATTTTCTAAGAATTACTTTTCACAAATATGTGAGCTAGGTAACTTTGTTTTTTTCATTTTTACAGATCAAGAAATTGAGTCTAAGACCAATGACTTGTTCAGGTTCACTCCGCTAGTCATCTCTCCAATCAAAATGGGAACTCTGGTCTGTCTGACTGCAAAGCTAAACCCCAGCCTAGACCATGCTGCTACTGAAGTTGAGGTGCTGACTCAATACAAGCTGTTATTTTTTTGCACAGCATGAAAAGAAAGTCAATTTGCAGGTTTTTTGGGTGGTTAAATCATATACTCAAACCTTACTTGACAGATCACAATAAGGTAACTGTGTGTGTATGTTAATATCTTATGGGTATTTTGTCAAGTTAGAACATACTGATCCAATATGTTTCTCATAATTGCATCTCACTTCATGGTATAGATAAACCATCCGTCTCTAAACATTCCTCTATTAGAGGGCATCCATGTTGTTTCCAGATTTTGTTTTGACAAATGATGCTATACAAACAGTCTATATATGTATACACACACATATATACAGTAACATATTATATATTATATATAACATATACATATATATGTGTGTGTGTGTGTAGAGAGAGAGGGAGACAGAGAAAGAGAGAGAGAGAAGGGGAGAGAGGGAGAGAGAAAGTAGGGGAAGAGAGGGAGAGATTGAGAGAGAGATATACATGCACTTTATTCTCATGACAGATTCCAAAAGTGCTGGCCAAATAGGAAAAAATAAATACAGCTTTTTCTAAACTGTTTAATTACTTTACTTTTCACATCTACCAGCAATGCATTGAGAATATCTTTATGAGGGTATCTGTTTCTCCACTCTTCTCTATACCTGACTCATTGCTATTTTTAGCTCTTAATCTGATGATGAAAAATGAGAAAAATGATCTCAATATTATTTTTATTTTATATTTCCTGACTAGTCAAGATGTAAAGATATTACAATATAGTTACATTTTACTTTCTACTAAATATTCATTATATTAGTTGCTTATTGTTATTATTTGGCTGTGTTATTATTTGTTAAGTTGTAAAGCTCATGATGTAATAGTGTCAAGGGCTGTGAAGATCTGAGGCTTTACTCTACTTGCAAGCTAACAATTAGTCTGCTGTGGTTTTGTGGACAGAAGGTACAAGATGCTGCTTCAGAGACAAAGGGCATTATTTCTCATAACACAGGAGGCATCATGAGCATTAGCATATTTACAGCAGCTCCCCTTGCCTCCAAGTCCCTGAGGGGTGTCCAGATGGGTCCAGAGGATGCCTGCACATGCAGAGAGCTGTGCTAGAAGAAACCCAAGCCAAAAGCACACCCTGCCTTTTGCTCTGGAGAGAGACACTATCTGTATCTTCCAAGTATATGCTATTCACACATTATTGAAAAGATAGTCCTAAACAAAGGGCAGTTAACACCTATCTTATAGGATGTGCAAAAACACAAAGACCCATGGAGAATCATTTCCCACCTCTTAGCTAAAACAGCCTTTTATCAAACATATTGTATATTTTTTCTCCCAATCATCACTTATAATAACATTTATATTTTTTCTCTGTCTGTCTGTGCTTTCTCTTATGTTGCTTGGTCTTATATGTGTACTATTTTCATGTTAAATTTAGTATAATAACATGAAAATAATGTCCCTAATTTTGGATACCAATTATTGTTTTGCTTCTGATCGAAATGAAAACAGATATTATCTAATTGCTGTTTATGAAATACATGTCCATTATTTCTGTTTTGATTTTTTGCCCTGAGGAATAAAAGACATAGAAAGGGAAGTCCCATAGGGACTTTTACCCAATAAAATAAAAACTTAAGGTTCATAACTCTTTTCTAGCAATGTAATTGCTATAAATTCAGAGTATTAGCAATATCGAGATCATGCATAAAGGAAGACATAGAGGCTGGGACAGGTCTATATTTTGTGAAGATTGAAGTTTCTGTAACTTGGGAGGGGTGGGGTATGCTTGGAGTGTAAGAATACAAAATTACAGACACAACATCACCCTGCCTGTACAAATTTATGCAGCCTGTACAAATGCGAGGTCCTGAATGTCAGCTAAGCTCCTTTAACTTCACAGTAAATCTGTTCTCTCTGGTAAAGGATGTGAAAAAGAAGGTTGAAGCCAATCATGATATGAAGTTTTGCTTTTCTAAGGCCTTACTCCTGCTTTATTAGCTCAGCTAAATATGCACCATTGGTCTCTCACAGATATTTCACAGCCTCTGGCCTTCCTGACCTTGGATTATGCTGAGCTGCAGTTCAAGATGAATGATGTTTTGTGGGTATATCCACTGAGCGCAAAAATGATCACATCAGATCCAGTAGGATTACCTCAGTGCTGGGGGGCAGGGGAATACCACAGCAATTCAATCTGTGAAGTGCCTTCCTGTGACCTCTCAAGTGTTTGTAAGGGAGAAATCTGTGCTAAATGGATTTGGAAGGTAAGAAAGGCAAGCCAAGAGATGTAGAAAAAAGTATCAGAATATAAGGAATGATATTTAGGAATATGCATGAAATAAATCAGGATAAAGCATTTTCAGACAGCCTTAGTTTCTCCTATTTCATCTTTCTGGTTGTTTATATATGTGCCATATATATTTTTTAAATGAACAGCAACTGGAAGAGCTGCCCCTTTTTTTGAGTTGTTCAGTCACTTGGTTCCTGTTTCACAGTTAGCTTTAAAAAAATAAATATTAATTTATGTCTAACATTTGTATGACATTCTATAAACCATTGTCACAAAGATATTACAACACTCCCTACCCTTACAGAGTTTGCAGTCTTCTTATAGAAATAAAATCAGTACACAGATAACGCCAATACTGGAAAGAATATGTCTGGTGGCATGAGAAAGCAACATATGGTTATCTGAGTTTAAAAAAGAAATATTTTTTAGAGGGAGTAGCATTTAAGATGACACCCGAATAATGAGGTTGTCTGCAGTACAGACATGAAAAGTGTTTCAAGAAGATGAAGGGGCAAACCCTAGGGTGGATATGGAGGGTACAGAAAATTGCAAGGAACAGGAATTGGTCCAGTTTTAGTTTGATGAGGTGGTAAAATTAAAGAGATTTAAGCAAGAATGGTGGTGGGAATACATCACTCAGATCTCTGCACTCCTTTCAAGAATAAATCGACTAATGTGGTCGTTGATGGAAAGCCATTTTCTGCAGGGAACAGGGAAGTAATTGTAGAAAGTTAGTATGTAGAGAAATTTCAAAAATTCTAAACAAAGTGTGTAGAGTAGGGAAAAAACACGGGGAAGTACTGGGAGGCCAGGTTAGAAGTAAATGGAGCACACAAAGCACAGAGTAGTTACTAAGGTAAAAACACCTTTTGTGGGTCTCCTTGCAGAAATTAAATCTCAGAATGAGAATGGGAGGCACATGGCTGAGGAAATGCTGTGTCATTAGTGCTTCAACAGGTCACAGATAATGGCACTGAATAAATATTTTTAAACATATCCTTTTAGGTTTATTAAACTTTTTGAGCTTGAGAATTTACAGTCACTTGAAAGGTTGAGAGTATCAGAATCTCTTATTACCAGAAAATAAATCCACCCCCCACCAAAAAAAAAACCCTCACATTTCTAGAAAAATATTGCAGTCCTTTTGGTTCCACCAGGTTAGTTAGAGGTCCAGTGCTTATCATGAGCAGTCTGACTGATATTCTACTTAAAATATCTCTTTCCTTGGGAAACTACAAAATACACAGGGCTCGAGCTGGAATCAGATAACAAACTGAATTACACCTTCCAAAACAATGTTGCTTACAGGGTGATACTAGGCCCATCTGCATTGGAATTTCCAAAGGTGCCCATTTAGAATACAGAATCACCACCTCACAGAGATTTAACGAACTGGAATCTCTGTATGTGGTTCCACAAATACATGTGGCTGCAAGCCACTTCAGGGGATTCTTATGACCATTGTATTAAGTCCTGAAAGTGACAGAAGTTCCTATAAAGGGGTAGGAATAAAAAGGGTCCTTAGGTATCATCAAGACAGCTCAATGAATTGTCTCAAGTCACAAGTTTCAAGTCTCTGATAATCCTAAAGCGAGGATGCTTGCACATTTGATTTTCCCTTCCTGCCTCCCTGAGCTTACTTTTCTGGAGAGAAAAGCCTTACTCATTAAAACACCAATTCAACTTTGCAGCTTCCTATTACTGCTTTCTTGCTTTTGCTTCCCTATTTTTTTTTTTTGTCTGATGCAATTCATTTCAGTGTTTCCATGACACTTCCTGTTCATTCTGGACTCACAGACTCAATGGGATCTCAAAACCCACCAATACTTTAATTCCCTCTGGGATATTCCTGGAGTGTCACTATATGATTTTGGCTTGATTGACCTTATTGAAAGGGAACTCTGGGGTTGCTTGTTCCATTTGTAGACATTACTAAGCATTAGAATCCCCTTTCTTATCACAAAACAAAACATGTCTCTCTATAATTAGCACTATTGGTCATAGCTCTGCCTTCTGGAAATAGACTTGTGGTGATCGCATTCTTCTTTCATATGACAGCTTTGGCTATATTCCAGTTGTTGAGGTATTCTATGACTGTGAAATGGGAATTAGTCTCAATTGCCATTCCTGTGATAACATCTTCATAGCCACACCCTCATTAGATAAAAACTCCATAACTGTTCTCCAAAAAATAATCTTTTTCTAGAATAAATCAGCCAAAACCCAGGGAAACTTGGTTTTGTTTGTTTATATATTTGTTTCAGCAGTGGTTCTCTAAACCAGGGCAATTTTCTCCACCTTCCACCTCCTGCCCTGATTGCAGGGAACATTTGTCGATGTCTAGAGACACTGATAATTGTCACACTTAGGAGAGGGGTGCCATTTAGTGCTAAACATCCCACAATAAAAGAACACCTCCCCAACTTCACCCCTCCATCCTCACAACAAAGGATTATCCAGATCAAAATGTCAACTGTTGCAGTTAAGAGATCTTTGTTAGAGGAACCTCTAAGAAGTCAAAACTGAAAAACACATGCAATGATTACTTGTTACTCACTCTTTTGGGGGATTCTTTTCAAAACAGTTGGAGTTTTCATACTCTATGTCACCTATCACCTGGAAATTTAACATTTTTACAGGTTAGGATCATTATTAATAATGTTATCAGTCACTCAAAAATTTACCTGGGGAGAAAGTGGATATGCTGGTTATTGGACAAATTTCCTTAAATATATAATCTCTAATTGGCCTGAGAGAATTACTTCTAAAGTAAAACAAATGTCAGCACAGGAGAGCCTGGTTTTGAGGTAAGATACTCAAAATCAGCCTTCGATATCTACTTTATCGTTAACTCCAATAAAATAAACACTATTGTAAATATGTTTGAAGTACACATTAACTAAAGGTGGAGCCTAAAGTAATTTTAAAACTTTATTATTCATTTGTATTTTACAATCATTCATGATAGTAATATGAAAACAGTAGACATGATACCTAACTTTGACTAAAAGTCTGGTGAGAAAGACAAAGTATAAACCACTTACTCAGAGCTGATAACATTTTTAATTCACTAAAAAATATAAGAGTCAGAAGAGCCCTTCTTCATTCTCCTGCCTCTGAATCTTCAACCCATCGGCATCTGTAACCACATATGTTCTGCCTTTATGGTGACTCAATAGATTCATTGTCCACGTTCTATGTGGGCCAATTTCTCTCACATACTGCGTCACATTTCTGCCAACTCAAGGACTTTTCTCATGCAACTATCTCCTCTCTATTCAAATCATGTCTCCCTCTTTTCTGTATCATTGATATCATCATAAAAGCATGCTATAATATCTATCACAGTTAGCCCCAGTATCATCCTATTTCCTTCACTCTTTTAGCTCAAACTCTCACCATCATTTGATATAGTTCATCACTCCCTCCTCTTCTAATTTTTTTAAACCTGAAATTTGGCATATAATATTCTCTTAATTATTTTTTCTTAAACATATAGTTGTTACTTTTCAGTCTCCTTTGCTGGATCCTCTTCATTTACTCAACCTTGAAATGCTATAGTGTCCCTTAGGTGAATCCATCCATCCCAGTGGCCCTTAACACATTCTATATGCTGATGAACCCCAGATTTATATCTTCAGAATGAACTTCTCTGAATCTTCATACTTTGTTCTGGGATATCTAATGGGTCTTTCAGTCTTAGCAGATCCAATATTGAGCCCTTGATTTTCTCCCCTACTCCTTGCAAACATGTTCTTCTTCTAGAGGTCCCTATCATAGCAGTTATCGCTGTAAGTATCTCTGGTAAAAACCTTGCCTTCACCTTTGATTCCTCCCTATTTCTCATAGCTTTTCATCCAATCCATCAAATGAATCCTAACAGTATTGCATTTAAAAAATACCCCGTTTTAAGCCATCACCAACTCTCTCCTGGGTTCATCACCTGGTGCCCCAAAAATCTTCTGCTTCTGCTCTGGTAAATAGACAGACAGTTCTCTCCACAGTAGACACAGTGAATACTTTTAAATTGAAATTATGTCATATCACTCATCTCCTTGAAACCCTGCAGGAGTTTTCTAGCACTCAGAATAAAATCCTAAATCTTTACTGCAGTCTATTAGACCCTACTTTATTTAGCTCTGGATATCTTGTTCCCATTTCCTGTCGTTTTTCTCCTGCTCATAACACTTTATTGGCCTCTTTGCAAGTTGCAAACATTCTCCTATATAAAAATCTTTATACGCACTTGTAACTACTTCCTGAAACAATCTACTTCCAGGTAATTTCATAGCTCACCCCCTTGCTTCATTCATGTCCCTGCACATGTATCACTTCCTAAGAGACAATCCTCTCTAACAATAACAGCTCTTCTCTAGTCCCATACCCTGCTGTAATTTTCTTTCTAGCATTTATCACTACCTGATATTATATTATAAATACCTGTTTATCCCTCTATACTATAAACTTCACAAGCACAGGGTTTTTCTCAGCTCTATTCTCAGTATCAAGAACTATACTTGGAATATTATAGGCACTCAATAAATATTTATTTGATTACTGAATGAACTAGTTTCCTAGTTCATATAACCTAGAACATATAATCTTAACTTTTGTAAATGTTACTCATTTCATTATCAATCAACCTTATACTTTTGGAAGCAGTATATTATACGTAATTTATAGTTAACTGAAAACAAACATTCATTTACAATACTTCCTATATTTAAGCATATCCCTGAGGTGGGATCAAACAACATACAACACAATAAAAACTATAACTGACATCAATTCAATTAAATACAAATAAACAATAAAAATAATTATCAATACATTACATTATATAAAATAATATAATTTTAATATTATAAATAAGCAAAAACATATGAGTTTATATTTTTTGGCTGAAATATAATGATCCTTAGATGCCATCTTAGACATGGGAACAATTTGAGTTCTTCAAGGAGAAATACAGAATACCTAATGGCTTTAAACAATATTTGCTACATAAAGCAATTATTGCTGTCTTTTCTGAATTAGTTTTTGATGCATTCCTTGACATCTAGGATTTTAACTTCAACATGTTGACAAAACTGGAACTTCACTCTGTCAAGTGCAAGTGAAAATATATTTATGAGAGTCATCCTAATAACTGTGCAACCAAAAAGAATCTGAATAATGTTAGCAAGTCATAACATGCAGAGATAAATAGATTGATATCCCTACTGTTCCTGTGTAGATTTAAATAAATTGTCAAACTTCCAGGAGCACTGAAATGATGAGTGAAGGGCTGCTTGCCTCAACCTTGTTGAGAATAAAGATTCTGACATTTCGTATTTAACATTAGAAAGACAATTATAAATATCTGCTAATATAATATTAAAGCCCTGGACTGAGATGAAAGAGGCCTGGCTTCCATTCTTTGCTCATGCACTGAATAGCTGCATATCCTTGAGCCTCAATTTATTCATTTTTCTCAATTAACAAAAGGGGGAAATAAGAGAATTCTACTTTGTGTCTTCGACTTAGGACCAACTTGCAATGTAAGTCACAAAGCCGCTTATTAGAAGAGCTGAGATTTGAATTTGTATCAGTCAGGAGACGTAAGGTTATGTGGAAATAACAATCAACTTCCACGTCACAGTGGGTTAAAACAGTAAAAGTCTACTTCTGATTCATGCTACATGTCAACAGGCATAGTGTGCTTCTGCTGATCACTCAGAGACTTAGTTAAGGGATATCACCATTTGACATGTTTCTGCAATCACCAAGGCAGGAAGAAGAAAACATGTCACTTCTGACTAGAAGTAACACATATTACTCTCCTGACATTTCATTGGTCAAAGTCATAAGGATATATTTATCTTCAAATGGAGTAGGGAAAGAGAAGCAGAATATTTTTTAGTAGAGCTAATAACTATCACAAAAACTAATCTAGGTCAAGAGATTATACTGTTTACTTGTGTGTTAGAGATAAGCTTATTCTGGTGTACATCAGATCAACAATGTCCATCTCTTTTTCTAGAAAGTTTACTGTGGAAAGAGAGAAAAGAAAGATATGAATAAACTGATTATAAGGACATTTTTTGTGCCATCTACTTGAACATATAATATGAAATATACTTATGATATAAAAATATGTATATTATACATGATTCTATAATGAATTTTTAATTAAATAAATTCAGTGTCACAGGAAATTCAAACTTGTAAATAATCATGTGAAAAAATAACTTTTATTCTTGCTATCATAGATAACCAATAATAGAAACAAAAAGTAAAAATAACAAAATGGTAATAAAGCATTTTAAATTATTTTAGTTTTTAAAAAAAGATAGTATATTCTATATTCTACATAATATTCAAAAACACATAAGTACCTGCAGTGAAAAGCATATCATTCTTATCTTTTCTCCCCTAGTCATCAAGTCCTTAATCCAAAAAACAAATACTATTTTTGTTATGTTATCTTTAGAATTTATTCTTTTTTTATTTCACAGTTTTGAGTGTGGGTAGCTGAATTTAGCATTATTTTATGGGTTCTGTTTTTTGTTTGTCATTCCAAAAAGGTATTCTGAATGCCAAAAATATACAAAAAAAAAAAATCCTAGTTTATTCTAGTACTTTCGTAATTTTATTTTTTATCCTTCCAAATATAAAGGAAATCTAAAATTTATTTTTGATGAAGAATGTGAGATCAAAATGCAAGCTTATTTTCTTATAGTTGGGTATTCAATCATCCCAGTATTAATTATCTCAAAATTCATTACCCTCCGCAAATTAGAAATGACATTTTCATTATATACTAAGTTCCCGTGTGTGTTTAGCTCTATTTTTGTGTTTTCTAACTGTCTCATGAGCACTATTTTAAATTCAGCATGTAATTCATTATGAAACAAATTTTTAAAAAGTGCTTTTTAACTTAAGTCTATGAAGGGAAGCATCTTCAGAATGGTGGAACAAGATTCGCCCCAAACCTGCTTTTTCATAAAATCAGTTAGAACAACAGGGGGGAAAAAACAACTCTTTCAAAATCTAAAAATTAATAAGTAGTTTGCAATAATCCAGGGAGCATTTATTTGGGAAAATTGGCTAAATCTTGGTAACGAAAAAAAAAAACCAGTGAACTTTGTGGTATCTTAACTTGGCTTATTCTCACCCACTCTTATCACCTCTATAATATCCTTGAAAACCAATAGCCTTATGATCCACTATGAAAATCATCAGCCTAGAAGCCACTTGGTGGAGCAGAATAGATTTGAAGCTCTCCAACAAGTCCCATTCCTAGAGAATTGTTCTTAGTCGACCTATCTGAGGGCTCCCTGATAACTCCATTCAGAAGACTTGTATTTATTTGACCTGACTCAGAATTTACTCAGTGAGAAAAGCCCTTTTTTGGCGGGACCTTGTCTAAAACAATCAAGGGCAATTGTTCAACACTGCAACTGCCTGAGGTGATAATAACAGTTGGGACAAATAAGAAGCTGACCAATAAACATAAAAGAACCACTTGAGTTTGGAAACAATAGTAATTGTAATTCCCAGGACAATCAGTAAGAGAATAACCAAAAGTACATTAAAAGACACAAGAGAATTAAAATATGTTAGAAAATATTCATTTAGTATAAAAGAAGAATGAAAAAATAGAGGAAGAAAAACACATGTGCCATATAGAAATCAAATTAGGAAGGTGGATAAGAAACGATTTCCAACAATTTCTGTTTAAAAGAGACACACTTTAAAAAAAACAAAAATAGACTGAAATTACGAGAATGGAAAAAGACATACCATGAAAAAATAATGAAGAGAGCTAATGTAGTTATAACCATATCAGACAAAAGAAATTAAGACAAAAATAGTTACTATAGACAAAAAGACATTTTATAATAAGAGAGCCAATGTATTAGGAAGGCATAATTATAACCAAATATGCACTTAACAACAGAACTTCAAAATATATAAAACAAAAATAAAAGCAGTTAATGGGAGAAATAGATAATTCAATAGTAACAGTTGGAGATTTCAAAACTTCACTTTCAATGATAATAGAAGAAACAAGAAATAGAGGACTTGAACAATATGGAACACTCTACCCAACAGAATACAAATTTTTCTCAAGCACACATGGGCTATTCTCCAGGATAATCTATTTATTAAGCTATTTAAAAAACCTCAATAAATGTAAACTGTTTAAAATTACTCAAAATATATTCTCTGACCACTTCAGAATTCACCAATATGTGGAAATTAAATAACACTCCTAAATCATCAATAGGTCAAAGAAGAAATCACAGGGGAAATTAGAAAATATTTAGGTAGGAATGAAAACAAAACACAACATGTGAAACTGATGGGGTACAGCAAGAGCATTGCTTAGTGAGAAATTTATAGCTGTAAATGCCCATATGGTAAGAAAAAATATGCAAACCAAAGTATATACATTGTGTGGTGTTCCTGTTTCTTTTGTTTCATGAGGATTTAAGTATCACATTTAGTGTTCTGCATAAATCTAACTTCATTTTCATTTGTTAACTCCTCTTTATTTGAGAGAGCACCAGCAATTATGATTACTCTGTTAACTTTTGCACTGGTTACTAAATTAATCACAGGTTCATTACAATTTCTTTATCATAAATGCATATGATATTGCAAATCTTTAACAGTTTAGCAATGTACTAGCTCTACTTCTCAGAAATAAGTACTAGCTCCACTTCTCAGAAATAAAGCAATTTTTTTAAATGATCTATCTTTCAAAGCAAAACTAACACATCTATGAGGCTGCATTTTGCCATTATACATTTGTAATCACTCTTCTGTGGAAGATGACTTTTTAAAAAAATTTTCTATATTCACAAGTACCTTTCTTGTTAGTTTTGTAAAATTTAAATCAAGAATATTTATTTGAAATGTACATATCAGTATTTTTCCATTCTATCTCATTATAAAATATGTTGGTATTGTGTATATATCATACCTGACAAATTGTACATAATCCTTTTATCATACACATACACATATATCTCCTAAGTTTTCCAACTTCAATTTTTTAGATTAAAATTAGCAAATTTTCAGTTATTTAAACATTAAAAACTTCTTGAGTATGTACATTGAGGCCATATAAGGTTATAGTTGATGCAATAATCAATTTTATTCTTGTGTCAGTCACATCACTATATATACTGCTATAGTAAAAATGTTGAGGAAAATATTTTCAAGTATTATGCACTGGTACAACTTTTTATACTCTGATTCTTAACATTCCTGATTTTTGCTATTGTTTTACAAGAGAAAAATAACAGTGATAAAGCAATAAGAAGACCAAGAGGTTTACCATCAGTACTGAGGGTCGTCTGAACTTTGCTAACCAATAGACATATATGGCCAAATTAATTTACTAGAGTAGTAATTTTTCAAAGCTGTTCTTTTCTGTAGTTTTAGAATGACAGTGCTAATACTATGAATAATAAGGGATAACCATAAAGAAGAAAACAGGTAATTTTCAGTTATATTTGTGTTACCTAAAGGAGCAGTGTGGAAGCAGATGCAATCAACCAACGTAATAACTTGGATAGTTTTAAAGTGGAAGGATCCATATTTGTGTTTTATATTATTCATAAGTAATAATATTACCAATGATAAACTATTTCATTGTTTAGTATATATAGTATTTTCCCCCATATTTACCAGGAAGGTTCTGTAACATATCTACTTTCAACCGCAATAAAAATGACTGAGTTGCATCTAATTGAAGAAGAGTAAGAAGACGAAAATCTCAAATCAATAACCTAAACTTACATCTTCAGAATGTAAATAAAGTAGAGCAATTTAAATCCAGAACAAGGAGAGGAAGAAAATAATAAAAATTAG